>OY740793.1:68018687-68366687 GCA_963514005.1 Raja brachyura | reverse complement strand
TGGATAACCTCACATTTGTCCACATTATACTGCATCTGCCATGCATCTGGCCATTCACTCAGCCTATCCAAATCACCCTGCAGCCTCCAAGCATCCTCCTCACACCTAACTATACGCCCAGTTTCATGTCATCCGCAAACTTGGAGATGTTGCATTCAATTCCCTCGTCCAAATCATTAATATATATTGTAAATAGCTGGGGTCCCAGCACTGAGCCTTGCGGTACCCCACTAGTCACTGCCTGACATTCTGAAAAGGACCTGTTTACTCCTACCCTTTGCTTCCTGTCCGCCAGCCAGTTCTCTATGCACATCAATACTGAACCCCCAATACCGTGTGCTTTAAGTTTATATACTAATCTCTTATGCGGGACCTTGTCGAAAGCCTTCTGAAAGTCCAGATATAACACATCCACTGGTTCTCCCTTATCCACTCTACTAGTTACATCCTCAAAAAATTCTATAAGATTCGTCAGACATGATTTACCTTTCGTAAATCCATGCTGACTTTGTCCAATGATATCACCACTTTCCAAATGCGCTGCTATCCCATCTTTAATAACTGACTCTAGCAGTTTCCCCACTACCGATGTTAGACTAACTGGTCTGTAATTCCCCGCTTTCTCTCTCCCTCCTTTTTTAAAAAGTGTGGTTACATTAGCTACCCTCCAATCCTCAGGAACTACTCCAGGATCTAAGGGGGTGACCTTACAGATGCTTGTGAAATTATGTCAACTACAGCAGGATTGAGTAGATGGTGACAGTTATTTCCCAGACTGGGAGAATCTAAACCCACACAACGTCAGTTTATTGGAAAGGGGAAAGATTTACGGGAATACTGATGGGCAGGCAGGTATTCCACACCAAAGGTGGAGCAATCTCTTCATAAGTGGTGGTGGGGGCAGATACCGACACAGCAAATAAACAGCATTTGGACAGCCGTTTGTCTCGGATAGGAATGGAGGGATATGAGACAAATACACGTGAATGAGATCACTTGTAATCTCATTCACATCATGGACATCATGCCTCATAGGCATCTCGATCTGCATGGATGAATCGTGCCGAAGGGCCTGTTTCCCTGTTGTTCTCATGGACATCTGCACAGCACTGCAATCACCGGTTCCGTCTTCACTCATGTGCTCTGTCATCGGCCGGCCCGCCCGCCCAGTTGTAATTCCTTTGTCTAAATCATCAATAAATATTATAAGTATCTGGGGTCCCAGCACTAAGTCTTCCGGCACCCCACTAGTTCCTGCCTGCCATTCTGTAACACACCAGTTCCAAAGACAAAGTCTACGACAACTTTGAACATTCATGTGTACAGGTACATGGACAGGACATGTTTACAGGGATATGGGTCAAACACAGGCTGGTAGTACGAGTGTATGGGGCATGGGCATGGACAAGTTGGGCCAGAGGGCCTGTTTCCATGCTGTATGACTCTATGTCTGAAGCCCCCACCCCCTGCACCAGCTCCTGAGTCACCTACTGATCTGCACTGTCTTCCTGTTTCTTGTCTCTTGAACACGGGGCACAGGTAGTGCGATCCCGGCCTTTGGGAATAGTTCAGATGAACTAAGTGCACTATCCCTCCCTATGAAGCACGGTAAACCTGTGTGTGAAGTTTGCGCCAGGTACAGCACTAACACATATACTGCTTTTAAACGGTGACCTGACAACTGTTTGGATATTTAGTCACCACTAAACTCTGGCCTTGAATCAGATGAATGAAACATCAACAGGTGTCCAAATTTCTCAAATATGCAAGGGATCCAAGGAGAGATAGGTGAATGGATAGAAACCTGGGTTCATGGAAGGAAGCAGAGGGTGATGGTGGAAGGTTGTTATTCAGACGGGAGGCCTGTGACTAGCGGTGAGAACGTACAAGGCATGAGCAGCAAATTTGCAGCTGACACTACACTGAGTGGTATTGTAGATACTGAAAATGTTTGTGAGAAATTGCAGCAAGATCTTGATCGGTTGGGCAGGTGGGCTGAGGAATGTCTGATGGAGATTAATACAGAGAAATGTGAGGTGTTGCATTTTGTTAAGTTTAATAAGGGCAGCACCTACACAGTGAATGGTTGGGCTCTTGGAAGTGCTGTGGAGCAGAGGGATCTATGAGTGCAGTTACATACTTCCTTGCAATGGCATGAGGGGTAGATACGGTGATTAAAAAGGCATTTGGCACATTGGCCAGCATCAGAGTATTGTGTAGAAGTTGGGAGGTCATGTTACAGATGTATAAGACGTTGATGAGAACACAGTTAGAGTATTGTGTTCTGTCTTGGTCACCGTGTTATAGGAAATATGTGGTAAAGCTGCAAATGGTGCAGATAAGTTTAACGAGGCTGTTGCCAGGACACGGGGGCCTGAGCTATAGAGGGAGATTGGGCAGGCTAGGACATTATTCCTTGGAGCGCAGGTGGGTGTGGAGTGATCTTATAGAGATGTAGAACATCATGAGAGGAATAGATCAGGTAAATACACAGTCTATTGCCCAGATGAGGGGAATTAAGAACCAGGGACATGGGTATCAGGTGAGGGGGGAAATATTTAATAGGAGCATGAGGAGTGACTATTTACACAAAGGGCGTTGTGTATATGGAACAAACTGCCAGAGGAGGTAGTTGAGGCAGGTAATATCATAATACATGAGATATATCTGTGCAGGTACATGGATAGGATAGGATTAGAGGGACATGGCCCAGTTGACATAGTGTAGATGGAGCATGTTGTTTGGAGTGGGCAAGTTGGGTCGCAGGGCCTGTTTCCATGCTGTATAGCTCCATGCCCATTGACCATTAAACATCTGCATATCAACCACACCCCCTTCACCTGTATCCACCCACCACTCACCAAGGTTTGTCCTGACCCTCTCTCCACCTTTCTCACCCCCCCCCCCCCCAACACAATCAGTTTGAAGAAGGGTCCCAACCACAACACCACATATCCATGTTCTCCAGAGATGCTGCCTGACACGCTGAGATCCTCCAGCGCTCTGTGTCTTTATTGTGAACCAGCATCTGTAGTTCTTGTATCTCCTGGTTACTGTTACAGATTTAAGGGACGTCGCTCGATATGTTTGCATCAGACAGAATCCCGGTGCACATGTTCATAATACATAGTTCATAAATTTAAATCTAATAAAGATAGATATCTCTATTGAGGGTGTAGTTTACCATTACTACACATTGACCTCGGTTCCATCCACTCTTCGGGTGCTGTCTATGTGGAGTGTGCATGTTCTTCCCGTGACTGTGTGGGTTTTCTCCGGGTGCTCCGGTTTCTCCACCAGACAGAGGGTGGTGGGTAGATGGAACAAGCTGCCATAGGAGGTAGTTAAGGCAAGTACCATATCAACAGTTGAAATACTTTTGGACAAGGATACGAACAGGAGAGTGTGAGAGGGATATGGGCCAAACACGGGCAGGTGGGACTCGTGTAGATGGGGCATCTTGGTCAGAATGGGCAAGTTGGGCCGGAGGGTGTATTTCCGTGCTGTGTGACTCTATGCAAGGTTCCCTACAAGTGGCGAGTCAGGTGGACAGGGTGGTGAAGAAGACACTTGCCTTCATGGGCAAGCGGACTGAGCACAAAGGTTGGGGCATCGTGATACATCTGTACAACTCGTTGGTAAGACCACACTTGGAGTACTGTGCACAACTCTGTTCACCAAGCCACATGAAGGATGCCATTGTATTGGAAAGGCTACAAACGAGATTCACCAGGAATGTTACCTGGGCTGGCAGACTTGATATGGGGAGAGGTTGCATAATCTGGGGCCTTTTCCTTTGGAGAGCGGGAGGATGAGGTGTGACCATATTGAGGTGTACAAGTTCACGAGGAGCATGATTTAAACTACCATTGACAAGTAAGGTATGTGCCGTAATAAGCACCAGGCAGTGACTCTGACATCCACCATCATGAAGTGCTTTGAGAGACTGGTGTTGGCGCATATTAACTCCAGTATCCCAGCCAGCCTTGATCCATTACAGTTTGCTCATCAATGCAGCCGGTCTCCAGCAGTGACCATCTCCCAGCCCTAAACCCATCTCTGGAATACATAGACAACAAGGTGGCATAGAAACATAGGGAATTGGTGCAGGAGTAGGCCATTCGGCCCTTCCAGCCTGCACCGCCATGCAATATGTTCATGGCTGATCATCCAATATCAGTACCCCGTTCATGCTTTCTCCTCATATCCATTCATTCCGTTAGCTCTAGGAGCAAAACCTAACTCTCTCTTGAAGACATCCAGCGACTTGGCCTCCACTGACTTCTGTGGCAGTGAATTCCACAGATTCACAACACTGTGTGAAAACATTTTCCCTCATCTTGGTCCTAAATAGCCTAGCCCTTATTCTTATTCCTAACCCTTATTCTTTGCCCTTATTTTTAAACTGCCTTATAAGGCCTAGCCCTTATTCTTAGCATTTATTCTTGAACTGTACCCCTGGTTACGGAAACCCCCAACATCGGGAACATTTGTCCTGCATCTAGCCTGTCCCATCCCTTAATGTTATATGTTTTTGTAAGATCCCCTCTCATCTGTCTAAATTCCAGTGAATATGAGACCAGTCGACCCATTCTGTCATCATTTGTCAGTCCCGCCATCCAGGGAATTAACCTGGTGAGCCTATGCTGCACTCTCTCAATAGCAAGAATTGCTATGTTAGGAATTGTCCTACATTGGACTCCTATCTATCGGTAATAGCTCTTCCACCATAATCCCATCCAAACTGATCTCCAAGCTCCTGGAACTAGGAGTCAGCTCCACCCTCTGCCACTGGATCTGCAACTTCCTGACCCTTCCAATCGGTGAAGATAGGTGACAGCGTCTCATCCGCAATAATCATCAACACTGGTGCCCCACAAGGATGTGTTCTCAATCCTCTAATACACTCCCTGTACACATGACACCAACGCCAAATGTGGCTCTAATTCCATCTACAAGTCAGCAAACGACAACACTGTGGTGGGATGAATCACGACCAATAACTGGATGGAGTACAGGAAGGATATGTCATAAGGTCATCAGTGATAGCAGTAGAATTAGGCCATTTGGCCCATCAGGTCTACACCGCCATTCAATCATGGCTGAGCCATCTCTCCCTCCTTGCCCCAATCTCCTGTCTTCTCCCCATAACGTCTGGGACCTGTACTAATCAAGAATCTATCTATCTCTGCCTTAGTAATATCCATTAACATGGCCTCTATTGTGGGAAAGAACTCTTCAATTTCACCACCTTCTGTCTAAAGATATTTCACATTTCTTTCCTAAACCTTCACTACCATTCGCTGTGTAGATCCTCCCCATGTTAGACTTCCCAAAATGCAATACCTCACCATTCTCTGCATTAAATTCCATCAACCATTCCCCAGCACACTTGGCCAATCGATCAAGACCCTACTGCAATTAATCACAACCATCTTCACTATCTGCAAAACCACCCACTTTTGTATCATCTGCAAACTTGTTAAACTTGCTCTGTAAGTTCTCATCCAAATCATTGATGTAGATGACAAACAGTAACGGGCCCAGCACTGAACACTGAGGCAGACCACTAGTCACAGGCCTCCAGTCTGAGAAGCAACCTTCCCTCCACCGTCACCCTCTGCTTCCTTCCCTGAAGCCGAATTTCAATCCATTCAGCTATCTCTCCTTGTAACTATATAAAGGTACGAACTAAAAAGTACTACGGCAAACTTTAAGGAACATTTAGACAGGTGCATGGACAGACAGACAGGCCATTTATAGGAATATGGGGATGGGACATGTTGGCCGGTGTGGGCAGGCAGGCAGGCAGGCAGGCTGGGCTGAAGATGCTGTGAGACTCGATGCCTCTATGTCTCTATAACTGGAGGACGTGTGTGTGCACAAATAGTGCAGTAAGGTATTCCTCACTTGGCCATGGATCTCTGTGCTGGGATCGTAGAACAGATTCATTTTAAGACAAACCCGGTTAATCACACGTTTTAACATTATTATTACAGCAGTTTGTCCAATGGTCACACATGGATAGGGAACCTGCAAACATGTCCGATCTTCTACAGTGGGTCAGCACAAGGCAAATGTTGTCAGTGTTGCCACTGGTGAAAATATATCTGGGTAGTGTGCGACGGAACTGGGAACTGGTTGTTATTTCAAATGTTTGACTATAAAGGGTTAACTGAAGTTCAGTATCCATAATTAATCTCATCTGTAATGAGCACTAACTCCATCTTGCTGCTCTATCCACGCTGGTAAACACGGCACGTGAAGATGCATTAACTTGTTATTTTCATCTTAATTAACTGTGGTAAGTAACGGTGCTGTATCCTTCATCCAGTGGGGAATATTAGTTCCACATGGTGAACACAAGGCGAGGCTCTGTTCAATCTGTAGTTTATTTTGTAGTAAACAACTTCAGACCAGTCGACAGGTAGATGCTAATTCAATCCCACGGACAGCAAGGTCGTTCTGAGTGTAAATGACCGACTCAATCTCCTGGCTGTCCACACAGCAGTACAGAAAAAGTTGCCACACACACACGCAGACTTTATTGATGGGCTTGTTTATCAAGTAATTCAAGAGAGCATATCTCCCATCATGCAGTGTAAAGCTGGTATCGGTGGAAAGTGAAACCAACACTTCAGTGAGCAGCAGGGACCGTTATTAAAAATGACCAATTTATTGGACAGGCATTTATATGTCTGTCTGAGTATGTCTGAGTATAGGAGCAGGGAGGTTCTACTGCAGTTGTACAGGGTTTTGGTGAGGCCACACCTGGAGTATTGCATACAGTTTTGGTCTCCAAATCTGAGGAAAGACATCCTTGCCATAGAGGGGGTACAGAGAAGATTCACCAGACTGATTCCTGGGATGTCAGGACTTTCATATGAGGAAAGACTGGATAGACTCGGCTTGTACTCGCTGGAATTTAGAAGATTGAGGGGAGATCTTATAGAAATTTACAAAATTCTTAAGGGTTTGGACAAGCTAGATGCTGGAAGATTGTTCCCGATGTTGGGGGAGTCCAGAACAAGGGGTCACAGTCTAAGGATAAGGGGGAATTCCTTTAGGACCGAAATGAGGAAAAATGTCTTTACACAGAGAGTGGTGAGTCTCTGGAATTCTCTGCCACAGAAGGTAGTTGAGGCCAGTTCATTGGCTATATTTAAGAGGGCGTTAGATGTGGCACTTGTGGCTAAAGGGATCAGGGGGTATGGAGAGAAGGCAGGTACGGGATACTGAGTTGGATGATCAGCCATGATCACATTGAATGGCGGTGCAAGCTCGAAGGGCTGAATGGCCTACTCCTGCACCTATTTTCTATGTTTCTATGTGATGTTTTCCTCTTAATCTGTATCTTTGAGAAATGTGGACACCTGTCGAAGTTTCATTCATCTGATTCAAGGCCAGAGTTTAGTGGTGACTAAATGTCCAAACAGTTGTCAGGTCACCGTTTAAAAGCAGTTTATTTGTTAGTGCTGTACCTGGCACAAACTTCACACACAGGTTTACCGTGTTTCATAGAGAGGGATAGTGCACTTTAGTTCATCTAAATTATTCCCATTGGCCGGCATATGATAAGCAGTGACACGAGGAGAGAGAGAGAGATAAGAAGGGAGATAGAGGGAGGGGAGAAGGATAGGGTGGAGATAGAGAGAGGGTAGGATGAGGGAGAGAGACCGAGAGAGAGAGAGAGGAACCCGGGTCTCTGGCGCTGTGAGGCAGCAACTCCACCGCTACACCACCGTGCCGCACTAGTGTGTGAACGGGCGATCGCTGGTCACATGTTCTAGGAGCAGAATTAGGCCATTCGGCCCATCAAGTCAACTTCGCCATTCAATTATAGCTGATCTATCTCTCCCTCCCAACCCCATTCTCCTGCATCCTCCCCATAACCCCTGACACACATACTATACAACAATCTATGTGTCTCTGCCCTAAATATATCCACTGACTTGTGGCCTCCACCGCCGTCTGTGGCATCGAATCCCACAGATTCACCACCCTCTGGCTAAAGAAATTCCTTCTAATCTCCATCTTAAAGGAACATCCTTTAATTCTGAGGCTGTGTCCTCTGGTCCCAGACTCTCCCACTAGTGGAAACATCCTCTCCACATCCACTCTATCCGGGCCTTTCACTATTCAGTGAAGTTTCAATGAGGTCCCCCCCCCCCCTCTCGTTCTTCTAAACTCCAGCGAGTACAGGCCCAGTGCCGAGAAACGCTCATCGTACGTTAACCCACACATTCCTGGGATCGTTCTTGTAAACCTCCTCTGGACCAACTGAGAGCCGGCACATCCTTCCTCAGATACGGGGCCCAAAGCTGCTCGACAAGACTCCAAATACGGCCCGACCAGCGCCTTGTAGAGCCTCGGCATTTACGGCCTTGTTTTTGTATACAAGCCCTCTGGAAATTTGGTGGCAAGAACAGGAAGGCAGATTATTATCTGAATTATGTCAAGTCGGGAAAAGGGGAAGTACAACAATATCTGGGTGGTCCTTGTTCGTCAGTCACTGAAAGTAAGCATGTGGGTACAGCAGGCAGTGAAGAGAGCTGATGGCATGTTGGCTGAAATAAATTCCTCCTCATCTCCTTCCTAAAGGAACGACCTTTAATTGTGAGGCTGTGCCCTCTGGTCCTAGACTCTCCCACTCGTGGAAACATCCTCTCCCACTCTATCCAGGCTTTTCACTATTCGGTGACGTTTCAATGAGGTGCCCCTCCCCTCGTTCTTCTAAACTCCAGCCAGTACAGGCCCAGTGCCGACAAACGCTCATTGTAGATTATTCATTCTTCCAGTTCCAAACTAAACTAATTTTGGTTCAATTTCAGAAAATGGATTGAGAAAGAGATATTGATAAGGCAGAGATACCTGTAGATAGATTATTGATTAATCCGGGTGCCAGGGATTATGGGGAGAAGGCAGAAGAATGGGGTTAGGAGGGGGAGATGGAACAGCCATGATTCAATAGCGGAGTGGACTCGATGGGCCGAATGGCCTAATTCTGCTCCGAGAATTTGTGACCTCATGAATACATTATTTCTCTATTTGATTTTCTTTCAATTATAAAATCAACCTTTTTCTTTCCAATAACTAAAGTCAACTTTTAATCTCTAATTATTAATACAAACTTTTATCTTTTTACTTCCAAAATAAACCATTTTTTCTCTTTAACGACTAAAATAAACTATTAATATTTTTAGCTGAAAATTTTTTAAATTTCAAAAACTGATCATTTTGATTTTTATTTGAAAAATAACTTTTTATTTTTAATTAATTTTCTAATTACTAAAACAACCTTTGTTTGATTTTTATTTCAAAAACAAACTTCTCCCTCTCTCTCTAATTACTAACAGAAATTTACATTTTTATTTAACAATAAAAGTTTTAAATTGAAAAAAATTCTCTCGAATTTCTTAAATAAACGTTTTCTGTATATTACTGAAATCAACAGTTGTCTCTCGATTTACTAAAACAAACTTTCTCCTCTACAATTACTAACATCGAACGAGCTGCTGGACGAGGTAGTTAACACAGCGACTTTTTAAGGTGAATAGGTGGAGGAGGATTTTGTGGTACACACTCTCTAAGCCTCCTCTTCCCTCCTCCTCTCTCTCCCCTCACTCTCTCTGCCCCCTCACCCTCTCCCCTCTCTCTCTCTGCCCCCTCACCCTCTCCCCTCTCTCTCTCTGCCCCCTCACCCTCTCCCCTCTCTCTCTCTGCCCCCTCACCCTCTCCCCTCTCTCTCTCTGCCCCCTCACTCTCTCCCCTCTCTCTCTCTGCCCCGCTCACTCCCCCCCACTCTCTCTCTCTCTCTCTCTCTCCACCCTCTCTCTACTACCCTCTCTCTCTACGTCCCCCCACTCACTCTCTCCATCTCACTCTCCCCTCTCTTCCTCTCTCTACCCCTCTCTCTCCCCTCTGTCTCTCATTCCTCTATCTTTCCCCCTTTCCCCCCTGACTAAATATCCAAACAGTTGTCAGGTCACCGTTTAAAAGCAGTATATGTGTTAGTGCTGTACCTGGCGCAAACTTCACACACAGGTTTACCGTGTTTCATAGAGAGGGATAGTGCACTTAGTTCATCTGAACTATTCCCAATGGCCGGGATCGCACTACCTGTGCCCCGTGTTCAAGAGACAAGAAACAGGAAGACAGTGCAGATCAGTAGGTGACTCAGGAGCTGGTGCAGGGGGTGGGGGCTTCAGACAGAGTCATACAGCATGGAAACAGGCCCTCTGGCCCAACTTGTCCATGCCCATGCCCCATACACTCGTACTACCAGCCTGTGTTTGACCCATATCCCTGTAAACATGTCCTGTCCATGTACCTGTACACATGAATGTTCAAAGTTGTCGTAGACTTTGTCTTTGGAACTGGTGTGGTACAGAATGGCAGGCAGGAACTAGTGGGGTGCCGGAAGACTTAGTGCTGGGACCCCAGATACTTATAATATTTATTGATGATTTAGACGAAGGAATTACAACTGGGCGGGCGGGCCGGCCGATGACAGAGCACATGAGTGATGACGGAACCGGTGATTCCAGTGCTGTGCAAATGTCCATGAGAACAACAGGGAAACAGGCCCTTCGGCCCGATTCATCCATGCAGATCGAGATGCCTGTGAGGCATGATGTCCATGATGTGAATGAGATTACCAGTGATCTCATTCACGTGTATTTGTCTCATATCCCTCCATTCCTATCCGAGACAAACGGCTGTCCAAATGCTGTTTATTTGCTGTGTCGGTATCTGCCCCCACCACCACTTATGAAGAGATTGCTCCACCTTTGGTGTGGAATACCTGCCTGCCCATCAGTATTCCCGTAAATCTTTCCCCTTTCCAATAAACTGACGTTGTGTGGGTTTAGATTCTCCCAGCCTGGGAAATAACTGTCACCATCTACTCAATCCTGCTGTAGTTGACATAATTTCACAAGCATCTGTAAGGTGCCTTAGATCCTGGAGTAGTTCCTGAGGATTGGAGGGTAGCTAATGTAACCACACTTTTTAAAAAAGGAGGGAGAGAGAAAGCAGGGAATTACAGACCAGTTAGTCTAACATCGGTAGTGGGGAAACTGCTAGAGTCAGTTATTAAAGAATGTCTGACGAATCTTAAAGAATTTTTTGAGGATGTAACTAGTAGAGTGGATAAGGGAGAACCAGTGGATGTGTTATATCTAGATTTTCAGAAGGCTTTCGGCAAGGTCCCACATAAGGGATTAGTATATAAACTTAAAGCACACGGTATTGGGGGTTCAATATTGATGTGGATAGAGAACTGGCTGGCGGACAGGAAGCAAAGGGTAGGAGTAAACGGGTCCTTTTCAGAATGTCAGGCAGTGACTAGTGGGGTACCGCAAGGCTCAGTGCTGTGACCCCAGCTATTTACAATATATATTAATGATTTGGACGAGGGAATTCAATGCAACATCTCCAAGTTTGCAGATGACACCAAGCTGGGGGGTATCGTTAGGTGTGAGGAGTATGCTTGGAGGCTGCAGGGTGATTTGGATAGGCTGAGTGAATGGGCAGATGCATGGCAGATGCAGTATAATTTGGATAAATGTGAGGTTATCCACTTTGGTGGCAAGAACATGTGGGTGGACTATTATCTGAATGGTGGCAGATTAGGAAAAGGGGAGATGCAACGAGACCTGGGTGTCATGGTACACCAGTCATTGAGAGTACGCATGCAGGTGCAGCAGGCAGTGAAGAAAGCAAAGGGTATGTTAGCATTCATAGCAGAAGGATTTCAGCATGGGAGTAGGGAGGTTCTACTGCAGTTGTACAGGTTGACTTTAGTTATTGGAAAGAAAAAAGTTGATTTTATAATTGAAAGAAAATCAAATAGAGAAATAATGTATTCATGAGGTCACAAGTTCTCGGAGCAGAATTAGGCCATTTGGCCCATCTAGTCCACTCCGCTATTGAATCATGGCTGTTCCATCTCCCTCTGCTAACCCCATTCTCCTGCCTTCATCCCATAATCCCTGGCACCCGGATTAATCAATAATCTATCTACAGGTTTCTCTGCCTTATCAATATCTCTTTCTCAATCCATTTTCTGAAATTGAACCAAAATTAGTTTCGTTTGGAACTGGAAGAATGAATAATCTACAATGAGCGTTTGTCGGCACTGGGCCTGTACTCCCTGGAGTTTAGAAGAACGAGGGGAGGGGCACCTCATGGAAACGTCACCGAATAGTGAAAGGCCCGGATAGAGTGGATGTGGAGAGGATGTTTCCACTAGTGGGAGAGTCTAGGACCAGAGGGCACAGCCTCAGAATTAAAGGACGTTCCTTTAGGAAGGAGATGAGGAGGAATTTATTTCAGCCAACATGCCATTAGCTCTCTTCACTGCCTGCTGTACCCACATGCTTACTTTCAGTGACTGATGAACAAGGACACCCAGATATTGTTGTACTTCCCCTTTTCCCGACGACGTCATTCAGATAATAATCTGCCTTCCTGTTCTTGCCACCAAATTTCCAGATGGCTTGTATACAAAAACAAGGCCGTAAATGCCGAGGCTCTACAAGACGCTGGTCGGGCCGTATTTGGAGTCTTGTCGAGCAGCTTTGGGCCCCGTATCTGAGGAAGGATGTGCCGGCTCTCAGTTGGTCCAGAGGAGGTTTACAAGAACGATCCCAGGAATGTGTGGGTTAACGTACGATGAGCGTTTGTCGGCACTGGGCCTGTACTCGCTGGAGTTTAGAAGAACGAGGGGGGGGGGGGGACCTCATTGAAACTTCACTGAATAGTGAAAGGCCCGGATAGAGTGGATGTGGAGAGGATGTTTCCACTAGTGGGAGAGTCTGGGACCAGAGGTCACAGCCTCAGAATTAAAGGATGTTCTTTTGGATGGAGATTAGGAGGAATTTCTTTAGCCAGAGGGTGGTGAATCTGTGGGATTCGATGCCACAGACGGCGATGGAGGCCACAAGTCAGTGGATATATTTAGGGCAGAGATACATAGATTGTTGAATAGTGCGGGTGTCAGGGGTTATGGGGAGGATGCAGGAGAATGGGGTTGGGAGGGAGAGATAGATCAGCTATAATTGAATGGCGAAGTTGACTTGATGGGCCGAATGGCCTAATTCTGCTCCTAGAACATGTGACCAGCGATCGCCCGTTCACACACTAGTGCGGCACGGTGGTGTAGCGGTGGAGTTGCTGCCTCACAGCGCCAGTGACCCGGGTTCCTCTCTCTCTCTCTCTCTCTCTCATAGAAACATAGAAACATAGAAAATAGGTGCAGGAGTAGGCCATTCGGCCCTTCGAGCCTGCACCGCCATTCAATGTGATCATGGCTGATCATCCAACTCAGTATCCCGTACCTGCCTTCTCTCCATACCCCCTGATCCCTTTAGCCACAAGTGCCACATCTAACGCCCTCTTAAATATAGCCAATGAACTGGCCTCAACTACCTTCTGTGGCAGAGAATTCCAGAGACTCACCACTCTCTGTGTAAAGAATGTTTTCCTCATTTCGGTCCTAAAGGAATTCCCCCTTATCCTTAGACTGTGACCCCTTGTTCTGGACTCCCCCAACATCGGGAACAATCTTCCAGCATCTAGCTTGTCCAACCCCTTAAGAATTTTGTAGGTTTCTATAAGATCCCCCCTCAATCTTCTAAATTCCATCGAGTACAAACCGAGTCTATCCAATCTTTCCTCATATGAAAGTCCTGACATCCCCGCTCTCTCTCTCTCTCTCTCCCCCTCTCTATCTCCACCCTCTCTCTCTCTCCCTCTCTCTATCTCCCCCCTCTCTCGCCCCCTTCTCTCTCTCTCCTCATGCCACTGCATATCATATGCCGGCCATTGGGAATAGTTATTTAACTACCCCTTTCTCAGATGTGAAGCTGCATTTAATTTTTCCGCATTATGTGTTTTTCTTTCCATTGTGTCCCGGAGAGAGGCAATTAGTATTTCTAACCACTGTTAATTAAGATGAAAATAACAAGTTAATGCATCTTCACGTGCCGTGTTTACCAGCGTGGATAGAGCAGCAAGATGGAGTTAGTGCTCATTACAGATGAGATTAATTATGGATACTGAACTTCAGTTAACCCTTTATAGTCAAACATTTGAAATAACATCCAGTTCCCAGTTCCGTCGCACACTACCCAGATATATTTTCACCAGTGGCAACACTGGCAACATTTGCCTTGTGCTGACCCACTGTAGAAGATCGGACATGTTTGCAGGTTCCCTATCCATGTGTGACCATTGGACAAACTGCTGTAATAATAATGTTAAACGTGTGATTAACCGGGTTTGTCTTAAAATGAATCTGTTCTACGATCCCAGCACAGAGATCCATGGCCAAGTGAGGAATACCTTACTGCACTATTTGTGCACACACACGCCCTCCAGTTATAGAGACATAGAGGCATCGAGTCTCACAGCATCTTCAGCCCAGCCTGCCTGCCTGCCTGCCTGCCCACACCGGCCAACATGTCCCATCCCCATATTCCTATAAATGGCCTGTCTGTCTGTCTGTCCATGCACCTGTCTAAATGTTCCTTAAAGTTTGCCGTCGTACTTTTTAGTTTGTACCTTTATATAGTTACAAGGAGAGATAGCTGAATGGATTGAAATTCGGCTTCAGGGAAGGAAGCAGAGGGTGACGGTGGAAGGAAGGTTGCTTCTCAGACTGGAGGCCTGTGACTAGTGGTCTGCCTCAGTGTCCAGTGCTGGGCCCGTTACTGTTTGTCATCTACATCAATGATTTGGATGAGAACTTACAGAGCAAGTTTAACAAGTTTGCAGATGATACAAAAGTGGGTGGATTTGCAGATAGTGAAGATGGTTGTGATTAATTGCAGTAGGGTCTTGATCGATTGGCCAAGTGTGCTGGGGAATGGTTGATGGAATTTAATGCAGAGAATGGTGCGGTATTGCATTTTGGGAAGTCTAACATGGGGAGGATCTACACAGCGAATGGTAGTGAAGGTTTAGGAAAGAAATGTGAAATATCTTTAGTCAGAAGGTGGTGAAATTGAAGAGTTCTTTTCCACAATAGAGGCCATGTTAATGGATATTACTAAGGCAGAGATAGATAGATTCTTGATTAGTACAGGTCCCAGATGTTATGGGGAGAAGGCAGGAGAATGGGGCAAGGAGGGAGAGATGGCTCAGCCATGATTGAATGGCGGTGTAGACCTGATGGGCCAAATGGCCTAATTCTACTGCTATCACTGATGACCTTATGACATATCCTTCCTGTAATCCATCCCGTTAATGGTCGTGATTCATCCCACCACAGCGTTGTCGTTTGCAGACTTGTAGATGGAATTAGAGCCACATTTGGCCTTGGTGTCATGTGTATAGGGAGTGTATTAGAGGACTGAGAACACATCCTTGCCGGGCACCAGTGTTGATGATTATTGTGGATGAGACGCTGTCACCTATCTTCACCGATTGGAAGGATCAGGAAGTTGCTGATCCAGTGGCAGAGGGTGGAGCTGATTCCTAGTTCCAGGAGCTTGGAGATCAGTTTGGATGGGATTATGGTGGCAGAGCTATTACCGATAGATAGGAGTCCAATGTAGGACAATTCCTAACGTAACAATTCTTGCTATTGAGAGAGTGCAGCATAGGCTCACTAGGTTAATTCCCTGGATGGCGGGACTGACAAATGATGACAGAATGGGTCGACTGGGCTCATATTCACTGGAAGGGCCGAATGGCCTACTCCTGCACCTATTCCCTATGTTTCTATGCCACCTTGTTGTCTATGTATTCCAGAGATGGGTTTAGGGCCGGGAGATGGTCACTGCTGGAGACCGGCTGCGTTGATGAGCAAACTGTAATGGATCAAGGCTGGCTGGGATACTGGAGTTAATATGCGCCAACACCAGTCTCTCAAAGCACTTCATGATGGTGGATGTCAGAGTCACTGCCTGGTGCTTATTACGGCACATACCTTACTTGTCAATGGTAGTTTAAATCATGCTCCTCGTGAACTTGTACACCTCAATAAGGTCACACCTCATCCTCCCGCTCTCCATAGGAAAAGGCCCCAGATTAGCCAACCTCTCCCCATATCAAGTCTGCCAGCCCAGGTAACATTCCTGGTGAATCTCGTTTGTAGCCTTTCCAATACAATGGCATCCTTGCTGTGGCTTGGTGACCAGAGTTGTGCACTGCCACCCAGCTTTGTGTCATATACAAACGGAGATGTTACATTTGTCTACCTTGCTAATATCTATTGTCAATAACTGGGGTCCCAGCACTGAGCCTTGTGGCTCTCCACTAGTCACTGCCTGCCATTATGAAAAGTACCCAATGTCCTGTGTCCGCTCAGATCTGGCACCAGATAGCCAACATACCGTACTGTAGTCTTGCCCATGGGCGCAGAAACAGCAGAGTCCCCATCACTATTTGAGCAAGTTTGGGCACCATATCTGAGGAAGGATGTGGGTACACAAAAGGCTGGAGAAACTCAGCGGGTGCAGCAGCATCGAAGGAGCGAAGGAGATCGGCAACGTTTCGGGCCGAAACCCTTCTTCAGACTGATGGGAGGAGGGATATGCCGGCTCTGGAGAGGGTCCAGAATAGGTTTACAAGAATGATCCCAGGAATGAGCAGGTTCACCTATGGTGAGCGTTTGTCGGTACTGGACCTGCACTCACTGGAGTTTAGAAGGATGAGTCCGGACCTTATTGAAACGTACAGAATGGTGAAAGGCTTTGATAGAGTGGATGTGGAGAGGATGTTTCCACTCGTGGTTGAGTCGAGGGCTAGAGGTCGTAGCCTCAGAATTAAAGGATGTTCATGTTGGAAGGAGAGGAGGAGGAATTTCTTCAGTCAGAGGGAGGTGAATCTGTGGAATTCTTTGCCAGAGAAGGCTGTGGAGGCCAAGTCAGTGGACATTTGTAAGGCAGAGGTAGACAGATTATTAATTAGTACAGACATCAGGGGTTGTTGAGGGAGTGCAGCGTAGGTTCACCAGGTTAATTCCCGGGATGGCAGGACTGTCATACGCTGAGAGAATGGAGCGGCTGGGCTTGTACACTCTGGAGTTTAGAAGGATGAGAGGATATATTATTGAAACATACAAGGTTATTAAGGGTTTAATATCAAGATGCTACACTTGTCCCTTCACCTCCCCCATCCACTCCTTTCACGGACCCAAGCAGTCCTTCCAAGTCTGACAGAGGTTCACCTGCACCTCCTCCAACCTCATCTACTGCATCCGTTGCTCCAGATGCCAGCTGATCTATATCGGTGAGACCAAGCGGAGGCTGGGCGATCGTTTCGCCGAACACCTCCGCTCGGTCCGCAATAACCAACCCGACCTCCCGTTGGCTCAGCACTTCAACTCCCCCTCCCATTCCGTATCCGTATCCGACCTCTCGGTCCTGGGCCTCCTCCACGGCCAGAGTGAGCAACACCGCAAGTTGGAGGAACAGCACCTCATATTCCGCTTGGGGAGTCTGCATCCTCTGGTCTTAAACATTGAATTTTATCAATTCTGTTAACCCAGACTGCCCCCTCCCCTCCCCACCTCTCCCTCAGCCCTCGGGCCCTGGCATTCCTTCTCCATCTCCCCCTCCCCACCCAAGTCGCACTAGCTTCTCATTTTCACACTACAAACAGCTTACAATGGCCTGTTTCCTTTATCATCGATACATTTTTGCATATCTTTCATTCATTGTTCTTTATTTCTCCACATCACTGTCTATATCTCTCGTTTGCCTGATCCCTGACCAGTCTGCAGAAGGGTCTCGACCCGAAACGTCGCCTATCTCCTTCGCTCCTTAGATGCTGCTGCACCCGCTGAGTTTCTCCAGTTTTTTGTGTAACCCTCGATTCACCAGCATCTGCAGTTCCTTCCTTAACAACATGTTCCTGATGTTGGGGGAGTCCTGAAACAGCGGAAAAGGGGAAGTACAACGAGACCTGAATGTCCTTGTGCCTCAGTCACTGACAGTAAAGATGCGGGTATACCAGGCAGTGAAGAAAGCAAATGAAATGTTAGCCTTCATAACAAGAGGATTTGAGTACAGGAGTAAAGAGGTCCTTCTGCAGTTGGACAGGGCCCAGCTGAGACCATATCTGGACTATTGTGTGAAATGTGGTCTCCTAATTTGAAGAAAGACATCCTTGCTGTTGAGGCAGTGAAGACGGAGATGAGAAAACAACTTCACCCAGAGAGTTGTGAATTTGTGGAATTCTCTGCCACAGAAGGCAGCAGAGGCCAATTCACCGGATGCATTTAAAATAGTTAGATATAGCTCTTGGGGCTAGCGGGATCAAGGGGTATGGGGAGAAGGCAGGCACGGATTACTGATTGTGGATGATCAGCCATGATCGCAGTGAGGTTCAGCCACATGGGTGGCCGTCAGAAGAGGCAGCGGGTAGTGCAGGACTCTCTGTAGCTCTCCCCCTGTCCTACAAACCTGCCTGATGCAGACTATTGGGGTGACGGCCCCTCGGGAGAACATTGCAGCAGCAGTCGGCACAGATCACCAATTCTGGCTCTGTTGTTCAGCAGGGGAGGTGGGGGGTGTGGGGAGAGGGAGGGGGAGTGGGGAGAGAGAGGGGGAGTGGGGAGAGAGGGGGAGTGGGGAGAGAGGGGGCGTGGGGAGAGAGGGGGGGAGTGGGGTGAGAGAGGGGGAGTGGGGAGAGGGAGCGGGAGTGGGACGAGAGAGGGGGAGTGGGGAGAGGGAGCGGGAGTGGGACGAGAGAGGGGGAGTGGGGAGAGGGAGGGGGAGTGGGGAGAGAGTGGGGGAGTGGGCCACATCTAACTCCCTCTTAAATATGGGACACTTGGCATCCCTTCTCGTACGCAGTGGGGACCGGATAAACTGGGATGAACTCTACCAATGATCCTGTCTCACTCTGCGGATCACTTCTGCCTCTTGAGCTTTGGTATAAATATTCCCAGAATGATTCTCCAATCTCGCACCAGTGACTGGTCCAGTTGGTGTGCCCTTCCCCCAGGGTCCACTGTCCAATCGCATGGCGTCAGAGAGTCATGGGCTCATGCAGTACGGAAAATCTTCAGCCCATCGCGTCCACTCCAATTCAACATGGCCCTTCTATTCCAGTCACACCTGCCGGGTTAGTCCAACATCCCTCTCAACCTTTACCCGTCCAAATGTTTCTAAAGGTTGCAATAGTACATGTCTCTGCCAACTGGTTCCATTCACTCCCCACCCTGTGTGCAGCGGGGATATAGTGCTATATTGTGCTATCCTTGTGCCCTGTACCTGACGTCACGCAGAAAGGTAGAGACACAAAGTAAACCAGCTCGCAGTTCAGTGGGTGTTTTCCTAACGAGTCGGTTTCTTAAAGGCCTTATCGGCTTCCATCGGGAAAGACTGAGGGCACTCCATCTCGCTCCACTCTCTCCACCCCTCTCCCCCCTCTCTCCCCCTTATCTCCCCAATCTCTCTCCGCCCCCACTCTTTATCCCCCACACTTATTACTCTCTCCCCCTCACATCTTTCTATCCTTCTCTCACTCTCCTCACTATCCATCCTCTCCCTCGCCCCTTCTCCTACCTCTCCACCCCCCACTCTCTGCCTCTCACTGCACCCATCTCTCTCACGCTCTCCACCTTTTTTCCACGATCTCTCTCCCCCTCTATCTCACGCCACGCTCTCTCTCCTTCCCCCTTTCTCCATCCCTCCCGCCCCTCGCCGCCCTCTCCCCCGTTTTTCTTCCACTTTCCATTCCCTCACTATCCCCCCCTCTCTCTCTCTCCCTCACTCTCTCTCCTCCCTCTCTCTCCCTCTCTCTTACTCTACACTCTCCCCCCCCTCTGCCCGACCCTCTCCACACTCTTTGTTTCCCCCTCCCTCTCCCCCTATCTGTCCACACATCTTCCCCGTCTCTCCATCTCCCCCTCCCCAAACTTACTACCCCTCTCTCTCCGCCTCGTTCTCACCCCTCTCTCTCTTCCCCCTCTCTATCCCATCCCCCTCGCCGCCCTCTCCCCCTCTCGTTCTTCCTCTGTCTCTCCCTCATCTCTCCCTCCCTCATTTCACTCCAATCTCACGGCATTCTATGCCCTCACTCTCTGTCTACCCCTCTCTGCAATTCTCTCCCCCCTCCCTTTCACTCCCCTATCTCCCAGGCCCTCTCTCCCTCTTTCCCTCTGTTCCCACTTTCACCGCACTTTCGCTCACCTCTTCCCCGCTCTCTCACCGATCTCTATCCCCTCTCACTCTCTCTCCCCTCTCTTTTGATCACTCTCCCCCTCTCTCTCCCCGCCCCATCGCTCTCCCAACCACTCTACTCCAACTATCTCTACGCGCTCTCTTTCTTCGCCCACACTCTCTCGCCTCTCCCTTCCCCCCTTCGTTCTCTCTCCCGCTCTCTCCCTCACTCTCTCCTTGTCTCTCTCTACCCCACTCTCTCCCCTCTCTCCATCCCCTCTCACTCCCCAACCCCCACCCCCACTCTCCCCTCTCTGTCGCCCCCTTTTTTTTCTCACCATCTCTCTCCCTCTCTCTATCTCCCAATCTTCCCTCTTCCTCTCGTCTCTCCATCGCCAAGTGGAACAGGCCCTTTAAATCGCCAAGTGGGACAGGTCCCACGCATCTCTCTCCTCCGCTCTCTCCTCCGGTCGCCCCATCACTCTCTCTCCGCTCTTTTGTCTAAATCAACTAAACTAAGTTCAAATAAATACTGAGCTCTCCCCTCTTTCTCTGCCTCTCTTTCCTCCCTCTCTCTCTCTCACCCATCTTTCTCCCCCCCCTTATTCTACACCAACATTTTATAATAATACATTTACAAAAATAAATTACACTAATTTTTGAGATCCCACTCCCCCTCTCGTTCTCTCCATCCTATCTCACCCTCTCTCTTGCTCCCACCTATCGCACTCCCCCTCAGTCTCTTTATTCCCTCTCTCTCCCCTCTTTCTGCTCTCCCTCTCTCCATTCCCCCTCCCCTTCTATCTACTCCCCTCTCTCTCCCCACTCTCCCCTCCCCTCTCTCTCACTGCCTTTCTCCTCTCTCTCCCCCTCCCTCTGCCTACTCTCGATCTCTCCCGTCTACCCCGCCCCCTCTCTCTCACCCACTCTGTCCCTCCTCTCTGTCCCTCCTCTCTCTCTCCCCACTGTCTGTCTCCCCCCGTTTCCCTCTCCACCATCTATCCCCCTCTCTCACTCCCCCCTCTTCCTCCAAGCTCTCTACCCACCCTCTGCCCACGCTCTGCCTCCCCCTCCCTCTCTCCCACTCAGTTTCTGTACGCATCCCGACCGCTCTCTCCATCCCCCCTCCTCCAAGTACTACCCCCTATCTTTCTCCGACTCCCACCTCTCTCGCTCTCTCCCTCTCTCTACGGGCTCTCTGCCAACCTCACCCCTCTCTCGCCAAATGGTATGTTAGCATTCATAGCGAAAGGATTTGAGTATAGGAGCAGGGAGGTTCTACTGCAGTTGTACAGGGTTTTGGTGAGGCCACACCTGGAGTATTGCGTACAGTTTTGGTCTCCAAATCTGAGGAAAGACATCCTTGCCATAGAGGGGGTACAGAGAAGATTCACCAGACTGATTCCTGGGATGTCAGGACTTTCACATGAGGAAAGATTGGATAGACTCGGCTTGTACTCGCTGGAATTTAGAAGATTGAGGGGGGATCTTATAGAAACTTACAAAATTCTTAAGGGGTTGGACAAGCTAGATGCTGGAAGATTGTTCCCGATGTTGGGGGAGTCCAGAACAAGAGGTCACAGTCTAAGGATAAGAGGGAATTCCTTTAGGACCGAGATGTGGAAAACATTCTTTACACAGAGAGTGGTGAGTCTCTGGAATTCCCTGCCACAGATGTTAGTTGAAGCCAGTTCATTGGCTATATTTAAGAGGGCGTTAGATGTGGCACTTGTGGCTAAAGGGATCAGGGGGTATGGAGAGAAGGCAGGTACGGGATACTGAGTTGGATGATCAGCCATGATCATATTGAATGGCGGTGCAGGCTCGAAGGGCCGAATGGCCTACTCCTGCACCTATTTTTCTATGTTTCTATGTTTCTATGTTTAGCTCTCTCTCTCACCTCACTCTCCATCCTTTCTCTCCCTCCTCCAATATCACGTTATTATCTCACCACTCTCTCTCCCCCTCTCCAATCTCTATCCACCCTCGCTCTCCCCTTCTCTTCCCTCCCTCGCTTTCTCTCACTCTTTCCACTCCCCCTCCCCCTTTCTCTCCTCATATCTGTCACACTCTATCCCTCGCCCTCTCCCTCCGCCCTCTCTCTCCCACTATCCCAGTCTCTCTCGCCCTTTCCCTCTCCCCTCTCTCACCACATTCTCCCCGCTCTCTCTCCGCCTCACTCTCTCTCCTCCCTCTCTCACCCTCTCGCCCCTCTCTCCCTCCCCTCTCTACCCACCCTCTCCACACGCTCTCCACCATTCCTCTCTCTCTCTCTCTACCAATCTTTCCCCCTCCATATCTCCTCCCTCCTACTAACTCACTCGTTCCCACCACCTCTCAACGCTCTCTCACCCATCTCGCTCTTCCCCTCTCTCCCTCCCTTTACTCTCTCCCCATTCTCACGGCATACTATATCCTACTCTCTCTCTCGCTCTCTCCAATCTCTCTCTTCCCCTTGCTCTTCCGCACTCAGATTGTCTCATTCTCCATCACTCTCTGCCCTCTCCTCCCTCTTGCTCCCTCTCTATCTCTCAACCTCTCTCGCTCCGCCCTTTCCATTCACCCTGTCTCTCTCCCCTCCTTCCCTCTCTTCCCCTCTCCCAGCAAGCTCTTTCTCCCCTTTCTCTCCTCACTTTTCCCTGCCCTGTCCTCCCTCTCTCTCGTCTCTCCCCACCTCTCCCTCTCTCCCCCAACCCCCTCTTCCCCTCCTCTCTCACCGCCTCACCCCTCCCTCTCTCCCCCTAACCCCCCTCTCCCTTCTATGCCTCTCACTCCAGTCTCACTTCCCTCTCTCTCCGTCCACTATCGCCCTCTTTGTCCCTCCCCTCTCGCTCCCTCTATCTCCCTCTATCTCTCTCCCTCTTCTCTCCCTCCTCGCTTTCC
Organism: Raja brachyura; assembly: GCA_963514005.1. The sequence goes on along the minus strand of OY740793.1, from coordinate 68,343,687 downwards.
ATATTCTCTCTCTCCAAACGTTCCCCCTCCCCTCTCCCCTTCCTCTCTCCCCCCTCCCCTCTTCCTCCCCTCTCTCTCCCTCCCCTCTCCACACTCTCTGTATCACCCTCTATCGCCTTCTTTCTCTAGACATATCTACCCCTCTCTCTCACACTCCCCCTTCAAAGACACAGTGCGGAAACAGGCCCTTAAGCCCACTCTCAGCCCTTCTCTTTCTCCTCCTCCTCCTCCTCTCCCATTGTCTCCCCCTCTCTGCACCCCCCTTCTCTCGCCATCTCTCTCCCTCTCTCTATCTCCCTTTCTCCGCCCCTTTCCCCGTCCTCCCGCCTCTCTCTCCTTACATTCTCCTCCTCTTTCTCTCTCCCCCTCTCTCACTCCCCACCTCTCCCCTCTTCCTATCCCCATCCCCCTCTTCCCCTATCCCTGAATCTCGCCCTCTCTGACTTTCCCACCTTTCCCGCTCTCTCCACCTCAAACCGCCCTCTTTCACCCCTCTCTCTCTACCCCTCGCTCTCTCTCTCTGCCCTCTCTCACCCTCGCTATTCCCCACTCTCCCCACTCTCTCCCTCGCACCCTCCTCCCTCTCTCTTCTCCCTTTCTCCCGGCAATCTCTCTGCCAACTGCCCCTTCCTCTGTCTCTCCCCCCCTCTCTCACTCATCCTCTCTATCTCCATCCCTTCCCCATTCTCTCTCTCCCATCTCTCTTCTATCCCCCCTTCTCTCTACCTAATCTCTCTCAACCCCTTCTTTCCCCCTCTCCCTCTCCGTCTCGCCCCCTCCCCCCCCCCCCCGTTCACCCCTCTCTCACTGCCTCTCTTCCCCCTCTCTCGGTCTCCCTCTCTATCCGCCCTCTTCCACCCCCTCTCTCATTGCCATCTCTCACCCCCTTTCTCTGTCCCTCATTTCCCTCTCTCCCTCCCGTCTCTCCCGGCACTCTCTCCCCTTACTCTCTGCCTAGACCACACCTGGACTATTGTGTGCATTTTTGGTCCCCTAATTTGATGAAGGACATTCTTGCTATTGAAGGAGTGCAGCGTAGGTTTACAAGGTTAATTCCCGGGATGATGGGACTGTCATATGCTGAGAGAATGAAGCAACTGGGCTTGTACATCTGGAGTTATGAAGGATGAGCGGATCTCATTGAAACATGTAAGATTGGTTTGTTTTTTGTTATTTTTGTTGGAAATAAGTACAATAGTGTGGTACTTGAGTACCTAATACATACATACATATTTCCATTCTAGTACTACTTCGTATTTTTGATTTGATAATAAAAGAACAGTGAGAGAAAAAATATATAAAGAATGTCGGAATAGATAGACAAGCGAGTAGAAACAGATAGCAAAAGAAATAAAGGACAGAGATGAGAAGCTAACAAGATTGAAATAGAAGGAGAAAGTAAAGAAAAGAGAGATTAGGAGAGATCTACCTATTTCGTATTTTTGCCCATCCGTCACCCGGTTCTAAACTGTTTAATTTCTAAGGTTATGTTATGTTGCACCATATCCTTGTAAAAAGTTGATAAAAGGAGACCAAGTCTTTAAGAATTGGTCTACTTTGCCTATTAGGAGGAATCTCATTTCTTCAAGATGAAGCGTTTCAGACATCCACATTTTAAATGTTGGCGTGGTTGCATTTTTCCAAAATTTGAGTATAAGTTTTTTTGCTGTTATTAGACCGTAATTAAGAAAAGCTTCTTGGAATATAGTTAGTTTACTTCCCTCTTCCATTGATCCAAAGATAATCAGTTCTGTTGGGTTCAATATTGTGTTAAATAGTTTTGTAAAAATTCCAAAAATGTCATTCCAAAATGTATCCAGTTTTGTACAAGAGACAAAGGAATGTGCTATGGTGGCATATTGAGTTAGACATTTGTCCCAGATGGGGGAAACATTTGAAAATATTTTATTCAGCCTAGTTTTCGAATAATATAATCTATGTACAATTATTCATTGAATTCGGTTATATCTTACATTAATTAAACATTTGTTTACATATAATATTTTTCTTCCCATCTATCGTTTGGAATTTGTATCAATAACTTGTTCCCAGTCCCTTCTAATTACCTCTGTCGTTGTTGTTTCTATATTTTAAATTATATTACAAAAGTAAGATATTAAATTGCTTGATTCTGCCTTTCTATTCATTCTTTCCTCCAATAAATCTGGGGTTAGACTTTGATATCCTTGAATATATTTATTCAAATAATCTTGAAGGTATTTGAAATATTGATCACTTTTCAAATTATATTTTAGTTGTAATTGTTGGAATGATAAAAGTTTTCCCATTTCATACATATCACCCATTGTTTTAATTCCTAATCTTTCCCAATGGATAAACGTTTTATCAATAATGAATGAGGGATTATTAGCTATTGGAGACTATTGAACATTGCTTCGGTTGACATAGTAGTAACACATAATATATTGAACATTGCTTCAAATTATTCAATAACTATTTTTAATAACAATAATACCATAACCCAGTAATAACCCCTCTATCCCAGGAGGAAATTACAAACAATGATATAAACAAAACAAATGAATTAAACGGAACCCAAAACAGCATGCCCAAACCGTGGCACTGTCTGTACAGGTTTATCATAGAACTGTGGGAAAGTTGCTTCTCTAGACCATCCTGCGGCCGCGAGGATTTGGTCTAGCGGCACGTCCTGAGCCTTCGCCGCGGATGTGGAAGCCGCCCTGGTGGAGTGAGATTTAAATACATGAGTGTTGACTCCAGCACAATTGAGAACCTGTTTCAACCATCTAGAAATAGTTTGTGCTGACACTCTTTTATATGACTTTTTGTGACTAATAAACAGTCCTGTCTCAGAACCCCTGAGACTCCCTGTTAACTCAAGATGTGTTTAACTACACATAACATTTGGTCAACAGGATATGCTTTAAACATCACCTTGGTTCCTGCCATACCTGGCCTGCTTTGTTTGATTAAATCATAGACATAAAATGTAATGTCATCTACAGACAAATGCATACAATCTATTCGTAACAATTGTAATGTTTGTACACGTTGTGCTGAAACCAGCGCCATAAGCATAACCACTTTCAGAGTTAACCTCTGCATAGACAACGACGTAATTGGAGCCCATTGCCGAAGCAGTGTGAGAACTACACTGATATCCCAGATTTCTGTATATTCTGGGTTTAGGAGGGTTTTTGTTTAAAATTCCTCTCATGAATCTGGATATAAACGGATGAGCCCCGATAGGCTGTTGTCCTGTGGACTGCCCTAAATAAGAGGACAAAGCACTCCGAGCACTGTTAATAGCACTATAACTCAAATGCTCATCAAAGTGCAACTTAGCAAGGAACTCCAACACATCACTTATGCTTGCAGTATGATAAGATAAATTTGACTGTACGCAAAACATCTCCCATTTCTTTATATGAACCATATATTGATTTTTAGTACTATTCCTCTATGCTGCAGTGATAACCTCCATGGGCCTGTCCGACAATCCAAGGCCTTGGAATGGTCTGTTCAGAACCTGCAGGCCAACAAATTGATATGGTCATGTAATGGGTGACTTTCTCCTGCAACCGGATGCACCAACACATTACTGCAGCTGAGAACCATCATGAATGGCTGAACCATCATTCTGAGTACCAATGGGAACCATGGTTGTATTGGCCAATCTGGGACCAGCAAAACGCCAGTGGCGGAGTCACGCTCTATTTTGGTTAAACATTTCGTAATCCGACAAAATGGAGGGAAAGCATAAAAGATTGATTGTCCTCAATGTAATGAAAAAGCATCCACAGCTACTGCTCCTGGATCTGGTTCCCATGAAACATATTTAGGCAACTGGTGATTCAGTCTGGATGCAAACAGATCAATATCTGGCAATCCAAATCCAGTGACAATTGTTTGAAAAACTTTAGAATTCAACATCCATTCTATATTATCATTGAATTTCCGTGACCTTTCGTCTGCCACCACATTGTCTACCCCTGGCAGATAGATGGCCGAAACCCAAATGTTTCTTGAAATACACCAATGCCATATGAGATTAGTCATGCTGTCACATGAAACTGATCTCGCTCCTCCGATATGATTGATTTATGCCACTGCCGTAGTGTTATCAATCTGGAGTGGAATGTGCAAATGTATCTGTTTGACAAGGTCCGTTCCAAACAGAAACTCAAGTTTGAATATTCGTCGCCTTACACAATGCAGCAAATTTTTGATTAAGAGTTGGTCTGATGGCGATTTTCCTAATGCAATTAACTTCAAAGTATGCGTTGCATAACAGAGCCAACATGTCTTTTTGTGTTTGATTTATTATGGTCCCTTTGACCATAGTGCCAAACACAGTAATTGCTGCAGCTACCAGTTGGAGGACGTGTTGATGACGAACCTCCTGTCCTCTCATAGCAGGAGTCGTGGGCGCCCAAATAGCTGGGTTCACCGTAGGCACTTTCAATGCTGCACAATTGACAGGTGTTTTGTACTTGTTGGTAGTCTCTTGCATTATAGCTTGCTGGAGCTGGTGAGACACTAAATAGCCAACGTTGTTTGCAAAGTACTCGTCCATTACCTCACCAGTCCCCTCCGGAATAGCAAAACTCATTGCAATATCCGGGACACCCAGAGCGTGGCTCTTGTGCTCTGGTGTTTGCACATAAGCAGGGACACCAGACATGGGGTCAGCTGCATCCTGCCCCGCTTCTCCCAATTCATATATTAGGGAGGCATCCTCCAGTCCTAAACAAGACGCTGGAAGGAAATCCCCTTGCTGACCTTCCACGTATATTCCTCTTGATATGGGCCTTGTTGAACAGCTGCCTGGGGAATCACTGGGCCTTTAGCCCCTTGTTTTATCAGAGTTTGGAGCATCTTCTCCATATTCTGCATCCTCCCCCACATTCTTTTATTATCTGGAAGGGAGTCACATTCTTCTTCTTCAGACTCGTCTGATAACACAGGTCTATTAGATTTTCTTTTAGCCTTTCTATGGCTGTCGGTGGCCTCAGCCTCCTGAGTAACTGGAACTGCCGTGGAAAGTTCACTTTCTAATGAAACTGCTGTCGGTAAAACGGCACCCGGTATCGGAACCGGCGTTGCCTCACTCATCTCCCGACCCAAACGATTAAATTAATCCGTGGACCCACGCTTAGAACGAACTCTCCTACCTGCCCGCTCCATACCACCAACTCCTACTGACTTCTCGAGCCAGCTTTACGGAGTTAAATACTCGCAGGCAAACTTTTCAAAACCACATACCTGTGAGTTTTCTACTTACCGCTGGTGGAGCTGTGCCCTCCAGCCCGTTGAGTGCGACATGCGCGGACGTAATGACGCGCATGTGCCTGGCGGGACTTCTTCACGGAATCACTCACGTGACTCCGAAGTAAAATCCCATATGAAGTTTAGAATATCAGAATCTAATTTTTAAAAGATTTTTTAGGTAAGTATATTGGCATTGATTGAAATAGGTACAATATTTGTGGGAAGAAGATCATTTTTTATCGCGTTTATTCTGCCTATTAAGGACATCGCAGTGTTTTCCAAAATTTAATCAACCCATTTAATTTAGTTAATAAAGGCATATAGTTTGCGTTGAGTAATGATTTATATTTCCTAGTAATTTGGATACCCAAATACTTAAATTTTTCTGTTGCAATTCTAAAGGGGAATTTCAATAGATGTGTTCGCTCTTGAGGTTTTATCGTCAAAATTATGTTCCAGTTCATTCTATATCCTGAAAAAGAACCAAATTGCTCTATTAAATTTAGTATATTTGGTATGCTAATTTGCAATTTTGTAATATATAATAATATGTCGTCTGCATATAATGACATTTTATTATTTGAGTGTTTGGTATTATATCCATGAATATTCGGATGACTTCTTATACTTTCTGCTAAATGCTCTATCACTAGTGCAAATAGCGGAGGCGATAGTGCGCACCCCTGCCTATTGCCCCTTGCCAATTGGAATTTCGGGGATAATATATTATTAGTCAGTATTCTAGCCGTCGGATTATGATATAATAATTTTACCCATGAGATAAAGTTATCTCCCATGTTAAATTTTTGCAATACTTTGAATAAATGTTGCCATTTTACTTGATCGAAAGCTTTTTCTGCATCCAATGAGATAATTGCTAGGTCTTCTTCAGTATTATGTGTGTACATTATATTAGGCAGCCGTCTCAAATTGTCAAATGAGTATCTCTTTGGTGTAAACCCAGTCTGAAGAAGGGTCTCGACCCGAAACGTCGCCTATCTCCTTTGCTCCTTAGATGCTGCTGCACCCGCTGAGTTTCTCCAGCTTTTTGTGTAACCCCAGTTTGATCCGGGTTTATTAGTTTGCTAACATATTTACTCAATCTTCTCGTTAGTGGCTTTGCTAATATTTTTTTATCTGTATTTAAGAGTGCAATAGCTCTATATGAGCCTGGGTCTTATGGATCTTTATCCTTTTTCAGTATAAGTGTAATAGTTGACTCAGTTAGTGTTTCTGGCAGTTTATTGTCTTTAAAAGCGTATATATATATATAAATCTTGCAAGCGTGGAGAAATTATCTCGTGGAATCTTTTATAGAATTCATTACTAAAGCCGTCTGGTCCTGGCGTTTTGCCATTCTTCAACAAACTTATTATTTCTTCTATTTCCTGAAGTGTAATCTGAGCTCCTAATCCCTCTTGTTCCACCATATTTAATTTTGGAAGATTACAATTGTCTAAGAAATTTGTATTTTGAGTATTATTTGCAGAGTGTTTTGATGTATATACATTTTGATAAAATTGAGCAAATCTTTTATTAATATCTTTAGGTAGTGTTAGTAATTCCCCTTTGTCTGATTTAATTTTAGTAATTGTATTTTCTGTTTCCTGTTTTTTCAGTTGGCGTTCTAAGATATCTCCACATCATCAAATTCGAAATTTTCTTGTTTTGTAATTTGAAATAAACGTATTATTCTGGCCGATAAAATTGTATTTAAGTTATATTTTAGTATTGTTATCTTATTGTGTTTATCTATAGTTGGTTCTTTGACATTATCTGAATCTAATTGTCTAATTTCTTGTTCTAAGTGCAATTTTTCAGTATTATTATTTTTATTTTGGAAAGCTTAATATGACATTATAGGTCCTCTAATAAATGCCTTAACAGTTTCCCATAATAAGGAGGGAGAAATATCTGGTGGATCATTTGTCTCAAAGAAGAATTTCATCTGCTCTTTTAAATATGTACAACCTTGTGAGTGGTTTAAGATTTGGGGGTTAAACCTCCAAAACGATTTTTTATCAGGCATTCCTTCTAATTTTAAAGAAAAAGTTAACGGGAATGATCAGAAATAATACTATTGTGATATTTAGCATTATATGTGTATGGAATTAATTTTGTGTCCACTAAGAAATAATCAATACGTGAATATGTTTTATATACTGTTGAATAAAATGAATATTCCCTACCTACTGGGTTAGCGATCCTCCATACATCTGTTATATTGGTATTTTTCATGTATGTATTTAGGAGTTCACTAGTTTTAGATTTTATGTTAATCCTTTTTTGTTTTGCACATTTACCCAGATATGGATCTAGAACACAATTCAAATCTCCCCCTATTATCACATTTTGATAGTTAAGTTCTGAAATTTTATCCAGAATTTTACTAAAAAATTGAGGGTTGTCAAAATTAGGAGCATAAATATTTATCAAAGTAAGTGGAGTAGAATACATTTCTCCCATGACTATGACGTCTACTATGGTATTCTTTAATTTAAATGGTATACCTTTTCGAATGATAATAGCCGTGCCTCTAGATTTAGAAGTAAATGACGAGTAGCATGTTTGCCCTATCCAATTTGCCTTCAGTCTTATCTGTGTTTGATATTTCCAATGTGTCTCTTGCAAAAAAAAAGGATATCACTGTTTAAAGCTTTTAATTGGGCAAATATCTTACCCCTTTTAATTGGTTCATTAGCGCCCCTTATATTCCATGATTCCTCCAGTTTTCTTTTGTTTATCGTCTTGCATTATGGATCATGTTAGTACCTTTACTTCGTATGGTGCAACCAAGAACCTCATTACTCTAGGTGAGGGATGATCATCCCCAGCTGTTAAATTGTGTTGGCATCTCCCCTTAAGAATAGACCTTGGAAAAGACCAGAAAGTGTACAGTCGTGAAAAGATAATTAACAAACAAAAAGTAATATTATAATATCCAAAAATAAATATATTATAATTAAAAAAAAAACACCAACAGGTGGAAGAAAAAATCATATTGACTTCCGTAGATGTTTTTATGTTTTTCGCTCTGCCCCCTTGACCAATTATTATTAATTGGAAGAGAGAGCGATACAAAGTTAAAAAATATATATATAAAATAAAACGCACTCCAATAGATAGATTAGAAATGTATCTTCAAAGAGGAAAAACAAAATAAAAAAGAGTTTCCAACATTAAGTATATACTTAGATATGACAGTGATTATGTTAATTATATATCCATATCTATCGATATGCCAAGATCTATTACAATTAATTCTCAAGTTTTGTATCAGACAACAGCAGGTCCCAAGGGGTTACCAGATTCAAACCCTTGGGTAACTTCCAAGTATCTGAAGGGCCTGTCACACTAGCGCGCGATTAGACGCGATAAGCGCGACCTACCGTGGTCGCTTTAGTCGTCCGGCCTCGCGTGACCCTGTCCCACTGCGATCGCCGGAGTCTGGTGGAGTTCCGCGGACTCGTGTGGAGCTGGTGTCGACATCGCGCGTAGTGTCCAAAAACCGACACTGCTTAAAAATTACGCGCGGCAAAATCCTGTCGCGCGGAACGTGATGACGTTTTGACGTTGTGCGTCTTCAGCGTGGCGTTGCGTGATGACGTCACTGCCCGACGTCGTGCAACGCGCATGCTCATGCGCATCGTCACGTGATGAAAAATAACGTCCTTCCTTCGGACGTCGCGCGTGTAATCGCGCGCTAGTGTGACAGGCCCTTCACTCGCACCGGGATCGCCTGACCCCCACGCGACCCCCGCGTCCGAATTTGTCGCGCTTATCGCGTCTAATCGCGCGCTAGTGTGACAGGCCCTTGAGTCTCCTCCCCTCCACTTTCCGCGCAATTTAAACTAAATCTACTATATCCATAAAATGTGTTAGTATGTTAATACTTATCAATCATACTTAACTCGTTATTCTTATATTTAGCAAGTAATTAACATCATGAAATAAACAACAGCCATTTCTACGCTATGCCTTAATATTACACAATTTTATTAATTATATTTTATGTGAGTATATAATTGTGTGTTTATTAAATCATAAGTTTTTATATACATCCACTGATAATATTTTTCCATATTCTCAAGTTATTATCCCTGCAACAGTTTTTTTTAATTTTCCAATCCTTTGTTGAAATGAAACATAAAACCCGACGTTGAATTAACATTCCAAAGATAAGATGTCTAGACAACGCCTCGATGAAAGTTCGCCATCTTAACCAGAGCCGTCTTTTTTGCATGTTAAAAAAATGGGAAACACAATCCTTTATTCTGTGTTATTGTGCGAGACCAAGTCCTAATGATCAGTAGGCCTCCTGTGTGATACTTTGTGCATATTTAAATGCCTATTCTGGATCCGTGAATGCACGTTCCACAGAATTATACGTAATTCTCAATTTCGCGGGATATACTATCCCATATCTTACTCCCTTGAGCTCCTTCAGTAGCCTTCTCGTGTTTGTAAACGTGTCCCTCTTTTCCATGACTTCAGCTGGAAAATCACGGAAGGATCTTAGGTTGTCTTCTCGAAACATCAAATTCACTCCATATGGAATATTTTTCATAATTCCTTCCAGGGTTGATATATCATAGAATATCACAATAGTTTGTCTTGTGGGGCGGTGGGGGGGGGGCATTTGAGCTTGCCTGAGCCTTACGTCGGACCCGGTGAACCGTATCTGTTCTCGGGGTTTCAGGTACCTTAAGTGTAAAGAATACACATGTACACAGAGAATTCTTTACTCTAACTCTATTACCTAAGGATATATCACTGCCCTAGCTGTACATGGTCTGTCACGTTCACTAGTGAAAGAACTAGGGGTGGGGAAGACACAGTTATACTTGATTAACAGGGGAGTGGTTAATAGGGCTACGTCACTACTATCACTACTATTAAAGGGCATGCACATAACATCTACATCCTTGTTAAAGAAGGAACTGCAGATGCTGGAGAATCGAGGGTTACACAAAAAGCTGGAGAAATTCAGCGGGTGCAGCAGCATCTAAGGAGCGAAGGAGATAGGTGACGTTTCGAGTCGAGACCCTTCTACAGAGGCTGAAGAAGGGTCTCGACCCGAAACGTCGCCTATCTCCTTCGCTCCTTAGATGCTGCTGCACCCGCTGAGTTTCTCCAGCTTTTTCTGTAAATATCTACATCCTTCCTCTGCAAAATTAATGAAAAAACTGTGACAGACAACATAGAAACATAGAAACATAGAAAAAGAGGTGCAGGAGAAGGCCATTCGGCTCTTCGAGCCTGCACCGCCATTCAATGTGATCATGGCTTATCATCCAACTCAGTATCCCGTACCTGCCTTCTCTCCATACCCCCTGATCCCTTTAGCCACAAGTGCCACATCTAATGCCCTCTTAAATATAGCCAATGAACTGGCCTCAACTACCTTCTGTGGCAGAGAATTCCAGAGACTCACCACTCTCTGTGTAAAGAATGTTTTCCTCATCTCGGTCCTAAAGGAATTCCCCCTGATCCTTAGACTGTGACCTCTTGTTCTGGACTCCCCCAACATCGGGAACCATCTTCCAGCATCTAGCTTGTCCAACCCCTTAAGAATTTTGTAAGTTTCTATAAGATCCCCCCTCAATCTTCTAAATTCCAGCGAATACAAGCCGAGTCTATCCAATCTTTCCTCATATGAAAGTCCTGTCGTCCCAGGAATCAGTCTGGTGAATCTTCTCTGTACCCCCTCTATGGCAAGGATGTCTTTCCTCAGATTTGGAGACCAAAACTGTACGCAATACTCCAGGTGTGGCCTCACCAAAACCCTGTACAACTGCAGTAGAACCTCCCTGCTCTTATACTCAAATCCTTTCGCTATGAATGCTAACATACCATTTTCTTTCTTCACTGCCTGCTGCACCTGCATGCCTACTTCCAATGACTGGTGTACCATGACACCCAGGTCTCGTTGCATCTCCCCTTTTCCTAATCGGCCACCATTCAGATAATAGTCTACCCTCATGTTTTTGTCACCAAAGTGGATAACCTCACATTTATCGACATTATACTGCATCTGCCATGCATCTGCCCATTCACTCAGCCTATCCAAATCACCCTGCAGCCTCCAAGTATCCTCCTCACACCTAACTATACCCCCCAGCTTGGTGTCATCCGCAAATTTGTTGCATTGAATTCCCTTGTCCAAATCATTAATATATATTGTAAATAGTTGGGGTCCCAGCCCTGAGCCTTGCGGCACCCCACTAGTCACTGCCTGCCATTCTGAAAAGGACCCGTTTACTCCTACCCTTTGCCTCCTGTCTGCTAGCCAGTTCTCTATCCACATCAATACTGAACCCCCAATACCGTGTGCTTTAAGTTTGTATGCTAATCTCTTATGCGGGACCTTGTCGAAAGCCTTCTGAAAGTCTAGATATAACACATCCACTGGTTCTCCCTTATCCACTCTACTAGTTACATCCTCGAAAAATTCTATCAGATTTGTCAGACATGATCTACCTTTCGTAAATCCATGCTGACTTTGTCCAATGATTTCATCACTTTCCAAATGCCCTGCTATCCCATCTTTAATAACTGACTCTAGCAGTTTCCTCACTACCGATGTTAGACTAACTGGTCTGTAATTCCCCGCTTTCTCTCTCCCTCCTTTTTTAAAAAGTGTGGTTACATTAGCTACCCTCCAATCCTCAGGAACTACTCCAGAATCTAAGGAATTTTGAAAAAATATCACTAATGCATCCACTATTTCTGTGGCTACCTCCTTGAGTACTCTGGGATGCAGACTATCTGGCCCTGGGGATTTATCGGCCTTCAATCCGTTCAATTTACCCAACACCACCTCCCGGCTAACCTGGATTTCACTCAGTTCCTCCATCTTATTTGACCCCCGTTCCACTGCTATTTCCAGCAGATTATTTATGTCTTCCTTAGTGAAGACAGAACCAAAGTAGTTATTCAATTGGTCTGCCATGTCCTTGTTCCCCATGATCAATTTACCTGTTTCTGACTGCAAGGGACCAACATTTGTTTTAACTAGTCTCTTTCTCTTCACTTTTGCAGTCAGTTTTTATGTTCCCTGCCAGTTTCCTTTCATAATCTATTTTCCCTTTCCTAATTAAGCCCTTTGTTCTCCTCTTCTGGATTCTGAATTTCTCCCTGTCCTCCGGTAGGCTGCTTCTTCTGGCAAATTTGTATGCCTCATCTTTTGTTTTTATACTATCCCTGATTTCCCTTGTTATCCATGGATGCACCACCTTCCCCAATTTATTCTTTTGCCAAACTGGTATGAACAATTTTTGTACTTCATCCATGCAGTCTTTAAATACCTTTCATTGCACATCCACTGTCAACCCTTTAAGAATCACCTGCCAGTCTATCTTGGCCAATTCACATCTCATACCTTCAAAGTTACCTTTGTTCAAGTTCAGAACCCTTGTTTCTGACTTAATTTTGTCACTCTCCATCCTAATGAAGAATTCAACCATATTATGGTCGCTCTTACCCAAGGGGCAACGCACAACAAGACTGCTAACTAACCCTTCCTTATTACTCAATACCCAGTCTAGAATAGCCTGCTCTCTCGTTGCTTCCTCCACATGTTGGTTGAGAAAAATATCCCGCATACATTCCAAGAAATCCTCTTCGTCAGCACCCCTGCCAATTTGATTCACCCAATCTACATGCAGATTGAAGTCACCCATTATAACCGTGTTACCCTTGTTGCACGCATTTCTAATTTCCTGTTTGATGCCATCCACAACTCCAATACTACTGTTAGGTGGCCTCTACACAGCTCCCACTAGCGTTTTCTGCCCCTTAGAGTTTCGCAGCTCTACCCATATTGATTCCACATCCTCCACACTAATGTCCTTCCTTCTATTGCATTAATCTCCTCTCTCACCAGCAACGCTACCCCGCCTCCTTTTCCTTTTCGTCTATCCCTCCTGAATATGCGCTAGGGAAAGTACACAACAATGAAGCAACACTGAATTACACATAATCGCCATAACGGTCTGGTGGCTTTACAAGGCGGCCAGATCGAGTCCGCACCTCGTCATCCCCTCCTCCCCCCATGGGAATGATAGGGACCGGCATGGGCGGCGAGCACTTAGCAGGAGAAACCCCGGGCAACGCACATGGCGGGGATGGAGGAGAAGGGAGAAGGGGGGGGGGGCGAGAAATCCGGAGCGCCAGGGACAACCGCAGGAACAACCATCGGGAGAGGCCGAGGGGACAGTGGACTGGGCAAGGCAGGACGCGGCAGCGAAGACGCAGTGGGAACATGCGGAGCAGCAGGAGGGGGACAAGGCGCATTCACCAAGCGCAGGTGCTGACGAGACCTGCGGTAGACCGTACCATCGTGGTTAACCAGGTATGAACGAGGTGACCCGGCAGAACCGACGACAACGGCAAGCCTCTGATGGCTGGAGGAAGACCGCATACGGACGACCTGGCCGGGATACAAAGGATGGAGGACGCGGCAGGACCTGTCATGGGAGCGTTTTTGGATCAGTTGCCTGTGGGCAATGCGCTCCCGGATCACAGCAGGTTTGAGCACAGAAGGTGCAAGGGACTGTTGAGCAACAGGGATCGGAGGGCGCGTGACATGGGACATGAGGTGCTGCGCTGGGGACCCCAGAGTAGGGTCGCGGGGAATGTTGCGGAGGTTTAGGAGGGCAAGGTAAATGTCTGAACGAGACAGGCGACAGCGTTCCAACATTCCCTTAGCACTGCGGACCGCGCGCTCTGTCACGCCGTTGCTCTGAGGGTATTCCGGACTGCTGGTGTAGTGCCGAAAGTTCCAACGGTCAGCAAAAGCACGAAACTCAGCACTAGTGAACTGGCTGCCATTGTCCGACTGCAGGCTCACCGGGGACCCAAAAGTAGCGAAGTGGCGTTGTAGCTTCTCGATGACAGCAGAAGAAGACAGAGAGGGGAGCTGGTCAACATCAAACCAGCTGGAGTAGGAATCAACAAGTACCAGGAAATGCTTGCCGCGCCATTGGAAAATATCAGTCGCCAGCGCATCCCAAACGGCATGCGCAGGAAACAAAACCTCCCGAAGGGTGTGGTGAACGTCATCAGGTATGAGGACCGTTTGTCCAGTGGTATCTGCCAGAACGAACTCTTGGCGTCCAGAACCAAAAACACAGTGGCTGGGCCGACCTGCGCAGCAAGGTCTTCAACAGTTCGCATGGGGTAATGCAGGCGCTTGATGGCCACGTTCAGGTCCTTCGGGTTGATGCAAATCCGCAGCTCGCTTTTGTCCTTCTTCGCAGCGACAACCATGGTGGAGACCCACCGAGTTGGCTCACTCACTTCCATCAGGATACCCATGACCACCATGTCACGAAGTGTGGATTCGACTTTGTCTTTCATCGCGAATGACACTCGATGTGGAGGGCGGATGATGGGTTCAATATCCGGATTGAGAGCGATCTTGTAGCTGCAGGGGAGCTTCCCCAGCTTGCTATCGAAACGGTCTGGGTTTTCGGCCAGCGGGTCCAGGGGTGACTGCACCATGTGAATGTCACGATGGAAGTTGACTAGCCCGAGGTCTTGGCAAGCCCGAATGCCGAGCAGATGGGCACATTTGCTGTCCAGTAGAAAGAAAGAAAGGGGCCGAGTGGCCTTCAGTACTTTGCAGTGGAGACTGGCCTTCCCCACAGGAACGAGCAGGCCTCCCCCATAGGCATGAAGGACAGAGCGTTCAGTGGTAACACGCTCATTATTTCTTATCTTTTTGAATAAGCTGGTTGACATAACGTTTGCAGCGGCCCCCATGTCGACCTTAGCAGAGAAAGTGGTGCCATTCACAGTAACTTGCACGGTCGGGTCCGTTATCAGCGCAGGTGCACCTCGCAGCGAAAACACACTCAGCTCGCTCTGGGAAGAGCCAGAATCAGACAGTGCGTCTTGCAGTTGATTGGAACCAGACATAGTATCATCCCGTGCCAGGTAGTTTGAGGACTTGTGGTGGGGCATCACAGGCTTCCCACGGGAACGACTTGCCGCTGAGAAATGGTTGAGTTTGTGGCAAAAATTACAAGTCTTTCCAAACGCAGGTCATGCATTGAAACAATGCGATTCAAAGTTGCAGTTCGGGCAGCGCTGACGGGGTCTCGAGCTGGATGCAGTGCTCACCCTCTGTCGCTGCGGCACAGGGGTCAGGCGGCTGGCGGAACTGGCCGCGCGGACCTCACGGTCAAGCGACGACACGGCTGAGGAAACAGCCTCCGCAAAACGAGAGGCGTGCAGAGCCTCATGAAGAGTCAAATCGGGCTTGCAGAGGAGCTCGGATTGCAGCTTCTCGTCTCAGAGACCATACACTAGAACATCACGGGTCAAAGTTTCAGGGGTCGCGGCGTTCAGGCTACCGCGGCGAGCCAGGTGCCGCAGCGCAGCGACAAAATTGTCCACAGACTCACCTGGGTGCTGGCGGCGGCCAAACAATTTAAAGCGCTACAGGATGCCGTTAGTGGGAACGTCACACATTTCAGTAAACTTGGCAATCAGACATACCGGGTCCTGGGAGTTCTCGTTGAGCCCGTACACAAACGACTCCGATCGTTCCAGAGCCTCCGGTCCGGCCAGGTTGAGTAGGAGGGAAGCTTTGTCCGAGGGAGCAACCGCAGGGCGAGCGATTGCTACGTAGTGTTCAAAATCCCGTGGGAAGACGTTCCAACAGTGAGCAATATCATCATCGAAAATCAGTGTGTCAGGCTTACGACAGGAGGAAGCCATGGCGATTTGGGGAGGTGGGCACTGGGACTAAAGAAACAAAACCCGATACACAAGAGACGCAGGAAAAGAGACTTCTGACGCCATGTAAAGAATACACATGTACACAGAGAATTCTTTACTCTAACTTTATTACCGAAGGATATATCACTGCCCTAGCTGTACATGGTCTGTCACGTTCACTAGAGAGATAACGCGGGGTGGGGAAGACACAGTTATACTTGATTAACAGGGGAGTGGTCAATAGGGCTACGTCACGACTATCACTACTATTAAAGGGGCATGCACATAACATCTACATTAAGTACTTGTTTGAGTAAGTAGGCAGCAAACTCCTGAAAGTTTTGTCCACTCTCCTTTCCTTCTTTAACTCCAAATGTCCTCAAGTTCTGTCTCCTCGATCTTACTTCCAAGTCCATACATTTATACTTCATTTTAGCAAGCTCCCTCCCAGTAACCATATAACCATATAGCCATATAACAATTACAGCACGGAAACAGGCCTTCTCGGCCCTTCCAGTCTGTGCCGACCATTTATTTTCCCCTAGTCCCATCTACCTGCACTCAGACCATACCCCTCCATTCCCTTCCCGTACATATACCTATCCACTTTAATTTTAAATGCTAAAATCGATCCTGCCTCCACAACTTCTGCAGGAAGATCATTCCACACTGCCACCACTCTCTGAGTAAAGAAGTTCCCGCTCATGTTTCCCCTAAACTTCTGTCCCTTAATTCTTATGTCATGCCCCCTTGTTTGAATCTTCCCTACCCTCAATGTGAAAAGCTTATCCACGTCAGTATGGCCAAGTGTAATAGGGATCGATGTGAAAGGGGCCACTTGTCAACATAATTGTATAAGGAGTAAGAGTGTTGTAAAAACAAGCCTGAAGGCTTTGTGTCTCAATGCGAGGAGCATTCGTAATAAGGTGGATGAGTTGAAGGTGCAGATAGCGATTAATGACTATGCTATAGTTGGAATCACGGAGACTTGGCTCCAGGATGACCAAGGCTAGGAGCTGAACATCCAGGGATATTCAATATTCAGGAGGGATAGACGAAAAGGAAAAGGAGGTGGGGTAGCGTTGCTGGTGAGAGAGGAGATTAATGCAATAGAAAGGAAGGACATTAGCGTGGAGGATGTGGAATCGATATGGGTAGAGCTGCGAAACTCTAAGGGGCAGAAAACGCTAGTGGGAACTGTGTACAGGCCACCTAACAGTAGTATTGGAGTTGGGGATGGCATCAAACAGGAAATTAGAAATGCGTGCAACAAGGGTAACACGGTTATAATGGGTGACTTCAATCTGCATGTAGATTGGGTGAATCAAATTGGCAGGGGTGCTGAGGAAGAGGATTTCCTGGAATGTATGCGGGATAGTTTTCTCAACCAACATGTGGAGGAACCAACGAGAGAGCAGGCTATTCTAGACTGGGTATTGAGTAATGAGGAAGGGTTAGTTAGCAGTCTTGTTGTGCGTGGCCCCTTGGGCAAGAGTGACCATAATATGGTTGAGTTCTTCATTAGGATGGAGAGTGACAAATTTAAGTCAGAAACAAGGGTTCTGAACTTGAACAAAGGTAACTTTGAAGGTATGAGATGTGAATTGGCCAAGATAGACTGGCAGGTGATTCTTAAAGGGTTGACAGTGGATGTGCAATGGAAGGTATTTAAAGACTGCATGGATGAAGTACAAAAGTTGTTCATACCAGTTTGGCAAAAGAATAAATCGGGGAAGGTGGTGCATCCATGGATAACAAGGGAAATCAGGGATAGTATAAAAACAAAAGATGAGGCATACAAATTTGCCAGAAAAAGCAGCCTACCGGAGGACTGGGAGAAATTCAGAATCCAGCAGAGGAGGACAAAGGGCTTAATT
This sequence comes from Raja brachyura, assembly GCA_963514005.1. The sequence continues at coordinate 68,325,832 of OY740793.1, read as the reverse complement.
AGGAAAGGGAAAATAGATTATGAAAGGAAACTGGCAGGGAACATAAAAACTGACTGCAAAAGTTTTTATAGATATGTGAAGAGAAAGAGACTAGTTAAAACAAATGTTGGTCCCTTGCAGTCAGAAACAGGTAAATTGATCATGGGGAACAAGGACATGGCAGACCAATTGAATAACTACTTTGGTTCTGTCTTCACTAAGGAAGACATAAATAATCTGCTGGAAATAGCAGTGGAACGGGGGTCAAATAAGATGGAGGAACTGAGTGAAATCCAGGTTAGCCGGGAGGTGGTGTTGGGTAAATTGAACGGATTGAAGGCCGATAAATCCCCAGGGCCAGATAGTCTGCATCCCAGAGTACTCAAGGAGGTAGCCACAGAAATAGTGGATGCATTAGTGATAATTTTTCAAAATTCCTTAGATTCTGGAGTAGTTCCTGAGGATTGGAGGGTAGCTAATGTAACCACACTTTTTAAAAAAGGAGGGAGAGAGAAAGCGGGGAATTACAGACCAGTTAGTCTAACATCGGTAGTGGGGAAACTGCTAGAGTCAGTTATTAAAGATGGGATTGCAGCGCATTTGGAAAGTGGTGAAATCATTGGACAAAGTCAGCATGGATTTACGAAAGGTAAATCATGTCTGACAAACCTGATAGAATTTTTTGAGGATGTAACTAGTAGAGTGGATAAGGGAGAACCAGTGGATGTGTTATATCTAGACTTTCAGAAGGCTTTCGACAAGGTCCCGCATAAGTGATTAGCATACAAACTTAAAGCACACGGTATTGGGGGTTCAGTATTGATGTGGATAGAGAACTGGCTAGCAGACAGGAGGCAAAGGGTAGGAGTAAACGGGTCCTTTTCAGAATGGCAGGCAGTGACTAGTGGGGTGCCGCAAGGCTCAGTGCTGGGACCCCAGCTATTTACAATATATATTAATGATTTGGACGAGGGAATTCAATGCAACATCTCCAAATTTGCAGATGATACCAAGCTGGGGGGTATAGTTAGGTGTGAGGAGGATGCTTGGAGGCTGCAGGGTGATTTGGATAGGCTGAGTGAATGGGCAGATGCATGGCAGATGCAGTACAATGTGGATAAATGTGAGGTTATCCACTTTGGTGGCAAAAACATGAGGGTAGACTATTATCTGAATGGTGGCAGATTAGGTAAGGGGGAGATGCAACGAGACCTGGGTGTCATGGTACACCAGTCATTGAAAGTAGGCATGCAGGTGCAGCAGGCAGTGAAGAAAGCAAATGGTATGTTAGCATTCATAGCGAAAGGATTTGAGTATAGGAGCAGGGAGGTTCTACTGCAGTTGTACAGGGTTTTGGTGAGGCCACACCTGGAGTACTGCGTACAGTTTTGGTCTCCAAATCTGAGGAAAGACATCCTTGCCATAGAGGGGGTACAGAGAAGATTCACCAGACTGATTCCTGGGATGTCAGGACTTTCATATGAGGAAAGATTGGATAGACTCGGTTTGTACTCGATGGAATTTAGAAGATTGAGGGGGGATCTTATAGAAACCTACAAAATTCTTAAGGGGTTGGACAAGCTAGATGCTGGAAGATTGTTCCCGATGTTGGGGGAGTCCAGAACAAGGGGTCACAGTCTAAGGATAAGGGGGAATTCCTTTAGGACCGAAATGAGGAAAACATTCTTTACACAGAGAGTGGTGAGTCTCTGGAATTCTCTGCCACAGAAGGTAGTTGAGGCCAGTTCATTGGCTATATTTAAGAGGGCGTTAGATGTGGCACTTGTGGCTAAAGGGATCAGGGGGTATGGAGAGAAGGCAGGTACGGGATACTGAGTTGGATGATCAGCCATGATCACATTGAATGGCGGTGCAGGCTCGAAGGGCCGAATGGCCTACTCCTGCACCTATTTTCTATGTTTCTATGTTTCTATGATCTCTGTAACTTAGCTGTAGAAACCCAGGCAGCATTCTAGTAAATCTCCTCTGTACCCTCTCTATTTTGTTCACATCCTTCCTATAATTGGGCGACCAAAATTGTACACCATACTGTTTATGCCGGGCGACAAACAGCACACAGGACTCATCCCATTCTGCCAACCACCTTTTCACTCTGCTGCCCTGTGGGAGGCGATACGGGTCTTTGAAGGCCCGCACTTGCAGACTAACTAACAGTTTCTACCCACGTGCCATTAGAGAGCTTAACTCAAACAGATAACACTACGGGCAACACTACACAATTCGGGGTGCATATACAAATTTGTCTGCTAGAATGTGCAATATAATATGCATTTTTTATTATCTATTCTTATTTTATGCATTGATCTTGTAGTAAATGTAAATGTGAGAATAAATGGTTGTTTGTGTTATTGCGTTTTGTTCTTTTTAATCTTTTTATCCTGTGTCTTTTATTCTTACCATTGAAGGAGATGCACAAGAAATTTCGTTGCACAGTTGATGTGCAATGACAAATAAACATAATTGATTTGATTTCATTTGATTTGATTCTAGTAAATCTCCTCTGTACTCTGTCTATTTTGTTGAATCCTTCCTATACATAGGCGACCAAAATTGTACACTATCCTCCAGAATTGATCTGACCAATGCCTTGTACAATTTTAACATTAGGTCCCTACTCCAATATTCAATGATCTGAGTTATAAAGGCCAGCACACCAAAAGCTTTCTTCACCACCCTATCTACATGCGATTCCACCTTCAGGGAACTATGCACAGTTATTCCTAGATCCCTCTGTTCCACAGCATTCCACAATTCACTACCATTTACCATGTACGTCCTATTTTGATTTGTCCTGCCAAGATGTAGCTCCTCACACTTATCAGCATTAAACTCCATCTGCCATCTTTCAGCCCACTGTTCCAAATGGCTCAAATCTCTCAGTAGACTTTGAAAATCGACTTCATTATCCACAACACCACCTATCTAAGTAGCATCTCCATACTTACTTATCCAATTTTCCACCCCATCATCTAGATCATTGATGTACATGACAAACAACAGTGGACCCAACACAAATCCCTGAGGCACCCCACTGGTCTCCGGCTTCCAACCTGACAAACAGCCATCCACCATTACTCTCTGGCATCTCCCATTCAGCCACTGTTGAATCCACCTTGCTACTCCGCCATTAACACCCAAGGCTTGTACTCGCTGGAATTTAGAAGATTGAGGGGGGACCTTATAGAAACTTACAAAATTCTTAAGGGGTTGGACAAGCTAGATGCTGGAAGATTGTTCCCGATGTTGGGGGAGTCCAGAACAAGGGGGTCACAGTCTAAGGATAAGGGGGAATTCCTTTAGGACCGACATTCTTTACACAGAGAGTGGTGAGTCTCTGGAATTCTCTGCCACAGAAGGTAGTTGAGGCCAGTTCATTGGCTATATTTAAGAGAGCGTTAGATGTGGCACTTGTGGCTAAAGGGATCAGGGGGTATGGAGAGAAGGCAGGTACGGGATACTGAGTTGGATGATCAGCCATGATCACATTGAATGGCGGTGCAGGCTCGAAGGGCCGAATGGCCTACTCCTGCACCTATTTTCTATGTTTCTATGTTTCTAAGGATTGAACCTTCTTAACCAACCTTCCATGGGGAACCTTGTCAAAGGCCTTACTGAAATCCATATAGACAACATCCACTGCTTTACTCTCATCAATTTCCCTAGTAACCTCTTCAAAAAATTCAAGAAGATTAGTCAAACATGACCTTCCAGGCACAAATCCATGTTGACTGTTCTTGATCAGACACTGTTTATCCAGATGCTTATATATATTATCTCTAAGTATCCTTTCCATTAATTTTCCCACGACTGACGTCAAACTAACAGGTCTATAATTGCTAGGTTTATTCTTTGAACCCTTTTTAAACAATGCAACAACATGTGCAGTACGCCAATCCTCCGGCACTATTTCCGTTTCTAATGACATCTGAAATATTTCTGTCATAGCCCCTGCTACTTCTACACTAACTTCCCTCAATGTCCTAGAGAATATCCTATCAGGACCTGGAGACTTATCCACTTTTATATTTTTCAAAAGTGTCAGTACTTCCTCCTCTTTGAATCTCATAGTTTCCATAGCTACTCTACTTTTTTTCCCTTACCTCACAGAGTTCAATATCCTTCTCCTTGGTGAATACCGAAGAAAATAAATTGTTCAATATCTCCCCCTTCTCTTTTGGCTTTGCAGATAGCTGTCCATTCTGGCTCTCTAATGGTCCAATGTTATCCCTCGTTATCCTTTTGCTATTAATATAGCTGTAGAAACCCTTTGGATTTACTTTCACCTTTCTTGCCAAAGCAACCTCATATCTTCTTTTAGCTTTTCTTATTTATTTCTTAAGATTATTTTTACATTCTTTATACTCATCTAGCACCTCAATTACTCCATGCCTCCTATAATTATTGTAGATATCTCTCTTTTTTCGAACCGTGTCCAATTTCCGTTGAAAACCATGGCTCTTTCCGATTTTTACTATTTCCTTTTAACCGAACAGGGACATAAAGATTTTGTACTCTTACAATTTCCCCTTTAAATGTCCTCCATTTCTCTTCTACATCCTTCCCATGAAACAAAATGTCCCAATTCACTCATTTTACTTAGTGAGTGACTACGTGAAGAAGCCCCGCCTGGCGCTTGATCGGCATTACGTCGACGCTGTTGGTGGAGGAAAGAGCTGCAGAGCGCAGCTCCACACAGCGGTAAGGAAACGGCCCGCAGCTAAGTAAAATTATTTTACTTCCAGAGCGTTTTCAAAACTCCGTAGGCTGGTGGGTAAACCAGGAGGAGTTAAAACTAAAATGGAGAAAATTAAAAAATTGCGGGTAAAACGTGCGTCCCGGGGTGGAGAAGAGTCGGGACAGCAGATTATTGTGGAGCCGGTTTCGATACCGGTGGCCGTTGAAATACCCGTTAGTGAGCCTTTGGTTGCTCCACAAACAAAAACTTTGGAGGAAAACCCAGTGCCTAAAAAATGTAAAAGAAAATCTGAAAGGCCTGTGGTTTCTGATGAATCTGATTAGGAAGGTCGTCCAGAAAGAAAAGCCTTATGGCTCAGAATGGATCAAATGGAGAAAATGCTCCAAACTATAATCAACCAAGGGTCTAAAAACCCAGAATATTCCCAGGCAGCCGCTGAGGGGGTTCCATATCATGAATATGGTGCCAGTTTGAATTGGGAATTTGAAACTCCAGTGCCCGGGATTGGGCTGGAGGAAGTCTCCTTTGAGCAAGTCTCAGGAGTAGCAGGGCTGTATGAGACTGATCCTGAAGCTGGTGATTTCGGTCAGGAGTACCCACCGCAATACAAATATGTTGATCCAGGTGTGCCTGATGTGGCACAAAGCTTTGCTATACCTGGAGGAGGCAGTGAGGCCATGGAAGAAAACCTGGCGGCCAACATTAATTATATGGTCTCTCACCCACTTCAAGAAGCTGTTATGGTTGAAACAGCAGATATGTATAAAACACCTATTAATTACACCTCACTGAAGGTACCTACGGTGAATCCGGCTATTTTGGGCGCTAATGTCAACAATGATGCGGGTGCAGGAAATACGATTTCAAAGAATCCTCAATCTGATTTCGGCTGGCATCACTGCTTTTGGAAGGCAAGTGGAAGGTTGTGGAATGACCAAAGTTCAGAAGGATATGTTGGCATTGTTCTGCAACTCATTTTTTGAGATAAATTGAATGAGGAAAATTGCCATTCGGCCCATTTTACATCCAAGATTTGCAGGGTTATGCAGATCAAGCAATGTTCAAGCTCCTGGTTATTTGTTCGGAGAAAATCTGTCTAAACAAATTAAAGAAATTGGCCTCATGGAACCCTTCATTTTTGGCCAGAGAAGGGCCGGTCAAATGAGAAGGGGATTTGATTTTGGAGCTGGAATAAGCCGAGGCAGGAGTATGGTAACGAAGAATTACCAACAAGCACAGCCGAATGTTCACCCATATTTTGGCAGAAGGAGATCACTACATCCGGTGGGAGAGGTGCAAAAACTTTATCCTATTAAAGAAGCATTTTTGGATGAAACTCAGATTGGTGGTAGACTCCAAATGTTTTATAATGAATGGGACAGTATAACATCTGATCGTGTCATATTAGATACTTTTTTTAGGATCTACCATTGATTTTGTAGAAAGGATGGATCCACTGGGACAGAATGCCTAATCATACTTTGATGTTTTCTGTATTTGAAAAAAAATCAAATTGATAAAGAGGTTAAGAATTTGTGTAAAAAAGGAGTTATCGAGAAAACAGGTGAGGATCCACAACAATTTGTGTCAAATATTATCCCCAGACCAAAGAAAGATGGGGGTTGTAGAATCATTTTAGATCTCACACAATTGAATACATTTGTCCAGTATAAACATTTTAAAATGAACACCTTCAACACTGCAATGCAGCTGGTATCAACAGGTTGTTACATGGCTACAATAGATTTGAAGGATGCATATTATTCAGTTCCAATTCATCGTCACTTTCGCAGGTATTTAAAATTTAAGTGGATGGGACAGCTGTGGCAATAAAAAGCATTACCTAATGGATTAAGCTCAGCGCCTAGGCTGTTCACTAAATTGTTGAAACCAGCACTTGCATTGCTAAGGGCACAAAAACACATCGTTATGGCTTATCTCGATGACATTTTAATTGTCAATGCTAATCAGGAGTCAGCTGAAAAATCGGTCTCAGCAACTACAAGTCTGTTTGAAAGGCTGGGGTTCCTGATTCTTCCAACAAAATCTAAGTTACAGACATCCCAAACCATTGAATATCTGGGGTTTGTGATTAATTCAGTTACCATGTTAGTAACTTTACCAATAGATAAGGTTATTGATATGACAAATGTGTGTCAGTGCCTGATTAACAAACCTTATCCCTCCATCCGAGAAGTTGCTAAGGTTATAGGGAAGTTAGTAGCAGCATTCCCAGCAGTATAATTTGGTCCACTACATTACCAAAATCTTCAAAGGGCAGAAACTCAAGCGCTTATACAGCGAGCAGGCCATTTTGATAGGCCCATGCAATTGCCAAAGGAAGCCTTATCAGAATTGCATTGGTGGATTGAGAATGCTCCACAAGCTGTTAAGAACATTTTAGTTCAGCAGCGAGTAGTGTTTTTGCAAACTGATGCAAGTTCTCTCGGATGGGGTGCTACGGATAATGAGACCAGCTATGGGGGCAGATGGACTGTCCAAGAGGATTTATTGCTCCAAACATATGGGATAAATTATTTGGAGTTACTGGGAGCATTTTATGGATTAAAAGCTTATTATTCCACTATGTAGGACTTGCATGTCCAAATACAAATAGACAATACCACAGCTGTGGCATATATCAATCACATGGGTGGAATAAGATCAATATCATGGATCATCTGGTAAACCAGATGTAGCATTGTTGCATTGGGAAAAATATTTGGCTTTCAGCTATTTATCTCACAGGGAGAGACAATATTGTGGCAGACAAAAGATCACGAATATTTAAAGACAGTACAGAATGGATGTTAAATCCACAAATTTGCAAAAATATTGTCAGTCGGTATGGAGTGCCGGACATTGATCTGTTTGCATCTACATTGAATCACCAATTGCCCAAATACGTGTCTTGGGAACACGATCCAGGGGCAATAGCGGTGGATGCTTTCTCGCTACACTGGGGGAATACGTTCTTTTATGCCTTTTCCCCCATTCTAGCTGATTGGGCAATGTCTCAAGAAACTAGCGCAAGATGCTGCCAAAGGCATTTTGGTGGTGCCAAATTGGCCTACGCAATCATGGTTCCCATTGATGCTAAAAATGATTTTTTGAACCATGTATGACGATTCCCAGTTGCAACAATCTGTTGACACAACCAGTAACAAGAGAAGTTCATCCATTGCATGATCATATGAATTTGTTAATCTGCAGGTTCTGACCAGACCATTGCAAGAGTTTGGACTGTCGGACAGGACCATGGATGTTATAGCTGTAGCTTGGAGGAATAGCACTAAAAACAATATATGTCACATATAAAGAAATGGGAAGTCTTCTGCAGTCAAAGATATCTTATCATACTGCAAACATTTCAAATGTATTGGAGTTCCTTGCTGGGTTACATTTTGATGAGCATCTGAGTTATAGTGCCATTAATTGTGCTTGTAGTACTTTGTCGTCCTACTTAGGACAAATTTCTGATCAAGGCTCAGTTGGGTCTCACACATTAATATCCCGATTCATGAAAGGAATTTTTAATAAAAATCCTCCCAAGCCCAGATATACATAAATTTGGGATGTTAGCATTGTGCTCACTTTGCTTAGGCAATGGACTCCAATTACTGCAATGTCTTTGCAGAGGTTAACATTCAAGGTAGTAATGTTAATGGCATTAGTATCAGCTCAGAGAATACAAACTTTGCAATTGTTACGGTTAGATTGCATGCATGTGGCTTCAGATAACATTGTGTTTTATGTTTATGATCTGATCAAACAAAGCAGACCGGGGAGAACTGGAGCTAAGGTAATGTTTAAAGCATATCCTATCGTTGAAACATTGTGTGTAGTAAAGCATTTAACTCAATACATTGAGGTAACCAAAAATCTCAGAGGTGCTGAGACAACGTTACTGATAACGCACAAAAAAAACATAAAACAGTTTCAGTTCAAACCATTTCTACATGGTTAAAACAGGTTTTGGGTCTAGCAGGAATAGACACTGATGTGTTTAAATCTCACTCCACTAGGGCGGCAACTACGTCCGCGCCGAAGGTACAGGACATACCACTCGATCAAATTTTAGAGGCCGCAGGGTGGTGTAAAGAAGAAACTTTTTCAAAGTTCTACGATAAACCTGTTGTCACGGTGCCAGGATTTGGACACGCAGTGTTGGGTTCGCTTTAAATGCATGCTTTGTTTTATATTATCAATTTATATTATCGATTTATGTTATCATTTGGTATCATTATCATTTTTCTTTTGTAAAAATTTCCCCTACGATACAGGGGTTATTATTTTAAAAAATGTTATTTTTATAATTAAAAGACGTATTACATAAATTGAAACAATGTTTTAAAATACCATTTACTCACTACTGTATTGACTAAACAGAGTGTCGTATGGAATGAATCTACAACATAAAAAACACAGAGCTTTAAAATCTTCACGTAGTCACTCACGTGACTCCGAAGTAAAATAGTAAGATTAAACGATAACTTACCTGTTCGAAGTTTGATCTTTATTTTACGAGGAGTTACGATGAGGGATTACGTGCCCTCCGTTCCCAACCCTCCTAATGTAAATGCTCATCTGGTAGTTCTAGTCTATGTTGAGCCTTACTATCTTACTCCGGCTATTGGTTCTGTGTTTTTCATGCCGCTGCTTTGAAGTATGCCGATCCAGCGCCAGGCGGGGCTTCTTCACGTAATCCCTCATCGTAACTCCTCATAAAATAAAGATCAAACTTCGAACAGGTAAGTTCTCGTTTAATCTTACTGTTCTATAATATTGTATACAATATTTGTTGCCAAATTATAGGAAAAATGTCAACAAAAGAGAGAGAGTACAGATGAGATATACTGGAATTTTGCCTGGGTGGCAGGTCTCGCGTTTGATCTAGTTTCTGTTTCTTATTTGTTTTCAGTATTTGAGTTTGCATTCTTATTTTATTTTGATGTCTCATATCTCCTCTTGTTTCAGGTCCCATTTCCTGTCAGGTCGTTTACCCTCATGTAATTGTTGGCCCCACCCTGATATGTTTCACCTGTGTCTCGTTATCCCCTGTTAAGTCTGTATTTAAGCCCTTGGTGTTTTAGTTCTCATTGCAAGCTCGTTGTGTATGCTACTTGGCATCACCTCGGTCCAGCTCTAGAAATATTGTGGCTTTGTGAACTCGACCATTGCCTGTTTTCGACCACTGTTTTTGCCTGCTCCTAGATTATACTGTTGCTTCTGTGCTTGCTTACCTGTGTACCGACTTGGACCGATTAAACTCTGAATACGGATCTGCCCTGTGTCTGAGCTTGCATTTGTGTCCTACTCCTCATTCAGTTCTGAAACTGGGTTTCAGCAACTAAGTTACAGAGAAAGGTTGAACAAGTTACGTTTTTATTCTTTAGAGCGCAGTACTTTTAGGGGGAACTTGATAAAGGGTTTTAAAATGATGAGAAGGATAGACAGATATGACGTGGATAAACTGTTTCCATTCAGAGTAGGGATGATTCAAACAAGAGGACATGATTTTAGAATGAAGGCACAGAAGTTTAGGGGTAAAATAAGGGGGAACGTATTTACACAGGGAGTGGTAGCTGTGTGGGATGAGCTTCCAGTGGAAGTGATGGAGGCAGGTTTGATTTTATCATTTTAAAATAAATTGGATAGGTGTATGGACGGGAAAGGAATGGAGGGTTATGGTCTGAGTGCAGGTAGATGGGACGAGGTGAGAATAAGTGTGCAGCACAGATTAGAAGGGCAGATATGGCCTATTTCCGAGCTGTAATTGTTCTATGATTATATGGTGTACCCTGAGAAAGTATTTGATACAATATGTAGATGATATGTTGGTTTGTTCCACAAGTAAGAAGCAATGTGAGCGAGACATTTTAATTGTCTTGGAAAAGCTGGCATAGGAGGTCATAAAGTATCCAGGATGAAGTTGCTGTTTTTTCAGCAGCCGGTAGAATATTCAGGACAAGTAATATCCAAAGAAGTAAAAGCTGTAGCGCAGGATCAAATTGAAGCAATAATTGAAGCTCCCAAACTTCAGACAGTATGACAGATTGAGATGATATTGAGAATGGCAGGATATAGTTCAGACTGGATTTGAAAGTATGTTGAAATTGTGATGCCATTAAGAAAAATAATGAAGGAAGCAGGACACACAAGTCTGAGAAATGTTTTACAGTCAGGGCCTTTCAATGAAGATGTCAAAAAGGTCTTGTTTTTGGATGCTTCTTGTTAAAGGGATCATAGTAGCAAGTTTGCAGGGTTTGCAGTGGTGCGACAGGATGAATTAAAATTTAAGGTAATTAAATTGGAAGCGTGCCTGCAATCTTGCTCAGCTCGGTTTGCAGAATTTGAGGTTTTAAGAGCAGCATGTGGCTTGAGGGAAGGTGACAAAGTTGAAGTTTCTACAGAGTCAGCATATGCACATGGGGTCTGTCACATGTTCAGAGCTGTAGGGAAACAGAAAGGCTGAAAGCAACGGAGAATCCATGCAAAGTTATTAGTACAGTACAGGCCTGATAAGGGCATTCATGAAGCCAGGGGCGCTAGCTGTCATTAAATGCCAGGCACATAAGAAAGGAAACAACATGATTATAAAGGGAAATAAGAGTGCAGACGATGCAGCCAGAACAATATATGGAGGCTGATCAGCTGTTAATGTGCCTCAGGTAAGTTTGGATCTGGACCCCTCAGAGGAGGACATAATTCAAATGCAAGGCAAGGTAATCTAAGCAGAACTTGAAGGGTATGTGGATACTGAAGGATTATTGTTAGTACCAACACCATTGCTGACCATACTTATGACAGAAGTACATGGCTTAGATTATTGCACAAGGGGGGGGAGTTATTAGGAGGGTAAAAAAGGGATGGGTTGTGGTCACCTTACTTGAAGGCGTCGGTGGATCACGTTTCATCACAGTATGAGGTATATGCTCAAAACAATATTAGGACAATGTCAGAAAGGGATTAACAACGCCTATAGGTCACATTCCTGTGCCTGAACATCCATTTAGGCACCTGGTGATCGACTATGTGGACATGATAAAAAAGGTAAGAGGCAAAAGGTATAGTGATTGATAAATTTAGCAGGTGTGTGGGGCAGTACTGCCCAAAGATTTAGGTGCGGGGACTGTAACAAAGTTTCTGATGAATGAGGCAATGCCAAGGTTTCGTAGACCTCCACAAATCAGTTTTGATAACGTATTGGTTTTCATTCAGTGAGTAGTCAAGCTGGTGCTACAGCCCTTAGAGTAAAACAAAGATGTGGGTGTGTGTACCATCTGTGTTCACAGGGCATGGTGAAAAGAAGAAATGGAACATTGAAGACTAAGAGACATCAGATTTGTATAACTACAAAGTTGAATTGGATGATGCCCTGCCATTGGCACTGATGAGATGTTAAAGTAACGTATCCTTTATTGTCATTCACATCTTTCAGTCTGAACGAAATTGTATTGCCTTGCAGTCATGCATTTAATAAAATAACAAAAACACACAATAAACACAAATTAACATCCACCACAGTGAGTTCACCAGGCACCTCCTCACTGTGATGGAAGGCAAAAGTCTTAAGTCTTTGTCTCTTCCCTCATTGTACTCCCTCTGCGCCGAGGCGATCCAAGCTTCCGATGTTGTGACCCCACCGAGTGATGGTAAGTAAGTCCCACGGCTGAACCGTGCTCCGCGAACGGGCCGGTTCAAACTCCGCGGCCCGGGTGGTTGAAGCTGCCGAAGCTGCCACCCTCCAGCCCAGCGGAAAAAAGCTATTGCTGCGGGAGCTCCCGACAATGTCGTCTGCTGGACCCGCGGCCAAACCTCCGAGGTCGGGCTGCCATCACAAGTCGGGCCGTCACCACCGGGACACCTCCTCAGCCCCGAGTCAGGCCGTCACCGCCGGGACGTAGCCTTCACCCCGAGTCAGGCTATCACCGCCGCCGGAACCCGCCTCAACCACGGTCGGCCAGCCTCGTGCTGGTAAGTCCAGGCTGGCTCTGCCTCCGGTGCGTCGAATCGGTCGCAGTTGGAGGCCACCTGCTGCGCCATTAGGCCTCAGCACAGACGGAGACGGGGGATACGACAAGAAAAGTCGTAACCCCCCCCCAGAAGGAAGTGACTAAAACACGTTTCTCCCACCCTCCCCCTCCCCCCCCCCCCCCACACACACACACACACATACACACCCTAATAACTCAAATTAACTAGCTAAAATAAAACAAGGACAACAACAACAACAAAAAAAACAGACGGACTGCAGGCGGACTGTTAGGGCAGCGCCGCCACTTCTGGATGTTGCATGCAAACTAACCGAATAACCCACATAACCGAATAACCCACATGAGGTGCTTACTGGCCGACCCATACAGTTGGCACAATGGAGAGGTCCCAATAAGGGACCGAGTTTGGAACAGTTAGAGGCAGAATTTAAGCAGTATATGCAAACCGTTAATTATGATGCACAAGTCTATTTATCCCTGACAGGATATTCCCAGGACATTGAGGGAAGTTAGTGTAGAAATAGCAGGGGCTATGACAGAAATATTTCAAATGTCATTAGAAAAGGAATAGTGCCGGAGGATTGGCGTATCTGCGCATGTTGTTCCATTGTTTAAAAAGGGTTCAAATAATACACCTAGCAATTATAGACCGGTTACTTTGACGTCAGTGGTGGGCAAATTAATGGAAAGGATACTTCGAGATAATATATATATAAGCATCTGGATAAACTGATAATATATATAAACATCTGATCAGGAACAGTCAACATGGATTTGTGCCTGGAAGGTCATGTTGACAACCTTCTTGAATTATTTGAAGAGGCTACTAGGGAAATTGATGAGGGTAAAGCAGTGGATGTTGTCTATATGGATTTCAGTAAGACCTTTGGCAAGTTTCCCCATGGAAGGTTGGTTAAGAAGGTTCAATATTTGGGTGTTAATGGCAGAGTAGCAAGATGGATTCAACAGTGGTTGAATGGGAGATGCCAGCGAGTAATAGTGGATGGCTATTGTCAGGTTGGAAGCCGGAGACCAGTGGGGTGCCTCAGGGATCTGTGTTGGGTCCACTGTTGTTTGTCATGTACATCAATGATCTGGATGATGGGGTGGAAAATTGGATAAGTAAGTATGCAGATGATACTAAGATAGATGGTGTTGTGGATAATGAAGTAGATTTTCAAAGTATACAGAGAGATTTGGGCCATTTGGAAGAGTGGGCTGAAGATGGCAGATGGAGGTTAATGCTGATAAGTGTGAGGTGCTACATCTTGGCAGGACAAATCAAAATAGTACGTACATGGTAAATGGTGGGGGATTGAGGAATGCTGTGGAACAGAGGGATCTAGGAATAACTGTGCATAGTTCCCTGAAGGTGGAATCGCATGTAGATATGGTGGTAAAGCTTTCGACAATGTCCCACATAACAGATTAGCATACAAACCTAAAGCACACGTCTCTCTCTCTCTCTCTCTCTCTCTCTCTCTCTCTCTCTCTCTCTCTCTCTCTCTCTCTCTCTCTCTCTCTCTCTCTCTCTCTCTCTTCGTCTCCCTCTCACCCCACTCTCTACCCCCTCTCTCTCTCTCTCTCTCACTGTCCTCTCTCTAACCCCTCTCTTACCCCTCTATCTCCCTCCCTCTCTCTCCCCTCTCCCTCTCCTCTCTCTCTCCGCTATCTCTCTCCCTCTCCCTACCCTTCTCTCTCCCCATTTCCCTCTCTCTCCGTCCCCATCTCTCCCCCTCTCGTCTCCAATCTCGGACTATCTCTGTCCCTCTCCCATCTTTTCCCTCTCCCCCTATTTCCCCCACTATCTCTCCACCTCCCCCTTTCTATCTCTCCATACCCACTCTCTCTCCGCTCGCTCCACTCTCTCTCTTCTCCTCTCTCTATTCCTGTTTCTCTCTCTCTCTGCTCTCTCTCTCCTCTCTCACAACCCCTCTCTCTCTATCTCTCTCTCTCACTCTCTTCTCCTCTTTCTCCCTGTCTCTTTCCGACTCTCTCTCTCTCTCTCTCTCTCATCTCTCTCTCTCTCTCTCTCTCTCTCTCTCTCTCTTCTCCTCTCTCTCCCTGTCTCTCTCTCCGACTCTCTCTCTCGCTCTCTCTCTCTCTCTCTCCTCTCTCCCTCTCTCTCTCTCTCTCTCTCCTCTCTCTTCTCCTCTCTCTCCGACTCTCTCTCTCTCTCTCTCTCTCTCTCTCTCTCTCTCTCTCTCTCTCTCTCTCTCTCTCTCTCTCTCTCACTACCCTACCCCCTCTCCATCTCTCTTTCCCCTTTCTTTTCTCCGCCTCTCTCTCCCTTCCCCCTCCCCCTCACCCCCCTCTCTCCTACCGTTAACTCTACCCATTCCTCCCTCTCTCTACCCATCTCTGTCCCATCTTTCCCTCTCTCTCCCCTCTCGCTCCCCCTCCTCTCTTCTCTCGTACTCTCTCCATCTCTCCCCTCCCCCTCTCTCTATCCTCGTCTCTCTCTCCCCGTATATCTCTCATCTTCTCTCTCCCCCGCTCTCCCTCTCTCCCTCTCTACCCATCCCTTCCCCCTCTCTCTATCTCTGTCTCCTTCTCTCTTTGTCTCCCTCGCTCCCTCTTCTCTCCCATCTCTCACTCTCCTCTCTCTACCGCTCTCTCTCCATCCCTCTCTCTCTCCCTCTCCTCTATCTCTCTCCCTCTCTCCGCTATTTCTCTCCCTCTCCCTCTCCCCCCTTTCCCCTCTCTTCCGTCCTATCTCTCCCCCTCTGGTTTCTCCCAATCTCTGGCTATCCCTCTCTCGCCCCCTCTCTCCCCGCCACATTTCCTCCCCTTCACTCTCTAATCTTCTTCCACTCACTCTACCCCCTCTCCCCTCCTCTCTCCCTCGCCCTCTCCTCAGTCTCTCCCTCTCTCCCCCTCTATTGTCTATTGTCTCTCCACTCTTTCCCCCTTTCTTTCCCCCACCCTCTCTGTTCCCACTCTCTCTCTCTCTCTCCTGTCTTTCTCTCTCTCTCTCTCCTGTCTTTCTCTCTCTCTCTCTCCTGTCTTTCTCTCTCTCTCCCGCTTTCTTTCTCCACTGTCTCTCTTCCGCTCTCTTTGTCCACCCTCTCTCCCCTTTCGATCACGACTCCTCTCGCTCCTGCTTTCTCCCACTCTCACCCTCTCAATTACCCTCCCTCTACCCCCTTTCTACCCCCCTTCTCTCCCCCTCTCTCTCGCACTGTATTTCTCCCGCTCTTTCTCTCTCTCTGCTACGTCTCTTCCTCTCGCCTCTCTCTCTCCCCTATCTCTCTCTCCCCTATCTCTCTCTCTCTCTCTCTCTCTCTCTCTCAGTCGCTCCACCTCTCTCCCCCTCTCTCTTTCTCTCTCTCGCCCCCTCACTCTCTCTTCCACTTTCCCCCCTCTCTACTCGTCTCTCTATCTTCCTCCATCTCTCCCCGTCTCTCCCTCTCTCCCCCCTTTCTTTATACCCCTCCCCCTCCGCTCTCTCTTCCCTTCCCTCCCCCTCTCTTTCTCTATCTTTCTCCCCCTCTCCCCCCCTCTCTCTTTCCCCTCTCCCTGTCCCCTCGCTCTCTCCTTTCCCTCCCTCTCGCCCTCTCTTCCGTCACTCTATCTCTCTCTCCCTCCCCTCTCCCTCTCTCTCCCTCTCTCTATCTCCCTTTCTTTCTCCCCTTCTCTCTATCCCCCCTCCAGCTCTCTCTCGCTCCGCTCACTCTACCCATTCCTCCCCCTTCCCACCCATCTCTCTCTCCCATCTCTCCCACTGTACCCCCGTCTCTCCCCCTCTCTCTCTCCCCTCTCTCTACTTCTCTCTCCCTCTCCCCCTCTTACTCCCCCTCCCCCTCTCCCTATCCTCGTCTCTCTCTCCCTGTCTATCTCTCACCGTCTCTCTCTCTGCCCCTCTCGCTCTATCCCTCTCTACCTCCACTCTCTCCCCCTCTCTCCCCCTCCCTCCCTCTCTCTCCCCATCTCCCCTCTCTCTCCACGTCTCTCTCTCTCCCTGTCTCTCTCTCTCCATTTCGGCTCTCTTTCTGTCACCTCCCCCCTCTCTCCCCCTCTACCCTCTCTCTCTCTCCCTCTCTCTAGACCCCATTCTCCCCTCTTTCTCTCTCTGCTATCTCTCTCCCTCTCCCCTCTCTCTCTATCATCTCTCTCTCTCCCCCTCACTCTCTCCCCTCTCTCTCTCCCCATTTATCTCTCTATCCTTGTACCTCATATTATCTCCCCGTGTTGTATTTTTGGTTATCTTCTTTTGATCTTTAAACATTACCCAATCCTCTTGCTTCCATCTCATCTTTGCTACGTTGGACTTGTCTTTAATGTTTATTCTGTCCCTGATGTCCCTTGTCAGCCACGGTCGCCGCTTACTCCCCTTGGAATCTTTCTTCCTCTTTGGAATGAACTGCTCCTGCACCTTCTGTGTTATTCCCAGAAATACCTGCCATTGTTGCTCCATTCTCTCTCTCATCCCTGCTAGGGCATCTTTCCAGTCATCTTTGGCCAGCTCCTCCCTCCCTCCCTCATTTCTCTGGAGGTGGGTGTGTGTATGTGTGTGTGTGTGTCTGTGTGTGTGTATGTGTGTGCGTGTGTCTGTGTGTGTGCGTGTGTCTGTGTGTGTTTCTGTGTGTGTGTGTGTCTGTGTGTGTGCCTGTGTGTGTGTGTCTGTGTGTGTGCGTGTGTCTGTGTGTGTTTCTGTGTGTGTGTGTGTCTGTGTGTGTGTCTGTGTGTCTTTGTGTGTCTCTGTGTGTATGGGTGTGTGTGTCTGTTTCTGTGTGTGTGTCTGTGTGTTTGTGTGTGTGTGTGTGTGTGTGTGTGTGTGTGTTTGTGTGTGTGTGTGTGTCTGTGTGTGTGTGTGTGTTTGTGTGTGTGTGTGTGTGTGTGTGTGTGTGTGTGTGTGTGTGTGTGTGTGTGTGTGTGTCTATGTCTGTGTCTGTGTCTGTGTTGGAGTGCTTGCTGCGCTGTGAGGTTGGACTTGCTGACTGCACTCTGCTTGGAGTGCTGTGAGGTTAGATTTCCAATGTTTTAAGACTTGTTCACATTTTAAACTTTAATAGATCATTTTTCCACTTGCCATGCCTGCGTGTTCTTCATCACAATGTGCACCCAATAGGCAGGAATGGCTGCGCTGTCGGAGAGCCACTAAGAGTGCATGAGGGGAGGTGGACTGAATGCATGGGGGGGGGAGGGGAAATGCAAGGAGCAGAGTTCGGGGTGAAGGGAGGAGGGGTAACTGAGTGAACTGCCACCACACCAGCTCTAAGTGACTGAAGTGCCAGCCCACCAGTCATGACTCACTGAACTGCAAGTCCAAGAATCCATTCAGTCCACAATGTCCATACTAGCCCTCTGGAAACCAGTCCCTTCACCCCCACAACTCTCATACTAGCACTCCAGAGATCCACGCAAGGATAGACTTTCCTCCTTCATTGCTGTGATCTGTAAAACAAATGGAAATGTCTAAAATTGATTGTCCACCTTCTTCCCCTTCTCTGTTACAGAGACTGTCACCTGTTTTCAGCAGAATTTCTGGCCGTTTCTGAGCTGCCAGCCTGCCAGGCCTGAGTTTCCGAGCTATCAGGCCACCAGGCCTGAATGACTGAGTGTGTCCCTTCGACCCACAATACTGTTGTTAGTGCTCCAGAATCCCCCCCACACTGGCCAGCAATAATGGAATTGGTGGAGAGGTGGACTATTGCGTTGGGGGACCAGCCCTCCCTTTTGAAGCTGGGACCCAAGTCCCAGCTTCAAAAGTCTAGTGTACTTATAAGTCTAGTGTACTTATACAAGAAGAAGTTTGGATGAATATCTTCCTGATTTTGCTACTACAATATAGAAGCTATTAATCAAGAGACTGTGTTTGGAAGATTTCCCTTTCGACGCCATTGAATGTCTCGGGGAGAGCTCCTGAGTGCGTTTCGATTATTATCCCCTGAACCCCTGTCTTCAATCACAGTGACTAAAGGAAAGAATCCTTGAAACGCTATGAAAATCTGTCACTATAAGTACCAGCGCCTAGGGACAAGAACGTGACTGAAACCCGAATCAAGGATTAGATGAAGAATTGCATTTTAGAATTCACGGACATATCTCCAATTATGTATAATTAGATGATTATTCCATTCTCTTTTAATTTTGTTGGTTTATTTTCTCTCTCTCTCTATTATTTTACAAGATAATAAGATATATATATATAAGAACAATTATTATACAACTGATGATATAAACAATATTAATATTGTATGACTGCAAAAAACAAAATATTTTTTAATTATGTATTTTCTTCTAATAAAATAATAATAATAATAATAATAATAATTACCAGCCCAGGTTATGTCACTCCATCAGTACCACCACAGTGTATCCCTCCATCAGTACCACCACAGTGTATCCCTCCATCAGTACCACCACAGTGTATCCCTCCATCAGTACCACCACAGTGTATCCCTCCATCAGTACCACCACAGTGTATCCCTCCATCAGTACCACCACAGTGTATCCCTCCATCAGTACCACCACAGTGTATCCCTCCATCAGCACCACCACAGTGTATCCCTCCATCAGTACCACCACAGTGTGTCCCTCCATCAGTACCCCACAGTGTGTCCCTCCATCAGCACCACCACAGTGTATCCCTCCATCAGTACGACCACAGTGTGTTCCTCCATCAGTACCACCACAGTGTGTCCCTCCATCAGTACCCCACAGTGTGTCTCTCCATCAGCACCACCACAGTGTGTTCCTCCATCAGTACCACCACAGTGTGTCCCTCCATCAGTACCACCACAGTGTGTCCCTCCATCAGCACCACCACAGTGTGTCACTACGTCAGTTCTGCCCCATTTTATCTCTCCATCAGTAATATCCCACTGTGAGTCGCTCCATCAGTGGACAGAGAGAGGGCAGCCCAGAGAGGGGGAAAAGAGAGCGTAGGAGAGAGAGTAACAGTTCAGGGAGAGTGACATCAGTAAGAATGGAGGGAGAGAGAAATAGAGAAGGGAGAGGTGTGGCATCATTCGCCGTTTTATTTAAGTTTAGGACAATTCTGTGGCGGCAATGTTTCTGTTCTCTGAGTGTCGTTGGTCTTTGGGGTGTACCGCCTCAGAGGTGATGAAGGCATAGCATGTGATTGTCCCATGGTATATATAACATTTAACCATATAACAATTACAGCACGGAAACAGGCCTTGTCGGCCCTTCCAGTCCGTGCCGACCATTTATTTCCCCCTAGTCCTATCTACCTGCACTCAGACCATTCCCCGCCATTCCCTTCCCGTCCATATACCTATCCAGTCAGATCTATTCCAGGCAAGCAGGGAGTGAATGGTTCCCGGGGTCAGTCAGCAGGAGTGTGGGTTTGAGGTCACAGTCAGTGAAGCCGCGATCATATTGAGTGTTGAAGCAGAGTGGAGGTAGTCCGAGGTGATGTGTGGAACTAATTCCTCAACCTGAGGACAAAGTTCGCCCAGTCCAATCCACCTTCAAACTGGGACACTAGGACACCTGAGAGGGTCCCTGGAATTTGGCATTGCATTGCTGAGTGAAACGGATTGAAGGAACTCAGACAAACAACATGAGGTGTAGAGTTGGATCTGATGGAGTTTGGAACAATATCCCCTTTGCTGGAACAATGGCGCCGCTCCCAATTTCCATCCCTCAGTGTCTATCGCCACAATTCCCAGTCTTTGGAGTTTCTCAATCAATTCCCTGAATAAATCACAACTTGTCTGTCTGTCTCAGCAGGGATTTCACTTACTCGGCTGATGTCATGTGTTTGTGAATCATTTCCAAATCTCTATTTTTAAACTCTGTTGAAATTTCACTGTCCCGGTGGAGACGGAAAATGGTATAAAATCTCCAGGAATGTTCTGCCCCAGCATTTCATTCCGAGACATTACCGGTAGCTCACGGGTCACGTCACTGGGCACAGAAAATGTGGGAGAAGGTGTGGGAATATTTAGCCGTGCAGAAAATCCTGTACGTGATCATTGCTGCCGTTGGAATCCCTGGTAAGTGAGCAGAACAATTCAAGTTTTATAACTCCATCCGTCCGTGTGTTAACTGGTGTTGACCTGATTCTCATCATGTTACACGTTCCCAACTGATGACCGTTGTACAAGAATATGTGAAGAATAACAATCCTCTCAGTGAAATATTTGTGAATTAACGCTGCTGTGATTTTTCTAATTTTCAGACAGCTGAAACTAACTTACTGTTTCTCTCACTGCTGCCGGCCGGGAGCCACTAGAATGTTGTTCTTGCCTTCAGTGGCACCTTGCCCAGAGTTGTCCCAGTGTTCGGGACAGGCAGGCAGGCAGCTCTCCGGGTCGGTGAGACTGGGAGAGAGGCGTTCACATTGTGAAGTTCACTGTGTGTGAGTCATCGATCAGAGTGAACAGCCGCTCCTGTGGTCACTGTGTCTCACTGTGGAGTCTGTCTGTCACAGTCGGATTCACCCCACAGCCTGTTGGTCAACAATTGGTTCCATCTCCTGGACCAGTGGCCGCGGATCTACCGGCGTGTGTGTGTGTGTGTGTGTGTGTGTGTGTGTGTGTGTGTGTGTGTGTGTTTTTACTGAACTGAACTCACTGTGGAATGAATCCATTAACGGGGCCACTCTGCTGCCCGATTCCATGTTGTCCCTGCCCTCCCTCTGGAAGCCTCCTCGTCCCCATCAGATGCCGAGTTCCCAGAGCACTGGTTAATCGCGGCCGGCTGCTCACGGTTGAGTGTGTGAAAACGTCCCCATCAGTGAATGTGAGCAGCAGCAGGGTTCACTATAGAAAGGACCATTGCGCCTATTGTAGCGGGTGGGTGGCTGCTCGTTCCCTCCACGCCCTTTACCCCGCCCGCCCGTCGCCTAATCCCATAACCCCTGTAGCCGGCAGGCAGGTCGGGCACAGTCGGAGCCGGCTCTGACATTGTTGAACTTGCAGCAGCCGCGCACCGACTCCAACACTCCTGGTCTTGAGCTGAAAGTCGAGCCGGTGTTCAGCATCGGAGACCGTGTTGTGTAAATGCCCAGTGTCCGTTCCCTTGTCTTTCCGCAGTGAATTTAGTGGCGATTGTGATCCTGTCCCGGGGAAAGTGCGGCCTCTCCACCTGCACCACTCGCTACCTGGTGGCCATGGCAGCGGCGGATCTACTGACCGTCATCACCGAAGTCATTTTGACTTGGATCCGAATTCATTACCTTTTTAATAGTGTCCTGTCCATCACCCCTGTGTGCCGTGTTATCCAAGTACTGAGGTCTGCGGCTACAGACTGTTCTGTCTGGTTCACCGTCACTTTCACCTTTGATCGCTTTGTCGCCTTTTGCTGCCAGAAGCTGAAAACTAAATTTTGCACCGGGAAAACTGCGGCTGTGGTTCTGGCAACAGCCGGCGTTCTGCTCTGTCTGAAAAACATTCCCCGCTACTTCGCGGTGAAAACCAGATATATCGCCAACAATATCCCGTGGCAGTGTGGCACGGTGGACAATTATTACACTGACCCCGGGTGGGTGGCATTTGACTGGATCGACACGCTTTTAACTCCGCTCCTTCCTTTCGCTGTAATCCTGCTGCTCAACGCTCTGACAGTCCGCCACATTTTAGTGGCCAGTCGGGTCCGTAAGGGGCTGAGGGGTGAGAGCAAGGGGGAGAACCGCAGTGACCCGGAGATGGAGAGCAGGAGGAGGTCTATGGTTTTACTCTTCAGCATCTCCGGCAGCTTCATCCTCCTGTGGCTGACGCTGGTTATAAACGTCGTCTATTATCAGATCGCAGGAATTGGAAATGTCCGCAATGACTCTCAAAAGATCTTGGAAATGATCTGAATGATTCTCAATATATCTTTAACAACGTCGGGTATTTGCTGAGGAATCTCAGCTGCTGCACCAACACATTTATTTACGCGGTAACCCAGTCCAAGTTCAGGGAGCAGGTGAAGAGCGCGGTGAAATATCCGCTCACCTCAGTGCTTCGGCTCATTAATAAATCCCCGCTCTGAGCGCATCCATCCCAGAGGCGGGCGGGTGGCTGCAGTCTGTCTCTCCGCTCCGGGCTCCAGTTCCTGACATTCGCAGATGCACACACATACAGACACACACACACACACACATACTCACACACACACACACACACACATACTCACACACACAAACACAGCCACACACACGTTCACACACACAGGGACACAGACACAGGGACACACACACAGACACACACACACACAGACACACACACACACACACACAGACACACACACACACACACAACACACACACGCAGACACACACACACAAAGACACGCACACAAACAAGACACAGACAAACAATGACACGCAAAACACAGACAGGCACACATACGGACACTCACACACAGCACCAATACTAAAATGCCAAGTAACTCCTTGACGTGGTAAGCATACTGAATCCTGTTAATAACAATATACACTTGTAAGTAATTTGAAAATAAGAACACAAATGTGTCTAAACCAAATGATTCCAATGTTTAAAGTATATATTTTTTAATTCTGAAACACACCTATAGACCTGCTGCAATTGCAAAAACGTGCTTTCAATAACTTTCAACAAACACACACACACTCACCATATGTATGGCAGTAACCGCTCTTGAATTACTCAAACGGTTCAGGGCGGCATCTTCACTTTGTCCCTTCTGCACTGAGCGCCACCTCTGAACTCACCGGAAATGGTGCAATCAGCACCATCTCTCCACCTAGAAATTCACGGAATGAGCGGCAATTAAACGTTTATTCACGGTTTTTACTTCCAAAAACTGTTGCACAGCTACCCACATTTAAAACGCAAGCCACATTTAAAAAGCAGCACACATTTTAAAATATAGGCACAGTTTAGCGGCACAGTCAAAAGGCACACTTTTCAATTAGCGGCACTGTCAAAAGGCTCACTTTTCAATTAGCGGCACAGTCAAAAGGCACACTTTTCAATCAGCGGCACTGTCATAAGACACGCTTTTCAATCAACGGCACTGTCATAAGACACGCTTTTCAATCAACGGCACTGTCAAAAGGCACGTAGAACTTTTATTCCTTCCAAACACAGTTCCAAATAAACCACTGAAAATCACATACAACCACACGCATAGTTTAGTGCACATGTGTTCAGTGTTCAGTTTATTCACAGCTCAGACTGAGAGTCGTGACCTCTCTCTCCCCATCTTGCAACGATTGCGACACGTCCACACTTCCGGGTTTATAGTCCCTCCCACTCCGAACGGATGGGGCGTGGCCTTCATGGCGTGATTGATAGGAGAGAGAACTCACCATTTTTAAAACATTAATAAGTCTTTAATTTTTGATTGATGGGAAAAATCTTCTGGCCCTGACAGCTGGAGGGGGTCTCTGAGTAAGATGTCCAAAAATCACAGCCGTAAGTGGTAGCATTTTGCAAAATTAGCATACAGTGCAAACAGGAAGTGGTCAAGATTTCACCTTTAATCACTTGCCTATGTACTTACAAAGCCACCGCACTTGCATTTGCATTTTCAAAGCAACCGCACTTGCGTTTGCATTTTTAAAGCAACTGTACATGCCTTTGCATTTTCAAAGCAAAACACAATTTGCATTTTCAAAGCAAACCACCATTTGCATTTTCAAAGAAACGTTTTGCATTTTCAGAGCAAACCGCCATTTGCGTTTTCAAAGAAAAACTTTTGCATTTCCAAAGCAAATCTCCTTATACATTTTCAAAAAAAATCACCTTTTGCATTTACAAAGCAAATCACCGTTTGCACTTTCAAAGCAAATATGGCCAAGATAGACTGGCAATTGATTATTAAAGGGTGGTCAGTGGAAGTGCAATGGAAGGCATTTATAGACTGAATTCCAATATATTCTCATATACTGATTTACTGATTCATATTCTATACCCCCCGATCTGAATGAGGCTATATTCAAGAGGGAGTTGGATGTGGCTCTTGTGGCTAAAGGGATCAGGGGGGTATGGAGAGCAGGCAGGTACTGAATACTGAGTTGGATGATCAGCCATGAACATATTGAATGCTATGCTATAGTTGGGATCACGGAGACATGGCTCCAGGATGACCAAGGCTGGGAGCTGAACATCCAGGGATATTCAATATTCAGGAGGGATAGACGAAAAGGAAAAGGAGGTGGGGTAGCGTTGCTGGTGAGAGAGGAGATTAATGCAATAGAAATGAAGGACATTAGCGTGGAGGATGTGGAATCGATATGGGTAGAGCTGCGAAACTCTAAGGGGCAGAAAACGCTAGTGGGAGCTGTGTACAGGCCACCTAACAGTAGTATTGGAGTTGGGGATGGCATCAAACAGGAAATTAAAAATGCGTGCAACAAGGGTAACACGGTTATAATGGGTGACTTCAATCTGCATGTAGATTGGGTGAATCAAATTGGCAGGGGTGCTGAGGAAGAGGATTTCCTGGAATGTATGCGGGATAGTTTTCTCAACCAGCATGTGGAGGAACCAACGAGAGAGCAGGCTATTCTAGACTGGGTATTGAGTAATGAGGAAGGGTTAGTTAGCAGTCTTGTTGTGCGTGGCCCCTTGGGCAAGAGTGACCATAATATGGTTGAGTTCTTCATCAGGATGGAGAGTGACAAAATTAAGTCAGAAACAAGGGTTCTGAACTTGAACAAAGGTAACTTTGAAGGTATGAGATGTGAATTGGCCAAGATAGACTGGCAGGTGATTCTTAAAGGGTTGACAGCGGATGTGCAATGGAAGGTATTTAAAGACTGCATGGATGAAGTACAAAAGTTGTTCATACCAGTTTGGCAAAAGAATAAATCGGGGAAGGTGGTGCATCCATGGATAACAAGGGAAATCAGGGATAGTATAAAAACAAAAGATGAGGCATACAAATTTGCCAGAAAAAGCAGCCTACCGGAGGACTGGGAGAAATTCAGAATCCAGCGGAGGAGGACAAAGGGCTTAATTAGGAAAGGGAAAATAGATTATGAAAGGAAACTGGCAGGGAACATAAAAACTGACTGCAAACGTTTTTATAGATATGTGAAGAGAAAGAGACTAGTTAAAACAAATGTTGGTCCCTTGCAGTCAGAAACAGGTGAATTGATCATGGGGAACAAGGACATGGCAGACCAATTGAATAACTACTTTGGTTCTGTCTTCACTAAGGAAGACATAAATAATCTGCCGGAAATAGCAGTGGAACGGGGGTCAAATAAGATGGAGGAACTGAGTGAAATCCAGGTTAGCCGGGAGGTGGTGTTGGGTAAATTGAACGGATTGAAGGCCGATAAATACCCAGGGCCAGATAGTCTGCATCCCAGAGTACTCACGGAGGTAGCCACAGAAATAGTGGATGCATTAGTGATAATTTTTCAAAATTCCTTAGATTCTGGAGTACTTCCTGAGGATTGGAGGGTAGCTAATGTAACCCCACTTTTTAAAAAAAGGAGGGAGAGAGAAAGCCGGGAATTACAGACCAGTTAGTCTAACATCTGTAGTGGGGAAACTGCTAGAGGCAGTTATTAAAGATGGGATAGCAGCGCATTTGGAAAGTGGTGAAATCATTGGACAAAGTCAGCATGGATTTACGAAAGGTAAATCATGTCTGACAAATCTGATAGAATTTTTCGAGGATGTAACTAGTAGAGTGGATAAGGGAGAACCAGTGGATGTGTTATATCTAGACTTTCAGAAGGCTTTCGACAAGGTCCCGCATAAGAGATTAGCATACAAACTTAAAGCACACGGTATTGGGGGTTCAGTATTGATGTAGATAGAGAACTGGCTAGCAGACAGGAGGCAAAGGGTAGGAGTAAACGGGTCCTTTTCAGAATGGCAGGCAGTGACTAGTGGGGTGCCGCAAGGCTCAGTGCTGGGACCCCAGCTATTTACAATATATATTAATGATTTGGACGAGGGAATTCAATGCAACATCTCCAAATTTGCAGATGATACCAAGCTGGGGGGTATAGTTAGGTGTGAGGAGGATGCTTGGAGGCTGCAGGGTGATTTGGATAGGCTGAGTGAATGGGCAGATGCATGGCAGATGCAGTATAATGTCGATAAATGTGAGGTTATCCACTTTGGTGGCAAAACCATGAGGGTAGACTATTATCTGAATGGTGGCAGATTAGCAAAGGGGGAGATGCAACGAGACCTGGGTGTCATGGTACACCAGTCATTGAATGTAGGCATGCAGGTGCAGCAGGCAGTGAAGAAAGCAAATGGTATGTTAGCATTCATAGCACAAGGATTTGAGTATAGGAGCAGGGAGGTTCTACTGCAGTTGTACAGGGTTTTGGTGAGGCCACACCTGGAGTATTGCGTACAGTTTTGGTCTCCAAATCTGAGGAAAGACATCCTTGCCATAGAGGGAGTACAGAGAAGATTCACCAGACTGATTCCTGGGATGTCAGGACTTTCATATGAGGAAAGATTGGATAGATTCCGCTTGTACTCGATGGAATTTAGAAGATTGAGGGGGGATCTTATAGAAACTTACAAAATTCTTAAGGGGTTGGACAAGCTAGATGCTGGAAGATTGTTCCCGATGTGGGGGGAGTCCAGAACAAGGGGTCACAGTCTAAGGATAAGGGGGAATTCCTTTAGGACCGAAATGAGGAAAACATTCTTTACACAGAGAGTGGTGAGTCTCTGGAATTCTCTGCCACAGAAGGTAGTTGAGGCCAGTTCATTGGCTATATTTAAGAGGGCGTTAGATGTGGCACTTGTGGCTAAAGGGATCAGTGGGTACGGAGAGAAGGCAGGTACGGGATATTGAGTTGGATGATCAGCCATGATCACATTGAATGGTGGTGCAGGCTCGAAGGGCCGAATGGCCTACTCCTGCACTTATTTTCTATGTTTCTATGTTTCTATGAATGGCGGTGCAGGCTCGAAGGGCCGAATGGCCTATTCCTGCACCTATTTTTCTATGTTTCAAAGCAAACCACGTTTTGCATTTTCGAAGCAAACCATTTGCATTTCCAATGCAAATCCTTTGCATTTTCAAAGCATACCTTTTGCATTTCCAAACCAAAACACCATTTACATTTTTAACACAAACCACCTTTTGCATTTTCAAACAAAACACTTTTTGCATTCTCAAAGCAAATATTTTGCATTCTCAAAGCAAACATTTGGCATTTTGAAAGCAAATATTTTGCATTTTCAAACCAAACCTCCTTTTCCATTTTCAGACCAAACCAACATTTTACTTTTCAAACCAAACCATTATTTGCATTTTCAAACCAAACCACCTTTTGCATTTTCAAACCAAACACATTTTACATTTCCAAACCAAACCTCCTCTTGCATTTTTAAACCAAACCAGCATTTGCATTTTCAAACAAACCACCATTTGCAATTTTAAACCAAATCTCCTTTTGCATTTTCAAACCAACCTTTCGTTTGCATTTTCAAAACATACTTCCTTTTGCATTTCAAAGGACAGATTTTCATAGCAAGCCACATGTTACATTTCCAAACCAAACCTCCTCTTGCATTTTTAAACCAAACTAACATTTGCATTTTCAAACCAAACCACCATTTTTAATTTCAGACCAAACTTTATTTTGCTTTTACAAAGCAAATCTTTTGCATTTTCCACACAAACCTACTTTTGCATTTTCAAACCAAACTTCTTTAACATTTTGAAAGCGAACCGTTTGAAATTTCAAACCACACCTCCTTCTGCATTTTTATACCAAGCCACCATTTGTATTTTCAAAGAAAACAACCATTTTTTTTTCAAATCAAACCACAATTTGCGTGTTCAAACCACCATTTGCACTTTCGAACCAAACCACCATTTGCATTTTCAATCCAATCCTTTTGCGTTTCCAACCAGACCTTTGGCATTTTCAAACCAAACCACCTTTTGCAATTTCAAACCAAACCTCCTTTTTCGTTTTCAATCCAAACAACCATTTCAACCCAAAATATATTTTTGCATTTTGAAAGCAAACTACCTTTTGCATTTTGAAAGCAAACGTTTTGCATTTTGAAAGCAAACCTTTTGCATTTTCAAACCCAACCACCATTTGCAATTTCATACCAAACCACCATTTGCAATTTCAAACCAAACCTTCTTTTTCATTTTCAAATTCAACCACCATTTTCATTTTCAAATTAAACCACATTTTGCAATTTGAAACCAAACTTCCTTTTTCATTTTCATAACAAACCTTTTGCTTTTCTAAATCAAATCTATTGCATTTTCAAAACAAACCAACTTTTGCATTTTCAAAGCAAACCTTTTGCATTTTCAAAGCAAATCTTTTGCATGTTCAAACCAAATCACCATTTCCATTTTCAAATCAAAACACCATTTGCCTGTTCAACCCACCATTTGCATTCTCAATCCGATCCTTTTGTATTTTCAAAGCAAACCACCTTCGGCATTTTCAAAACAAACTACCGTTTGCATTTTCAAAGCAATCCACAATTTTGCATTTCCAAACCAAACCTTATTTTGCATTTTCACACCAAACCATTTTAAAAATATTCAAAGCAAACCTACTGCGCTTTCAAACCAAATTACCATTTGCATTTTTCAAGCTAAACATTTTGTATTTTCAAACCAAACCACCTATTGCTTTTTCAAACCAAACCTCCTTATGCATTTTCAAAGCAAATCATTGTTTGCATTTTCAAAGGAGACATTTTGCAATGTCAAAGCAAACCTTCTGCATTTTCAAACCTTTTGCAGTTTCAATCCTAACCACCATTTGCGTTTTCAAACCAAACCGCCATTTGCATTTTCAAACCAATGCTTTTGCATTTTGAAACCAAACCTTTTACATTTTGAAACCAAACCACCGTTTGCATTTTCATACAAACCCACCGTTTGCAATTTGAAACCAAACCTCCTATTGCATTTCCAAACCAAATTTCCTTTTGCATTTTCAAAGCAAACCTATTGTTTTCTTCAATTAATATATTTTGCATTTTCGAACCAAACCCCCTTTTGCATTTTAAAACCACACCAACATGTGCATTTGCAAGTCAAACCACCATTTGCATTTTCAAACCAAACCTCCAGTTGCATTTTCAAAGCAAACCATCATTTGCATTTTCAAAACAAAATTTGGATTTTCTGACCAAAACACCAAAGCGAACCTTTTGCAATTTCAAAGCAAACCTTTTGTATATGCAAAGCAAACGTTCTGCATTTTCCAACCAAACCACCATTTACATTTTCAAACGAAATCACAATTTACATTTTCAAATAAAACCACCATTTTGCATTTTCAAACTAATCCAACTTTTTCAAACCAAACCACCATTTCTATTCTCAAAAACAAACTAACGTTTGCGTTTTCAAAGCAAACCTTTTGCATTTCCAAAGCAAACATTTTGCATTTTCAAACCAAACCACCATTTGCATTTTCACACCTAACCAACATTTGCATTTTCACACCTAACCAACATTTGCATTTTCACACCAAACCACCATTTACAATTTCAAGCCAAACCTCCTTTTGTATTTCTAAACCAAACATTCTTTTGCATTTTCAAAGCAAACATTTTACATTTTCATAGCAAACCACATTTTGCATTTACAAAGAAATGCAAAAAAAGCCTGAAGCTTTTTCAAATGAAACCTTTTGCATTTTTAAGCAAACCTTTTGCTTTTCAAATCAAATATTTTGCATTTTCAAAGCAAACCTTTTGCATTTTCATAGCAAACCACATTTTGCATTTACAAAGAAAACCACCTTCGGCATTTTCAAAGTGATCCACCTTTTGCATTTTTAACCCAAACCCCATTTTGATTTTCAAACAAAACCATTTTTTAAATGTTCGAAGCAAACCTTCTGCTTTATCAAACCAAATCACAAGTTGTATTTTCGAACCAAACATTTTGCATTTTCAAACCAGACCACCATTTTCATTTTCAAACCAAACCACGTATTGCATTTTCAAACCAAACTTCCATATGCATTTTCAAACCAAACTTCCTTTGCATTTTCAAAGCAAATCAATTTTTGCATTTCATAGCAAACGTTTTGCAATTTCAAAGCAAACCTTCTGCATCCCTACATGGTAAACGGGAATTAAAGACTACAGTTGAACAGAGGGATCTGGGAATAACCGTGCATAGTTCCTTGAAGGTGGAATCTCATATAGATAGGGTGGTAAAGAAAGCTTTTGGTATGCTAGCCTTTATAAATCAGAGCATTGAGTATAGAAGCTGGGATGTAATGTTAAAATTGTACAAGGCATTGGTGAGACCAAATTTGGAGTATGGTGTATAATTTTGGTCGCTCAATTATAGGAAGGATGTCAACAAAATAGAGAGGGTACAGAGGAGATTTACTATAATGTTGCCTGGGTTTCAACAGCTACGTTACAGAGATAGGTTGAATACGTTAGGTCTTCATTCTCTGGAGCGCAGAAAGTTAAGGGGGGACTTGATAGAGGTCTTCAAAATGATGAGAGGGATAGACAGAGTTGATGTGGACAAGCTTTTCCCTATGAGAATAGGGAAGATTCAAACAAGAGGAAATTACTTTAGAATTAAGGGACAGAGGTTTTGGGGTAACATGAGGGGGAACTTCTTTACTCAGAGAGTGGTAGCGGTGTGGAATGAGCTTCCAGTGGAATTGGTGGCGGCAGGTTCGTTGGGATCATTTAAAAATAAATTGGATAGGCATATGGATGAGAAGGGTATGGAGGGTTATGGTATGAGTGCAGGCGGGTGGGACTAAGGGAAAAAAGTTGTTCGGCATGGACTTGAAGGGCCGAGATGGCCTGTTTCAGTGCTGTAATTGTTATATGTTATATTTTCAATCCAAGGCACCTTTTGCAGTTTGATACCTAACTACCATTTGCGATTTCAAACTAAACAATCATTTGCATTTCCAAACCAAATCTTTTACATTTTCTAACCAAACCACCGTTTGCATTTTCATAAAAACCCACCGTTTGCAATTTCAAACCAAACCCCCTATTGCATTTTCAAACCAAACTTCCTTTTGCATTTTTAAAGCAAACCTTTTGCTTTTTCAAATCAAATCTTTTGCATTTTCGAACCAAACCTACTTTTGTATTTTCAAAGCAAACCTTTGGCAAATTCAAAGCAAACCTTTTGCTTTTTCAAATTAAATATTTTGCATTTTCATACCAAACATACTTTTGCCTTTTGAAATCTAATCATTTGTATTTTCAAAGCAAACCTTTTGCTTTTTTCAAGTTAAATATTTTGCATTTTCAAACAAAACCTACTGTTGCATTTTCACACCAAACCTTTTGTACTTTCAAACTAAAACTCCATTTGCATTTTCGAACCAAACTACCTTTTGCGGTTTCAAAGCAAACCTTTTCCATTTTGTAAGTAAATCTTTTGCATTTTCAAACCAAATCTCCTTTTGCAGTTTCAAACCTAACCACCATTTACGTTTGCAAACCAAACCACTATTTGCATTTTCAAACCAATGCACCATTTGCATTTTCAAACCAAACTTCCTTTTGCATTTTCAAAGCAAACCTTTTGTACTTTCAAACCAAAACTTCAATTACATTCTCAAAGCAAACTACCTTTTACGGATTCAAAGCAAACCTTTTGCTTTTTCAAATTAAATCTTTTGCATTTTCAAACCAAACGTACTTTTGCATTTTCAAATCTCACCTTTTGCATTTTGAAAGAAAACCTTTTGTTTTTTCAAGTTAAGTATTTTGCATTTTCATACAAAACCTACTGTTGCATTTTCAAACCAATCCCTTTTCTCTTATCATTTTCAAACCAAACCACCATTTTCATTTTCAAACCAAACCACCTATTGCATTTTCAACCCAACCTTCCTTATGCATTTTCAAAGCAAACCAATTTTTGCATTTTCAAAGCAAACCTTTTGCAATTTAAAAGCTTCTGCATTTTCAATCCAAAGCACCTTTTGCAGTTTGAAACCTAACAACCATTTGCGATTTCAAACTAAACTCCATTTGCATTTTCAAAGCAAACTACCTTTTGCGGTTTCAGAGCAAACCTTTTCCATTTTGCAAGCAAATCATTTGCATTTTCAAACAAATCTCCTTTTGCAGTATCAAACCTAACCACCATTTACGTTTTCAAACCAAACCACTATTTGCATTTTCAAACCAATGCACCATTTGCATTTTCAAACCAAACCACCACTAGCATTTTCAAACGAAACCTCCTTTTGCATTTTCAAACCAAACCAACATGTGTTTTTGCAAGCCAAACCACCATTTGCATTTTCAAAACAAACCCGCAGTTGCATTTTCTAAGCAAACCACATTTGCATTTTCAAACCAAAACACAATTTGAATTTTCAGACCAAATCCCCAAAGCAAACCGTTTGCAATGTCAAAGCAAACCTTTTGCATCTTCAAACCAAACCTTTTGCATTTTCAAACCAAACCATTATGTGCATTTGCAAGCCAAAACACCATTTGCATTTTCAAGCCAAACCTCCAGTTGCATTTTCAAAGCAAACCTTTTGCATTTTCAAAGGAAACCTTTTGCATTCCCAAAGCAAACCTTTCGTATTTTCCAAACAAACCACCATTTGCATGTTCACACCAAACCAACATTTGCATTTTCAAACTAAACCACCATTAACATTTTCAACCAAACATCCTTTTGCATTTTCAAACCAACCTACCGTTTGTATTTCCAAATCAAACCACCATTTGCATTTTCAAACTAAATCACCTTTTGCATTTTCAAAGCAAACCTTTTGCATTTTGAAGCAAAACCTCCTTTTGCATTTTCAAAGCAAACCTTTTCCATTTTCAAAGCAAACCACTATTTGCAATTTCAAACAAACCACCATTGGCAATTTCAAACAAACCTCCTTTTGCATTTTCAAACTAAACTCCCTTTTACATTTTCAAACCAAACCTTTGCGTTTTCAAAGCAAACGTTTGCTTTTACAAATTAAATCTTTTGAATTTCGAAACCAAACCTCTTTTTGCATTTTCAAACCAAACTACCCTTAACATTTTGAAAGCAAACCGTTTACATTTTCAAAGCAAAGTACAATTTGCATTTTCAAACCAAACCACTTTTTGCATTTTCAAAGTAAATCACTTTTTGCATTTTCAGACCAAACCTTTTGCATTTTCAAAGCAAACCTTTTGTATTTGATAGCAAACCTTTTCCTTTTCCAAAGCAAACCTTTTGCATTTTTAAAACCAAACCACCATTTGCATGTTCACACCAAACCAACATTTGCATTTTCAAACTAAACCACCATTAGAATTTTCAAACAATCCTCCTTGTGCATTTTCAAACCAAACTACCGGTTACATTTACAAACCAAACCACCGAATGCATTTCAAACCAAACCACCGTTTGCATTTTCAAAGCCATCCTTTTGCATTTTGAAGCAAAATCTCCCTTTGCATTTTCAAAGCAAACGTTTTGCAGTTTCAAACTAGACCTCCTTTAAAAAATTTCAATACAAACCACCATTTTATATTTCCAAACCAAACCACCATTTGCAATTCCAAACCAACGTCCTTTGGCATTTCCAAATCAAACTTTATTTAACATTTTCAAAGCAAACCGTTTGCATTTTCAAAACAAACTTTTGCTTTTTCAAATGAAATCTTTTGCATTTTCGAACTAAACCTACTTGTGCATTTTCAAGCTAAACCTATTTTTGCATTTTCAAAGCAAACCTTTTGTATTTTCAAACCGAACCTCCTTTTGCATTTTGAAAGCAAACCACCGTTTGCATTTACAAAGCAAACCATCTTTTGCATTTTGAAACCAAACCTCTTTATGCATTTTCAAACCAAAGTACCCTTTGCATTTTGAAAGCAAACCTTTTGCATTTTCAAAGCAAACCACCATTTGCATTTTCAAACCAAACCACCTTTTGCATTTTCATAGCAAACATGTTGCATTTTCAAAACAAATCTTCTTTAGCATTTTCAAACCAAACCATATTTGAATATTCAAACCAAACCACCATTTCCATTTGTTCAACCAAAACACCATTTACATTTTCAAAGCAAACCTTTTGCATTTTCAAAGCAAACCTTTTCATTGCAAAGCAAACCTTTTGCATTCTCAACACAAACCTTTTGCATTTTCAAACCAATTCTCCAGTTGCATTTTCAAATGAAACCACCATTTGCGTGTTCAAACCACCATTTGCATTTTCAATCTAATCATTTTGCATTTGCAAACCAAACCTTTTGCATTTGCAAAACAAACCTTTTGCATTTGCAAAACAAACCTTTTGCATTTTCAAACACTATCTCCAGTTGCATTTTCAAACCAAAACACCATTTGCATTTTCAGACCAAACCTTTTGCATTTTCAAAGCAAACCTTTTGTATTTGCAAAGCAAACTTTTGCATTTTCAAAACAAACCACCATTTACATTTTCAAACCAAAACACCATTTTGTATTTCAAAGTTAACCAATGTTTGCATTTTCTAACATAACCACCATTTCCATTCTCAAAACAAACTAATTTTGCATTTTCAAAGCAAACTTTTTGCATATCCAAAGCGAGCGTTTTGCATTTTCAAACTAAACCAGCATTTTCATTTTCAAACCAAAACAACATTTGCGTTTTCAAACTAAACCACCATTAGAATGTTAAACTAAACCTCCTTTTGCCTTTTCTAAGACAACCTTTTGCATTTTCAATGCAAACCTTTTTGCATTTTTGAAACTACACCAGCATTTGCATTTTCAAACCAAACCACCATTTGCATTTTCAAACCAAACCACCAGTAGCATTTTCAAACCAAACGTCCTTTTGCATTTTCAAACCAAACCAGCATGTGCATCTGCAAGCCAAACCACCATTTGCATTTTCAAACGAAACCTCCAGTTGCATCTTCAAACCAAACCACCATTTGAATATTCAAACCAAACCACCATTTGCATTTTAAAATCCAAAACATCATTTGCATGTTCAAAACCTCCTTTTGCCTTTTCTAAGCCAACCTCTTACATTTTCAAAGCAAACCTTTAGCATTTTCAAAGCAAACATGTTCATTTTACAAATGAAATCTTTTGCATTTTCAAAGCAAAAAAATTGAATTTGCATAGCAAACCATTAACTTTTTCAATGCAAACCTTTTGCATTTTCAAACTAAACCTCTTTGGGCATTTTCAAACCAAACCACCATTAGCATTTTCAAATCAAACCTCCTTTTGCATTTTCAAACCAAACCAACATGTGCATCTGCAAGCCAAACCACCATTTGCATTTTCAAAACAAACCAACAGTTTAATTTTCAAACCAAACCACCAATTGAATATTCAAACCAAACCACCATTTGCATTTTAAAACCACAACACCAATTGCATTTTCAAAGCAAACCTTTTGCATTTTCAAACTAAACCTCTTTGGGCATTTTCAAACCAAACCATCATTACCATTTTCAAATCAAACCTCCTTTTGCATTATCAAACGAAACCAATTTGTGCATCTGCAAGCCAAACCACCATTTGCATTTTCAAAACAAACCAACAGTTGCATTTTCAAACCAAACCACCAATTGAATATTCAAACCAAACCACCATTTGCATTTTAAAACCAAAACACCAATTGCATTTTCAAAGCAAACCTTTTGCATTTTCAAACTAAACCATCGTTTACTTTTTCACACTAAACCAACATTTACATTTTCAAATTAAAATAGCATGAGCATTTTCAACCAAACCTCCTTTTGCATTTCCAAACCAAACCACCATTTCCATTTTCAAACCGAACCAACATTTACATTTTCACACCAAACCAACATTTGTATTTTCAAATCAAACTACCATTAGCATTTTCAAGCAAACCTCCTTTTGCGTTTCCTAACGAAACCACCATTTGCATTTTCAACCCAAACCACCTTTTGCATTTTCAAAGCAAACATTTTGCATTTTGAAGCAAAACCCCCTTTTCCGTTTTCAAAGCAAGCCTTTTGCATTTTCAAACTGAACCTCCTTTTGCATTTTCAAACTAAACCACCATTTGCAATTTGAAACCTAACCTCCTTCAGCATTTCCAAACAAAATTTCCTTTTGCATTTTCAAAGCAAACCTTTTGCAATTTCAAAACAAACCTTTTGTATTTTCACAGCAAACTTGATCCTTTTTCAAACGAAATCTTTTGCATTTTCAAACCAAACCTCTATTTGCATTTTCAAAGCAAACCGTTTGCATTTTCAAAACAGACCATTTGTATTTGCAAAGCAAACCTTTTGCATTTGCAAAGCAAACCTTTTGCATTTTGAAACCGAACCACCATTTGCATTTCCAAAACACCGTTTGCATTTTCAAACCGAACGACCATTTCCATTCTCAAAACAAGCTAACGTTTGCATTTTTAAAACTAACTTTTTGCATTTCCAAAGCAATTTTTTTGCATTTTCAAACTAAACCAGCATTTGCATTTTCAAACCAAACCAACATTTGCGTTTTCAAACTAAACCACCATTAGCATTTTTCAACTAAACCTCCTTTTGCCTTTTCTAAGCCAACCTCTTACATTTTCAAAGCAAACCTTTAGCATTTTCAAAGCAAACATGTTCATTTTACAAATGAAATCTTTTGCATTTTCAAAGCAAAAATTTTGAATTTGCATAGCAAACCATTAACTTTTTCAATGCAAACCTTTTGCATTTTCAAACTAAACCTCTTTGGGCATTTTCAAACCAAACAACCATTAGCATTTTCAAATCAAACCTCCTTTTGCATTTTCAAACCAAACCAACATGTGCATCTGCAAGCCAAACCACCATTTGCATTTTCAAAACAAACCAACAGTTTAATTTTCAAACCAAACCACCAATTGAATATTCAAACCAAACCACCATTTGCATTTTAAAACCACAACACCAATTGCATTTTCAAAGCAAACCTTTTGCATTTTCAAACTAAACCTCTTTGGGCATTTTCAAACCAAACCATCATTACCATTTTCAAATCAAACCTCCTTTTGCATTATCAAACGAAACCAATTTGTGCATCTGCAAGCCAAACCACCATTTGCATTTTCAAAACAAACCAACAGTTGCATTTTCAAACCAAACCACCAATTGAATATTCAAACCAAACCACCATTTGCATTTTAAAACCAAAACACCAATTGCATTTTCAAAGCAAACCTTTTGCATTTTCAAACTAAACCACCGTTTGCTTTTTCACACCAAACCAACATTTGCATTTTCAAATTAAAATAGCATGAGCATTTTCAACCAAACCTCCTTTTGCATTTCCAAACCAAACCACCATTTGCATTTTCAAACCGAACCAACATTTACATTTTCACACCAAACCAACATTTGTATTTTCAAATCAAACTACCATTAGCATTTTCAAGCAAACCTCCTTTTGCATTTCATAACGAAACCACCATTTGCATTTTCAACCCAAACCACCTTTTGCATTTTCATAGCAAACATTTTGCATTTTGAAGCAAAACCCCCTTTTCCGTTTTCAAAGCAAGCCTTTTGCATTTTCAAACTGAACTTTCTTTTGCATTTTCAAACTAAAGAACCATTTGCAATTTGAAACCTAACCTCCTTCAGCATTTCCAAACAAAATTTCCTTTTGCATTTTCAAAGCAAACCTTTTGCAATTTCAAAACAAACCTTTTGTATTTTCACAGCAAACTTGATCCTTTTTCAAACGAAATCTTTTGCATTTTCAAACCAAACCTCTATTTGCATTTTCAAAGCAAACCGTTTGCATTTTCAAACTAAACCTCTTTGGGCATTTTCAAACCAAACCATCATTACCATTTTCAAATCAAACCTCCTTTTGCATTATCAAACGAAACCAATTTGTGCATCTGCAAGCCAAACCACCATTTGCATTTTCAAAACAAACCAACAGTTGCATTTTCAAACCAAACCACCAATTGAATATTCAAACCAAACCACCATTTGCATTTTAAAACCCAAACACCAATTGCATTTTCAAAGCAAACCTTTTGCATTTTCAAACTAAACCACCGTTTGCTTTTTCACACCAAACCAACATTTGCATTTTCAAATTAAATAACATGAGCATTTTCAACCAAACCTCCTTTTTTGCATTTCCAAACCAAACCACCATTTGCATTTTCAAACCGAACCACCTCTTGCATTTTCAAAGCAAACATTTTTGCATTTTGAAGCAAAACCTCCTTTTTACGTGTTCAAAGCCAGCCTTTTGTATGTTCAAACTAAACCTCCTTTTGCATTTTCAAACCGAACCACCATTTGCATTTTCAAACGAAACCACCATTTGCTATTTGAAACCTAACCTCCTTTTGCATTTTCAACTGAAATCTTTTGCATTTTCAAACCAAACCACCTGTTACATTTTCAAAGCAAACCTTTTGCATTTTCAAACCAAACCATCATTTGCATTTTCAAAGCAAACCTCCTTTTGCATTCTCAAACATAAACTCCTTTTGCATTTTCAAGCCAAACCTCCTGTTACATTTTCAAACCAAACCTTTTGCATTTTCAAACCAAACCTTTTGCATTTTCAAACCAAACATCCTTTTGCATTTTCAAACTAAACCGCCATGTGCATTTGCAATCCAAACTATCATTTGCATTTTCAAACAAAACCTCCAGTTGCAGTTTCAAACCAAACCACCATTCGAATATACAAACCGAACCACCATTTGCATTTTGAAACCAAAACACCATTTGCATTGTCAAACCAAAACACCATTTGCATTTTCAACCCAAACAACCTTTTGAATTTCCAAAGCAAACCCATTTTTGCCTTTTCAAAGCAAACCTTTAGCATTTTCAAAGCAAACCTTATGCATTTTAAAACCAAATCTCCTTTTGCAATTTCAAACCAAACCACCATTTGCGTTTTCAAACCAAACTTCCGTTTGCATTAACAAAGCAAAGTTTTGCATGTTCAAACCAAACATTTTGCATTTTCAAACCAAACCACCGTTTGCATTTTCATACAAACCCACCGTTTGCAATTTCAAACCAAAGCTCCAATTTCATTGTCAAACCAATCTTCCTTTTGCATTTTCAAAGCAAACTTTTGCAGTTTCAAAGTAAAACGTTTTGCAATTCCAAAGAAAACCTTCTGCATTTTCAAACCAAATCTCCTTTTGCAGATTCAAACCAAACCACCATTAGCGTTTTCAAAACATACCACCATTTGCAATTTCAAACCAATGCACCATTTGCATGTTCAAACCAAACCCCCTTTTGCATTTACAAATCAGCCAACGTGTGCATTTGCAGGCAAAACTACCATTTGCATTTACAAACCAAACCTCCAGTTGCATTTTCAATCCAAACCACCATTTGAATATTCAAACCAAATCACCATTTGCATTTTCAAACCAAATCACCATTTGCATTTTCAAACCAAACCACCATTAGCATGTTCAAACCAAACCCCCTTTTGCATTTACAAACCAGCCAACGTGTGCATTTGCAGGCAAAACTACCATTTGCATTTACAAACCAAACCTCCAGTTGCATTTTCAATCCAAACCACCATTTGAATATTCAAACCAAATCACTATTTGCATTTTCAAACCAAATCACCATTTGCATTTTCAAACCAAACCAGCATTGCTTTTTCAAACCAAAGCACCATTTCAATTTTCAAAGCAAGCAATTTGCATTTTTAAAGCAAACCATTTGCATTTTCATAGCAGACCATTTGCATTTGCAGATCAAACCTTTTGCATTTTCAAACCAAACCTTTTGCATTTTCAAACCAAACCACCATTTGCATTTTCAAAGCAAACGTTTTGTATTCACAAACCAAACCTTATGCATTTTCAAACTAAATATCCTTTTGTATTTTGAAAGTAAACGTTTTTGCATTTTCAAACCCAACCACAATTTTGCATTTTCAAACCGAACCCGCTTTTTCATTTTCAAACCGAACCACCACTTCCATTCCCAAAACAAACTAACTTTTGCATTTTAAAGCAAACCGTTTGCATTTTCAATCCAAACCAAAGTTTGCATTTTCACACCAAACCAAAATTTGCATTTTTAAACCAAACCACCATTTGTATTTTCAAACCAAACCATCTTTTGCATTTTTAACCATTTGCATTTTCAAGCCAAACCTCCTTTTGCATTTTCAAAGCAATCATTTTGCATTTTCAACGCAAATCTGTTTCTTTTTCAAATGAAATCTTTTGCATTTTCAAACCAAACCTCCTTTTACATTTTCAAAGCAAAACTTCTGCATTTTCAAACCAAACCACATTGTGCATTTTAAAACTAAACGACCATGTGCATTTGCAATCCAAACTAACATTTGCATTTTCAAACCAAACCTTCAGATCCATTTTCAAACCAAACCACCATTTGAATATTCGAACCGAACCATCATTTGCATTTTCAAACCCAAACACCATTTGCATTTTCAAACCAAACCACCATTTTGCATTTTCAATCCAAACCACCATTTGCATTGTCAAAACACCGTTTGCATTTTCAAAGCGAACCACCATTTCCATTCTCAAAACAAACTAACTTTTGCATTTTCAAAGCTAACTTTTCGCATTTGCAAAGCATAATTTTTGCATTTTCAAACCAAACCAGCATTTGCATTTTCAAATCAAACCAACATTTGCGTTTTCAATCTAAACCACTATTAGCATTTGTCAACCAAACCTCCATTTCGCCTTTTCTAAGCCAACCTTTTGAATTTTGAAGGAAAATATCCTTTTGCATTATGAAAGTAAACGTTTTGCATTTGAAACCAAACCACAATGTTGCATTTTCAATCCAAACAACCTTTTACATTTTCAAACAAAACATTTGCATTTTCAAACCAAACCACCGTTTGCATTGTCAAACCAAACCTTTTGCATTTACAAAGCAAACATTTTGCATTTTAAAAACAAACCTTTTGCATTTTCAAACCAAACCACCACATGCATTTCCAAACCAAACCACCATTTGCATTTTGAAACCAATCCACCTTTTGTATTTTTAAAGCAAAGCTTTTGCATATTCAAGCCAACATCCTTTTACATTTTCAAACCAAACCTTTTGCATTTTCAAACCAAACCACCGTTTGCAATTTAAAACCAAACCTCCTATTGCATTTTCAAAACTAACTGCGTTTTGCATTTCCGAAGCAAACTTTTGCTTTTTCAAATTAAATCTTTTGCATTTTCAAACCAAACCTACTTTGGCATTTTCAAAGCAATCCTTTTATATTTTCAAACAAAACTTCCATTTGCATTTTCAAACAAAACTACCTTATGCATTTTCAAAACAAACTTTTGCATTGTCAAATTAAATATTTTGCCTTTTCAAACCAAACCTACTTTTGCATTTTCAAAGAAAACCTTTTGTATTTTCAAACCAAATTTACATTTGCATTTTCAAAGCAAACCACCTTTTGCATTTTCAAACCAAACTACCTTTTGCATTTTGAAAGCAAACCTTTTGCATTTTAAAAGTAAACCACCATTTGCATTTTCAAACCTTACCACCTTTTGCATTTTCAAATCAAACCACTGTTTGCATTTTCAAAGCAAACATTCTGAATTTTCAGACCAAATCTACATTTGCCGTTTCAAACCAAACCACCATTTGCGTTTTCAAACCAAATCATCATTTGCATTTTCAAACCACCACTTGGATTTTCAAACCAAGCCTCCTATTACATTTACAAACCAAACTTCCTTTTGCGTTTTCAAAGCAAACTAATTTTTGCATTTTCAAAGCAAACCAATTTTTTGCATTTTCGAAGCAAACCTTTTGTAATTTCAAAGCAAACTTTCTGTATTTTCAAACCAAAGCTCCTTTTGCAGTTTCAAACCTAACCACCATTTGCGTGCTGAAATCAAACCACCATTTGCATTTTCAATCCACCGTTTGCATTTTCGAACCAAACCACCATTTCCATTCTCAAAACAAACTGACTTTTGCATTTTCAATGCAAACATTTTGAATTTTCATACCAAACCTTTTGCATTTGCAAACCAAACCACCATTTGCATTTTCCCACCAAATAAACATTTGCATTTTCAACCAAACCACGATTATCATTTTCAACCAAACCTCCTTTTGCATTTTAAAAACTAAACCACCATTTTGCATTTCAAACCAAACCACCATTTGCATTTTCACACTAAACTGACATTTGCATATTCAAACTAAACTGCCATTAGCATATTCAACAAAACCTCCTTTTGCATTTTAAAAACCAAACCACCGTTTGCATTTCCAAACCAAACACCATTAGCATTTTCAAAGCAAACCATTGGCATTTTTAAAGCAAACTTTTTGCATTTTCACACCAAACCACCACATGCATTTCCAAACCAAACCACCATTTGCATGTTGAAACCAACCCACCTTTTGTATATTCAAAGCAAAACTTTTGCCTATTCAAGCCAACATCCATTTCATTTTCAAAGCAAACCTTTTGCATTTTCAAACTAAACCTGCTTTTGCATTGTCAAACCAAACCATTTGCATTTTCAAACCAAACCACCGTTTGCATTTTCATACAAACCCACCGTTTGCAATTTAAAAACCTCCTATTGCAGTTTCAAAACTAACTGCCTTTTGCATTTCCAAAGCAAACCTTTTGCATTTTCAAAGCAAATTTTTGCTTTTTCAAATTAAATCTTTTACATTTTCAAACCAAATCTACTTTTGCATTTTCAAGGCAAACCTTTTGGATTTTTAAACTAAACTTCCATTTGCATTTTCAAAGCAAACCACCTTTTGCATTTTCAAACCAAACTGCCTTTTTCATATTGAAAACAAACCTTTTGCATTTTCTAAGTAAACCAACATTTTCATTTTAAAACCAAACCACATTTTACATTTTCAAATCAAACCACTTTTTGCATTTTCAAAGCAAACCTTCTGCATTTTTAAACCAAACTACCTTTTGCATTTTCAAAGCAAACATTTTGCATTTTCTAAGTAAACCACCATTTTCATTTTCAAAGCAAACCTTCTGCATTTTCAAACCAAATCTGCTTTTGCAGTTTCAATCCAGACCACCATTTGCGTTTTCAAACGAAATCATCAGTTACATTTTCAGACCACCATTTGCATTTCCAAACCAAACCTCCTATTGCATTTACAAAACAAACTTCCTTTTCATTTTCCAAACCACCATTTGCATTCTCAAAACAAACTAACTTTTGCATTTTCAATGCAAACATTTTGCATTCAAACAAAACCTTTTGCATTTGTAAACCAAACCACCATTTGCATTTTCACACCAAATAAACATTTGCATTTTCAACCAAACCACGATTAGCATTTTCAACCAAACGTCCTTTTGCATTTTAAAAACTAAACTACCGTTTGCATTTCCAAACCAAACGACCATTTTCATTTTAAACCAAACCACCTTTTGCATTTCAAAGCAAACCTTTTGCATTTTCTAGCAACACCTCCTATTTAATCTTCAAACCAAACCACCATTTGCATTTTCAAACCAAACCACCT
This sequence comes from Raja brachyura, assembly GCA_963514005.1. Next base: position 68,281,802 of record OY740793.1, on the reverse strand, counting down.
TTTGCATTTTTAAAGCAATCCTTTTGTATTTTCAAGCAAAACCTCCTTTTGCATTTTTAAAGCAAATCTTTTGCATTTTGAAAGCAAACGTTTTGCATTTTCAAACCAAACCACCATTTACATTTTCAACCCTAACCATTATTTTGCATTTTGAAACCAAACCGCCTTTTGTACTTTTAAACCAAACCACCATTGACATTTCAAGCCAAACCTCTTTTTTCCATTTTCAAAGCAAACCTTTTGCGATTTCAAAGCAAACCTTTAGCATTGTGATGATTAACCACTATTTGCATTTTCACAGCAAACCGCCGTTTGCATTTTGATAACAAACATTCATTTGCATTTTTAAAACAAACGTTTTGCGTTTTCAAAGCGAACCTTTTGCATTTCCAAAGCAAACCTTTTGCTTTTCTAAACCAAACCACCATTTGCATTTTCAACTCAAACCACCTGTTGCATTTCCAAAGCAAACCATCTTTTGCATTTTGAAAGCAAACCACATTTTCTATAAAGCAAAACACCTGATGCGTTTTCAAAGCAAACTACCTTGGGTATTTTCAAAACAAACCACCGTTTATATTTTCAAAGCAATAAACTTTTTTCCATTTTCAAACCAAACCTTTTTTTTGCATTTTCAAAGCAAACCACTTTTTGAATTTTCAAAGCAAACGTTCTGCATTTTCAAACCAAATCTCCCTTTGCAGTTTCAAACCAAAGCAACATTTGCGTTTTCAAACCATGTCACCATTTGCATTTTCAAACCAAACCTTCTGCATTTTCAAACTAAACATACGTTTGCATTTTCAAATCTAACCTTTTGCATTTTCAAACCAAACCTTTTTCATTTCCAGACCAAACCACCATTTAGATTTTCAACTCAAACCACCTTTTGCATTTTCAACGATAACCACTTTTTGCATTTTTAAAGCAAAACATTTGCATCTTCAAAGCGAACGTTTTACATTTTCTAACCAATTCTCCTTTTGCATTTTCAAACGAAACCAACATTTGCGTTTTTAAACCATATCACCATTTGCATTTTCCAACCAAACCTTTTACATTTTCAAACCAAACATACGTTTGCATTTTCAAATCTACCCTTTTGCATTTTCAAAGCAAACCTTTTGTATTTTCAAACCAAACTTCGTTTGGCATTTTCAATGAAAACCTTTTGCATTTTCAAACCAAATCCCAAACCACCATTTGAGTTTTCAAATCAAACCACCATTTGCGTGTTCAAACCACCATTTGCATTTTCAATCCAATACTTTTGCATTTGCAAACCGAAACGTTTGTATTTTTACAAACTACCTTTTGCAATTTCAATCCAAACCCCCTCTTGCATTTTCAAACCATATAACCATATAACCATATAACAATTCCAGCACGGAAACAGGCCATCTCGGCCCTTCAAGTCCATGCCGAACAACTTTTTCCCCTTAGTCCCACCTGCCTGCACCCATACCATTACCCTCCATACCCTTCTCATCCATATGCCTATCCAATTTATTTTAAATGATACCAACGAACCTGCCGCCACCACTTCCACTCGAAGCTCATTCCACACCGCTACCACTCTCTGAGTAAAGAAGTTCCCCCTCATGTTACCCCTAAACCTCTGTCCCTTAATTCTAAAGTCATGTCCTCTTGTTTGAAACTTCCCTATTCTCAAAGGGAAAAGCTTGTCCACATCAACTCTGTCTATCCCTCTCATCATTCTAAAGACCTCTATCATCCCCCCCTTAACCTTCTGCGCTCCAGAGAATAAAGACCTAACTTATTCAACCGATCTCTGTAACTTAGCTGTTGAAACCCAGGCAAAATTCTAATAAATCGCCTCTGCACCCTGTCTATTTTGTTGACATCCTTCCTATAATTGGGCGACCAAAATTGTACACCATACTCCAGATTTCTTCTCACCAATGCCTTGTAGAATTTTAACATTACATCCCAGCTTCTATACTCAATGCTCGGATTTATAAAGGCTAGCATACCAAAAGCTTTCTTTACCACCCTATCTATATGAGATTCCACCTTCAAGGAACTATGCACGGTTATTCCCAGATCCCTCTGTTCAACTGTATTCTTCAATTCCCTACCGTTTACAATGTACGTCCTATTTTGATTTGTCCTGCCAAGGTGTAGCACCTCACATTTATCAGCATTAAACTCCATCTGCCATCTTTCAGCCCATTTTTCCAACTGGTCTAAATCATTCTGTAGACTTTGGAAATCCTCTTCATTATCCACAACACCCCCTATCTTGGTATCATCTGCAAACTTACTAATCCAATTTGCCACCCCTTCATCCAGATCATTGATGTACATGACAAACAACAAAGGACCCAACACAGATCCCTGAGGCACCCCACTAGACACCTGCCTCCAACCCGACAAACAGCCATCCACCATTACCCTCTGGCTTCTCCCATTCAGCCACTGTTGAATCCATCTTGCTATTCCTGCATTTATACCCAACAGTTGAACCTTCTTAACCAACCTTCCATGAGGAACCTTGTCAAAGGCCTTACTGAAGTCCATATAAACATCATCCACTGCCACGTCAATTTCCCTAGTAACCTCTTCAAAACCTTTTTTCAAAAAAAACAAATCTTTTGCATTTTCAAACCAAACCCCCTTTCGCATTTTCAAACCAAACCACCATTTTCAAACTAAATCACCAATTGCAATTTGAAACCAAACCACCTTTTGCATTTTGAAAGCAAACCTTTTGCATTTACAAAACAAACCACATTTTCCGTTCTCATAGCAAACGAAATTTGCATTTTCAAAACAAACCTTTTGCATTTCCAAACCAAACCTTTTGCATTTTGAAACCAAAGGACCATTTGCATTTTCAAACCAAACCACCATTTGCACTTTCAAACCAAATCTTGTGCATTTTCAAAACAAACCTCCTTTGGCATTTTCAAACCAAGCCACCATTTGCATTTTAAATCCAAACCACCATTACCATTTTCAACCATACCTCCTTTTGCATGTTCAAACAAAACCACCATTCGTATTTCCAAACCAAACCACCATTTGCATTTTCAAACCAAACCACCTTTTGCATTTTCAAAGCAAACCTTTTGCATCCTCAAACCAAACCTCCTTTTGCATTTTCAAACCAAATTACCATTTGCATTTCCAAACGAAACCACCATTTGCAATTCTAAAACAAACCACCATTTGCATTTTTCAACCAAACCACGTTTTCTATTTTCAAAAGAAACCTTTTGCATTTTCAAGCCAAACCCTTTTGCATTTCAGCTCAAAACACCATTTCAATTTTCAAAACAAACCACGTTTTGCATTTTCAAAGCAAACCTTTTGCATCTTCAAAGCAAACCATTTTCATTTTCAAACCAAACCGCCTTTTGCATTTTCAAAGCAAACCTGTTGCATTTTCAAGCCAAACATTCTTTCGCATTTTCAAAGCAAACATTTTGCTTTTTCAAATCTAATCTTTTGCATTTTCAAAGCAGCCATTTTCCATTTTCAAATCAAGGAAACGTTTGCATTTTCAAACCAAACCGCCATTTGCATTTTCATACCAAACTTCCTTTTGCATTTTCAAAGCAAACTTATTGCATTTTTAAAGCACACATTTTGCATTTTCAAACCAGACCACCATTTGCATTTTTAACTCAAACCGCCATTTTAATTTTCAAAACAAACCACGTTTTGCATTTTCAAAGCAAACCTTTTGCATCTTCAACGCAAACCATTTTCATTTTCAAACAAAACCGCCTTTTACATTTTCAAAGCAAACCTGTTGCATTTTCAAGCCAAACATCGTTTCGCATTTTCAAAGCAAACATTTTGCTTTTTCAAATCTAATGTTTTGCATTTTCAAAGCAACCATTTTGCATTTTCAAATCAAGGAAACATTTGCATTTTCAAACCAAACCACCTTTTGCATTTTCAAAGCAAACCTTTTGCATCCTCAAACCAAACCTCCTTTTACATTTTCAAACCAAATTACCATTTGCATTTCCAAACGAAACCACCATTTGCAATTCTAAAACAAACCACCATTTGCATTTTTCAACCAAACCACGTTTTCCATTTTCAAAAGAAACCTTTTGCATTTTCAAGCCAAACCCTTTTGCATTTCAGCTCAAAACACCTTTTCAATTTTCAAAACAAACCACGTTTTGCATTTTCAAAGCAAACCTTTTGCATCTTCAAAGCAAACCATTTTCATTTTCAAACCAAACCGCCTTTTGCATTTTCAAAGCAAACCTGTTGCATTTTCAAGCCAAACATTCTTTCGCATTTTCAAAGCAAACATTTTGCTTTTTCAAATCTAATCTTTTGCATTTTCAAAGCAACCATTTTGCATTTTCAAATCAAGGAAACGTTTGCATTTTCAAACCAAACCGCCATTTGCATTTTCATACCAAACTTCCTTTTGCATTTTCAAAGCAAACTTATTGCATTTTTAAAGCACACATTTTGCATTTTCAAACCAGACCACCATGTGCATTTTTAACTCAAACCGCCATTTTAATTTTCAAAACAAACCACGTTTTGCATTTTCAAAGCAAACCTTTTGCATCTTCAACGCAAACCATTTTCATTTTCAAACAAAACCGCCTTTTACATTTTCAAAGCAAACCTGTTGCATTTTCAAGCCAAACATCGTTTCGCATTTTCAAAGTAAACATTTTGCTTTTTCAAATCTAATCTTTTGCATTTTCAAAGCAACCATTTTGCATTTTCAAATCAAGGAAACATTTGCATTTTCAAACCAAACCGCCATTTGCATTTTCATACTAAACTTCCTTTTGCATTTTAAAAGCAAACTTATTGCATTTTTAAAGCACACATTTTGCATTTTCAAACCAGACCACCATTTGCATTTTTAACTCAAACCGCCATTTTAATTTTCAAATCAAATTACTTTTTTCCATTTTCAAAGCAAACTTTTTGCATCTTCAAAGTAGGTATGTTACAAAATTTACCTTGAGCAGCGCTGCAGTTCTGCCGCTACCCGTGTGCGTGACTTTTCAGAAGGGTGCGTGTTTAAAGTGCTGTGCGTGTTTAAAATTTGCCCTGTCTTTTCCACAGACAGGGCAAATCGAACCATGTTAGTGGGTTTCGTTGCTGAAGAGAAATTGCTCCGAAATTTCATTTATGAATGTATTTATAAATTACGTTAGATTATTTATTACCTAGAGTAATTTAAAAATCACTATTTGGACACTTAGGCAATTTAAAAAAATGTTTATTTTTTATTAAGAAATGGATAGACGTTTAAATCTAGTAATTGAATTTTGTAATTAGCTACAATTAGGTAACTAGTTAATTATGTGCTTTAATTTCAGGTCATCCAAGTAAAATGCTTTCATATTTGTTTTAGAATGCTTCAATATATAATAACTGCAAATTTCATTGAGTTCTCTTAATTTTAAGAAAGTTATGGGCTTTTGACTGTCCTAGATCACAGCTTTGGTGTTAAGACAATGGAAAGGCAATGGGAACAAGATGCTAATTTTCGAGTATGAAAATGGCCATAACTTTTTTAATACTGAAGGTATGAAAGTGAATTAAATGTCAAATTAAACTTATTTTTATGCTTAATCTGATGGGTTAAATTGCAGACTTGATTTTTGTAAATCTCAAAATTATGTAACATTGTAATTCAAAGCAAACATTTTGCATTATCAAACCAAACCTCCTTTTGCATTTTAATACAAACCTTTTGCAATTTCAAAGCAAACCTTTTGCATTTCCAAAGCAAACATTTTGCATTTCCAGACCAAACCACCATTTGCATTTTCAACTCAAACCACCTTTTGCATTTTCAAAGATAACCGCTTTTTTGCATTTTCATAGCACACCACCTCTTTTATTTTCAAAGCAACCACCATTTGCATTTTGAAATCAAGCATTAATTTGCATTTATAAAGCAAACCTTTTGCGTTTCCAAAGCAAGCATTTTGTATTTCAACTCAAACCACCTTTTGCATTTTCAAACCAAACCTCCTTTTCCATTCTCAAAGCAAACTAACTTTTGCAAATTCAAAACAAACCTTTTGTATTTCCAGAGCAAAGTTTTACATTTTGAAACCGAACCACCATTTGCATTTTCAAACCAAACCAACATTTGCATTTCCAAACCAAACCACCTTTTGCATTTCCAAACCAAACCTTTTGCATTTTCCAACCACACATTTTGCATTTTCAAACCAAACCAACTTTTGCATTTTCAAAGGAAAGCACCATTCGCATTTCAAACAAAACCTCCTTTTGCATTTTCAAACCAAAACACCATTTGCATTTCCAAACCAAACAACCATTTGCATTTTCAAACCAAACAACCTTTTGCATTTTCGTAGGAAACCTTTTGCATTTTCAAAGCAAACCTTTTGCATTTTCAAATCAATCCAGTGTCTGAATTTTCAAAATAAACCAAACAAACTTTTGCATTTTCAAACCAAATCTCCTTTTGCAATGTCAAACCAAACCACCATTTGCATTTTCAAACTAAGCTACTATTTGCATGTTCAAAGCAAATCACCATTAGCATTTTCAACCAAACAAACTTTTGCATTTTCAAACCAAACTACCATTTGCAATTTGAAAACAAACCTCCTTTTGCATTTCGAAGCAAACTTCCTTTTAATTTTTCAAAGCAAACCCTTTGCTGTTTCAAAGCAAACATTTTGCTTTTTCAAATGAAATCTTTTGCATTTTCAAAGCTAACACTTTGCTGTTTCAACGCAAACATTTTGATTTTTCAAATGAAAACTTTTGCATTTCCAAAGCAAATCTTTTGCATTTCAACTCAAAACACCTTTTCAATTTTCAAAGCAAACCACTTTTTGCATTTTCAAAGCAAACCTTTAGCATCTTCAAAGCAAACTTTTTTTCATTTTCAAACCAAACCACATTTGCATTTCCAAAGAAAACATTTTGCATTTTCAAACCAAACCACCATTTGCATTTTCACACCAGACCATAATTTGCAATTTCAAACCAAACCTTTTGCATTTCCAAACCAAACTTCCTCTTGCATTCTCAAAGCAAGCAGTTTGCATTTTCAGAGCAAACCTTTTGCATTTCCAAAGCAAACCTTTTGCCTTGTCAATGCAAACATTTTGCATATTCAAAGCAAACCCTTTGCATTTTCAAACCAAACCACAATTTGCATTTTCAAACCAAACAATCATTTACAATTTCAAACCAAACCACCTTTTTAACTCAAAACACCTTTTGCATTTTCAAATCAAATCACTTTTTTTCCATTTTCAAATGGCAGAGGCCCGGGACCATTGGAGCGAGTGGAGGAGGGTCAGGGGCGGTGAGTACATAAATCCAGCGGGGGGCTTGTTTTTACAGAGGCCTGGGGCTGTTGGAGCGAGTGGAGGTCAGTGGCGGTGAGTACATAAATCCAGCGGGGGGCTTGTTTTTACAGAGGCACGGGACCGTTGGAGCGAGTGGAGGAGGGTCAGGGGCGGTGAGTACATAAATCCAGCGTGGGGCTTGTTTTTACAGAGGCCCGGGACCGCTGGAGCGAGTGGAGCAGGGTCAGGGGCGGTGAGTACATAAATCCAGCGCGGCGCTTGTTCTTGCAGAGGCCCGGGACCGTTGGAGCGAGTGGAGGCGGGTCAGGGGCGGTGAGTACATACATCTAGCGCGGGGCTTGTTTTTACAGAGGCCCGGGAACGTTGGAGCGAATGGAGGAGGGTCAGGGGCGGTGAGTAGATAAATCCAGCGCAGGGCTTGTTTTCACAGAGGCCCGGGACCGTTGGAGCGAGTGGAGGAGGGTCAGGAGCGGTGAGTACATAAATGCAGGGCGGGGATTGTTTTCACAGAGGCCCGGGACCGTTGGAGCGAGTGGAGGAGGGCCAGGGGCTTGTTTTTACCTAAATCCGGAACATTCCATACTGTATAGGGAGGTTTCTGGTGGAAGCCGCTGATTGGTGAAAGCAGACTAGAGGAAGCAGCTGATTGGGTGGAACCTCTGGTTAGTATTTCTGCTTTCTGGTTAAAGGTACAGGGGTTAGTAAAGGTACAGTGGGTTAGTAAAGGTATAGTGGGTGAGTAAAGGTACAGTGGGTTAGTAAAAGTACAGTGGGTTAGTAAAGGTACAGTGGGTTAGTAAAGGTACAGTGGGTTAGTAAACATACAGTGCGTTAGTAAAGGTACAGTGGGTTAGTAAAGGTACAGGGGGTCAGTAAAGGTACAGTGGGTTAGTAAAGGTACAGTGGGTTAGTAAAGGTACAGGGGGTGAGTAAAGGTACAGGGGGTTAGTAAAGGTACAGTGCTTTTGGTTTGTATGATAAAGGTGTAGTTTAAAGGTCAAGAGGGAGCAGCTGTTTGAGTCAAATACTTGCTGATTTCTCACCGCAGTTTCCATTATATTATATTATACTGGTATCGGATCCAGGGTAAGGCGAGAGAATGTCAGCCAGAGCAGTGTACTGTACAGCATGTCAGATGTGGGAGGTCATGGTGTCGGATGGCCCTCTTGACGTCCACATCTGCACCAGGTGCAGAGAGATGGGGCTCCTAAGGGACCGTATTAGGATCCTGGAGCAGCAGCTCGATGACCTCTGCCTGTGTCAGGGAGAGTGAAGAGGTGATAGAGGAGAGTTGTAGGAAGGTGGTCACTCCAAAACCACAGGAGAGAGACATGTGGGTCACGCTAAGGAAGGGCAAGGGGCAGAGGCATGAACGAGTGAGTACTCCAATGTCAGTACACCTGACAAATAAGTACTCCTGTTTGCGTACAGATGGGGTGACAGCGTACCCGGGGGTAGAGACAGCGGACGGGCCTTCAGCACAGAGACCGGCCCTGTTGCTCCGAAAGGTAGGGAAAAAAAAGAGGAGGGCAATAGTAATTGGGGACTGTATTGTTAGGGGGTCGAATAGGCGATTCTGTGGACGCAGTAGGGAGACCAGGATGGTGGTCTGCCTCCTGGTGCCAAGGCCTTGGACGTGTCTCAACGTGTCCAAGATATCCTCAAATCAGAGAGAGAGGAGCCTGAGGTCGTGGTATATATAGGCACCATTGACATAGGTAAAAAAAAAAGGGAAGAGGTCCTGAAGGGAGGATTTAAGGACTTGGGAGGAGATGTGAGGAAAAGGACCAAAAAGGTAACAATCTCAGGATTACTGCCTGTGCCACGCGACAGTGAGAATAGAAATGGAGCAAGGTGGAGGATGAATGCTTGGCTGAAATGTGAAATCTGAAATCTGATATGTGAAGAGAAAGAAAGAGACTAGTTAAAACAAACATTGCTCCCTTGCAGTCAGAAAAAGGTGAATTGATCATGGGGAACAAGGACATGGCAGATCAATTGAATAACTACTTTGGTTCTGGATTCACTAAGGAAGACATAAATAATCTACTGGAAATAGCAGTGGAACGGGGGTCAAATAAGATGGAGGAACTGAGTGAAATCCAGGTTAGCCGGGAGGTGGTGTTGGGTAAATTGAACGGATTGAAGGCCGATAAATCCCCAGGGCCAGATAGTCTGCATCCCAGAGTACTCAAGGAGGTAGCCACAGAAATAGTGGATGCATTAGTGATATTTTTTCAAAATTCCTTAGATTCTGGAGTAGTTCCTGAGGATTGGAGGGTAGCTAATGTAACCCCACTTTTAAAAAAAGGAGGGAGAGAGAAAGCGGGGAATTACAGACCAGTTAGTCTAACATCGGTAGTGAGGAAACTGCTAGAGTCAGTTATTAAAGATGGGATAGCAGGGCATTTGGAAAGTGATGAAATCATTGGACAAAGTCAGCATGGATTTATGAAAGGTAGATTATGTCTGACAAATCTGATAGAATTTTTCGAGGATGTAACTAGTAGAGTGGATAAGGGAGAACCAGTCGATGTGTTATATCTAGACTTTCAGAAGGCTTTCGACAAGGTCCCGCATAAGAGATTAGCATACAAACTTAAAGCAGACTGTATTGCGGGTTCAGTATTGATGTGGATAGAGAACTGGCTAGCAGACAGGAGGCAAAGGGTAAGAGTAAACGGGTCATTTTCAGAATGGCAGGCAGTGACTAGTGGGGTGCCGCAAGGCTCAGTGCTGGGACCCCAGCTATTCACAATATATATGCATGATTTGGACGAGGGAATTCAATGCAACATCTCCAAATTTGCAGATGACACCAAGCTGGGGGGTATAGTTAGGTGTGAGGAGGATGCTTGGAGGCTGTAGGGTGATTTGGATAGGCTGAGTGAATGGGCAGATGCATGGCAGATGCAGTATAATGTGGATAAATGCGAGGTTATCCACGTTGGTGGCAAAAACATGAGGGTAGACTGAATGGTGGCAGATTAGGAAAAGGGGAGATGCAACGAGACCTGGGTGTCATGGTACACCAGTCATTGAAAGTAGGCAAGCAGGTGCAGCAGGCAGTGAAGAAAGCAATTGGTATGTTAGAATTCATAGCGAAAGGATTTGAGTATAGGAGCAGGGAGGTCTACTGCAGTTGTACAGGGTTTTGGTGAGGCCACACCTGGAGTATTGCGTACAGTTTTGGTCTCCAAACCTGAGGAAAGACATCCTTGCCATAGAGGGGGTACTGAGAAGAATCACCAGACTGATTCCTGGAATGTCAGGACTTTCTTATGAGGAAAAATTGGATAGACTCGGCTTGTACTCGCTGGAATTTAGAAGATTGAGGGGGGATCTTATAGAAACTTACAAAATTCTTAAGGGGTTGGACAAGCTAGATGCTGGAAGATGGTTCCCGATGTTGAGGGAGTCCAGAACAAGGGGTCACAGTCTAAGGATAAGGGGGAATTCCTTTAGGACCGAGATGAGGAAAACATTCTTTACACTGAGAGTGGTGAGTCTCTGGAATTCTCTGCCACAGAAGGTAGTTGAGGCCAGTTCATTGGCTATATTTAAGAGGGCGTTAGATGTGGCACTTGTGGCTAAAGGGATCAGGGGGTATGGAGAGAAGGCAGGTACGGGATACTGAGATGGATGATCAGCCGTGATCACATTGAATGGCGGTGCAGGCTCGATGGGCCGAATGGCCTACTCCTGCACCGATTTTTCTATGTTTCTATGAAAGACTGGTGCAGAGGGCAGGGATTCAAGTTTCTGGATCATTGGGACGTATTTTGGGGTAGGTGGGACCTGTACAGAAAGGATGGGATGCACTTGAACCCGATGGGGACCAATATCCTGGCCTGGAAATTTGCAAATGCCACTGGGCAGACTTTAAACTAGAATGGTTGGGGCGAGGAATGCAAATAGCAAAAGCTAGTAGACAGAATGGGAGGCAGGAAGCAGAAAAGGGAAGCCCTCGGACAGAAGAGGAGAAAGAAAAAAAAGAAATAAACAGAGAATAAGAGATGGGGGGTGTCTTAAATGTGCATATTTTAATGCTAGGAGCATTGTAAGAAAGGTGGATGAGCTTAGAGTCTGGATAGACACCTGGAAGTATGATGTTGTGGCGATCAGTGAAACATGGTTGCAGGAGGGCTGTGATTGGAAACTAAATATTCCAGGATTTCGTTGCTTCAGGTGTGATAGAATTGGAGGGGCAACAGGTGGAGGTGTTGCGTTGCTAGTCAAGGAAGCTATTACAGCAGTGCTTTGGCAGGATATATTAGAGGGCTCATCTCGGGAGGCTATTTGGGTGGAACTGGTAAGTGGGAAAGGTGTAGCAACACTTATAGGGATATATTATAGACCGCCAAATGGGGAACGAGAATTGGAAGAGCAAATATGTAAAGATATAGCAGATATTAGTGGTAAGCACAAGGTAGTGATTGTGGGAGATTTCAACTTTCCACACATAGAATGGGAAACACATTCTGTAAATGGGCTGGATGGTTTGGAGTTTGTAAAATGTGTGCAGGATAGTTTTTTGCAGCAATACATAGAGGTGCCTAAAGAGGAGGGGCAGTGCTGGATCTCCTGTTAGGAAATGAGACGGGACAGGTGGCGGAGGTATGCATTGGTGAGCACACAGTGATCACAATAGCATTCGTTTCAATATAATTATGGAGAAAGACAGAACTGGGCCTAGGGTTGAGATTTTTGACTGGAGAAAGGCTAACTTTAACGAGATGCGAGATGATTTAAAAGGAGTGAACTGGGACATTTTGTTTTATGGGAAAGTGGTAGAAGAAAAATGGAGGACATTTAAAGGGGAAATTTTAAGAGTACAGAACCTTTATGTTCCTGTTCGGTTGAAAGGAACCAGTAACAATTGGAAAGAGCCCTGGTTCTCAAGGGAAATTGGACATCTTGTTCGGAAAAAGAGGGAGATATACAATAATTATAGGCAGCATGAAGTAAATGAGGTGCTTGAGGAGTATAATGAATGTAAAAAGAATCTTAAGAAAGAAATTAGAAAAGCTAAAAGAAGATATGAGGTAGCTTTGGCAAGTAAGGCGAAAGTAAATCCTACAGCTATATTAATAGCAAAAGGATAACAAGGTATAAAATTGGTCCATTGGTGAGACCGAGTGGACAGCTATCTGCAGAGCCAAAAGAGATGGGGGAGATATTGAACAATTTATTTTCTTCGGTATTAACCAAGGAGAATGATAATGAATTATGTGAGGTAAGGGAAACTAGTAGAGTTGCTATGGATACTATGACTTTCAAAGTAAAAGAAGTACTGACACTTTTGAAAAATATAAAAGTGGATAAGTCTCCAGGTCCTTAAAGAATATTCCCTAAGACATTGAGGGAAGTTAGTGTAGAAATAGCCGGGGCTATGACAGAAATAATTCAAATGTCATTAGAAACGGGAATAGTCCCCGAGGATTGGCGTACTGCGCATGTTGTTTCATTGTTTAAAAAGGGTTCTAAGAGTAAACCTAGCAATTATTGACCGGTTAGTTTGACTTCAGTGGTGGGCAAATTAATGGAAAAGATACTTAGAGATAACATATATAAGCATCTGGATAAATAGGGTCTAATTAGGAACAGTCAACATGGATTCATGCCTGGAAGGTCATGTTTGACTAATCTTCTTGAATTTTTTGAAGATTCATTGGAGCGAGTGGAGGAGGGTCAGGGGCGGTGAGTAGATAAATCCAGCACGGGGCTTGTTTTCACAGAGGCCCGGGACCGTTGGAGCGAGTGGAGGAGGGTCAGGGGCTCTCCGAAATCCGAAGCATTCCATACTGATTAGGGATGTTTCTGGTGGAAGCCGCTGATTGGTGGAAGCAGACTCGAGGAAGCAGCCGATTGGGTGGAACTTCTGGTTAGTATATCTGCTTTCTGGTTAAAGGTACAGGGTGTTAGTAAAGGTACAGGGGGTTGGTAAAGGTACAGTTGGTTAGTAAAGGTACAGTAGGTGAGTAAAGGTACAGGGGGTTAATAAAGGTACAGTGCTTTTGGTTTGTATAATAAAGGTGTCGGTTAAAGGTCAAGAGGGAGCAGCTGTTTGAGTCAGATACCTGCTGATTTCTCACAGCAGTTTATATTATATTATACTGGTATCGGTTCCAGGGGAAGGCGAGAGAATGTCAGCCAGAGCAGTGTACTGTACAGCATGTCAGATGTGGGAGGTCATGGTGTCGGATGGCCCTCTTGACGTCCACATTAGCATCAGGTGCAGAGAGATGGGGCTCCTAAGGGACCGTATTAGGATCCTGGAGCAGCAGCTCGATGACCTCTGCCTGGTCAGGGAGAGTGAAAAGGTGATAGAGGAGAGTTATAGGGAGGTGGTTACTCCAAAACCACAGGAGAGAAACATGTGGGTCACGCTAAGGAAGGGCAAGGGGCGGAGGCATGAACGAGTGAGTACTCCAATGTCAGTACACCCAGCAAATAAGTACTCCTGTTTGAGTACGGATGGGGGTGACAGCCTACCCGGGGTGGCGACAGCGGACGGGCCTTGAGCACAGAGACCGGCCTTGTTGCTCCGAAAGGTAGGGGGAAAAAAGAGTGCAATTGTAATTGGGGACTCTATTGTTAGGGGGTCGGATAGACGATTGTGTGGACGCAGTCGGGAGACCAGGATGGCGGTCTGCCTCCCTGGTGCCAAGGTCTTGGACGTGTCTAGACCTGTCCAAGATATCCTCAAATCAGAGGGAGAGGAGCCTGAGGTCGTGGTACATATAGGTGCCAATGACATAGGTAAAATAAGGGAAGAGGTGCTGAAGGGAGGATTTAAGAACTTGGGAGGAGTGTTGAGGAAAAGGACCAAAAAGGTAACAATCTCAGGGTTACTGCCTGTGCCACGTGACAGTGCGTGTAGAAATGGAGCAAGGTGGAGGATAAATGCTTGGCTGAAAGACTGGTGCAGAGGGCAGGGATTCAAGTTTCTGGATCATTGGGACTTCTTTTGGGGTAGGTGGGACCTGTACAGAAAGGATGGGTTGAACTTGAACCCGAGGGGGATCCATATCCTGGCGGGGAAATTTGCAAAGGCCACTGGGGAGACTTTAAACTAGAATGGTTGGGGCGAGGGATGCGAATAGCAAAAGCTAGTAGACAGAGTGGGAGGCAGGAAGCAGAAAAGGGAAGCACTCGGGCACAAGAGGAGAAAGAAAGAAAAAGGAAATAAACAGAGAATAAGAGATGGGGGGTTTCTTAAATGTGCATATTTTAATGCTAGGAGCATTGTAAGAAAGGTGGATGAGCTTAGAGTCTGGATAGACACCTGGAAGTATGATGTTGTGGCGATCAGTGAAACATGGTTGCAGGAGGGCTGTGATTGGAAACTAAATATTCCAGGATTTCGTTGCTTCAGGTGTGATAGATTTGGAGGGGCAAGAGGTGGAGGTGTTACATTGCTAGTCAGGGAAGATATTACAGCAGTGCTTTGGCAGGATAGATTGGAGGGCTCATCTAGGGAGGATATTTGGGAGGAACTGAGAAGTGGGAAAGGTGTAGCAACACTTATAGGGATATATTATAGACCGCCAAATGGGGAACGAGAATTGGAAGAGCAAATATGTAAAGAGATAGCAGATATTAGTAGTAAGCACAAGGTAGTGATTGTGGGAGATTTCAACTTTCCACACATAGACTAGGAAACACATTCTGTAAATGGGCTGGATGGTTTGGAGTTTGTAAAATGTGTGCAGGATAGTTTTTTGCAGCAATACATAGAGGTGCCTACTAGAGGATGGGCAGTGCTGGACCTCCTGTTAGGAAATGAGACGGGACAGGTGGCGGAGGTATGCGTTGGGGAGCACTTCGGGTCCAGTGATCACAATAACATTCGTTTCAATATAATTATGGAGAAAGACAGAACTGGGCCTAGGGTTGAGATTTTTGACTGGAGAAACGCTAAATTTAACGAGATGCGAGATGATTTAAAAGGAGTGAACTGTGACATTTTGTTTTATGGGAAAGATGTAGAGGAGAAATGGAGGGGCTTAATATATATAAGTATCTGGATAAAGAGGATCTAATTAGGAACAGTCAACATGGATTTATGCCTGGAAGGTCATGTTTGACTAATCTTCTTGAATTATTTGAAGAGGTTACTAGGGAAATTGACGAGGGTAAAGCAGTGGATGTTGTCTATATGGACTTCAGTAAGGCCTTTGACAAGGTTCCTCATGGAAGGTTGGTTAAGAAGGTTCAACTGTTGGGTATAAATGCAGGAATAGCAAGATGGATTCAACAGTGGCTGAATGGGAGAAGCCAGAGGGTAATGGCTGTTCGTCGGGTTGGAGGCAGGTGACTAGTGGGGTGCCTCAGGGATCTGTGTTGGGTCCTTTGTTGTTTGTCATGTACATCAATGATCTGGATGAAGGGGTGGTAAATTGGATTAGTAAGTATGCAGATGATACCAAGATAGGGGGTGTTGTGGATAATGAAGAGGATTTCCAAAGTCTACAGAGTGATTTAGGCCAGTTGGAAAAATGGGCTGAAAGATGGCAAATGGAGTTTAATGCTGATAAATATGAGGTGCTACACCTTGGCAGGACAAATCAAAATAGGACGTACATGGTGAATGGTAGGGAATTGAAGAATACAGTTGAACAGAGGGATCTGGGAATCAGCGTGCATAGTTCCTTGAAGGTGGAATCTCATATAGATAGGGTGGTAAAGAAAGCTTTTGGTATGCTAGCCTTTATAAATCAGAGCATTTAGTATAGAAGCTGGGATGTAATGTTAAAATTGTACAAGGCATTGGTGAGACCAAATCTGGAGTATGGTGTACAATTTTGGTCGCCCAATTATAGGAGGGATGTCAACAAAGTAGAGAGTGTACTGAGGGGATTTACAAGAAGGTTGCCTGGGTTTCAACAGCTAAGTTACAGAGATAGGTTGAATAAGTTAGGTCTTTATTCTCTGGAGCGCAGAAGGTTAAGGGGGGACTTGATAGAGGTCTTTAAAATGATGAGAGGGATAGACAGAGTTGATGTGGACAAGCTTTTCCCTTTGAGAATAGGGAAGATTCAAACAAGAGGACATGGCTTTAGAATTAAGGGACAGAGGTTTAGGGGTAACATGATGGGGAACTTCTTTACTCAGAGAGTGGTAGCGGTGTGGAATGAGCTTCCAGTGGAAGTGGTGGCGGCAGGTTCGTTGGTATCACTTAAAAATAAATTTGATAGGCATATGGATGAGAAGGGTATGGAGGGATATGGTATGAGTGCAGGCAGGTGGGACTAAGGGAAAAAAGTTGTTCGGCATGGACTTGAAGGGCCGAGATGGCCTGTTTCCGTGCTGTAATTATTAAATGGTTATATGGTTATACGGTTTTGCATTTTCAAATCAAACCACAATTGGCATTTTCAAAACAAACCGCAATTTGCAATTTCAAAACAAACCTCGTTTTGCATTTCCAAACCAAACTTGTTATTTCATGTTCAAAGCAAGCCGTTGGTATTTTCAAAGCAAACCTTTAGCATTTCCAACCTAAACCACCACAAGCATATCAACTCAAGCCACCTTTTACATTTTCAAAGCAATCTACTTTTGCATTTTCAAAGCAAAGCTTTTGCATCTTCAAAGCAAACCTTTTGCATTTTCAAGCCAAACCTTCTTTTGCATTTTTAAAGCAAACCATTTGCATTTTCAAAGCAAACCTTTTGCATTTTCAAACCAAACCGCCTTTTCAATTTTCAAAGCAAACCACCTTTTCCACTTTCAAATAAACCATTTGCATTTTCAAGCCAAACCTTCTTTTGCATTTTTAAAGCAAATCTGTTGGAATTTCAAAGCAAACCTTTTGCATTTTGAAAGCAAATCTTTTGTATTTTTCAAACCAAACCTCCTTTTGCATTTTCAAAACAAACCACCATTAGGCATTTCCAAACCAAACCACCATTTGCATATCCAACCCAAACCACCATTTGCATTTTTAAACCAAACAACTTTTTCCATTGTCAAAGCAACATTTTGCATTTGCAAGCCAAACCTCCTTTTGCATTTTCAAAGCAAACCTTTCGCATTTTCAAAGCAGACCTTTTGCATTTTCAAACCAAACCTCCTTTTATCATTTTCAAACCAAACCACCATTTGCATTTTCAAAACAAATTTTCTTTTGAAGTTTCACAGCAAATCTTTTGCATTTTGAAATGATTTTTTTTGCATTTTCAAAGTAAACCATTTGCATATTCAAAGCAAACCTTTTGCATTTTCAAATTAAACCTCCTTATGCATTTTCGAAGCAAACTTCCTTTTATTTTTTCAAAGCAAACCTTTTGCTGTTTGAAAGCAAACATTTTGCTTTTTCAAATCAAATCTTTTGCATTTTCAAAGCAAGCCTTTTGCGTGTCCAAAGCCGACCTTTTGCATTTCAACTCAAAACACCTTTTCAAACCTTTTGCATCATGAAAGCAAACATTTTGCATTTTCAAACCAAACCACCATTTGCATTTTCAAAAAAGAGCATCATTTGCAATTACAAACCAAACCTCATTTTGCTTTGACAAATCAAATCAAAATTTGCATTTTCAAACCAAACCACCGTTTGAAATTTCAAACCAAACCTCCTTTTGCATTTCCAAAGCAAACTTCCTTTTGCATTTTCATACCAAAAAAACATTTGTATTTTCATACAAAACCACATTTTTCATTTTGAGTCCAAACCACCAGTTTGCATTTTCAAACCAAACCACCTCTTGCAATTTCAATGCAGACTAACGTTTTCATTTTCAAAGCCAACCTATTGCATTTTCAAAGCAAAACATTTCCAATTACAAACCAAACCACCGTTTGCATTTTCATACAAATCCACCATTTTGCACTTTCAAACCAAACCACCTTCTGCATTTTGAAAGCAAACCTTTTACATTGTCAAACAAAACCACCATTTACAGTTTCAAACCAAATTAAAATTTGCCTTTTCAAACCAAACCACCATTTGCATTTCCAAAACAGACCATAATTTGTAATTTCAAACCAAACCTCCTTTTGCATTTACAAATCAAACAAAAATTGCATTTTCAAACCAAACCACCGTTTGCAATTTCAAACCAAACATTCTTTTGCATTTTCAAAGCCAACGTTTTGCATTTTCAAAGCAAATCTTTTGCTTTTTCAAAGCACGCATTTTGGAATTTGATAGCAACCCACCTTTTGTATTTTCATAGCAAACTACTTTTTTCATTTTCTAAGCAAACCGTTTGCATTTCAAAGCAAACCTTTTGCATTTCCAAAGCAAACCTTTTGTATTTCCTAACTAAACCACCATATACATTTTCAACTCTAACCACCTTTTGCATTTTCAAAGCAAACTACGCTTTGCATTTTCAAAGCAAAGCTTTTGCATCTTCAAAGCAAACCTTCTGCATTTTCAAACCAAATCTCCTTTTG
The DNA here is from genome assembly GCA_963514005.1 of Raja brachyura. Next base: position 68,263,080 of record OY740793.1, on the reverse strand, counting down.
CAATTTCAAACCCAACCTCCTTTTGCATTTCGAAACCAAACTTCCTTTTGCATTTTCATACCAAAAAAACATTTGCATCTTCATACAAAACCACATTTTGCATTTTGAGTCCAAACCACCAGTTTGCATTTTCAAACCAAACCATCTTTTGCATTTTCAAAGCAAACCTTTTGCATTTTCAAACCAAACCTCCATTTGCATCTTCAAAGCAAATCGTTTGCATTTTCAAAGCACACCTTTTGCATTCTTAAACCATAACTCCATTTACATTTTCAAACCAAACCACCATTTGCATTTCAAACCAAACAACCATTTGCAATTTCAAACCAAACCTCCTTTTGTATTTTCAAACCAAAACATCCTTTTGCATTTTCAAAGCAAACCTTTCGCATTTTCAAAGCTAACTTTTTACATTTTCAAAGCAAACCGTTCCCTTTTTAAAACCAAATCATCACTTGCTATTTCAAATCAAACCTCATTTTGCATTTTCGTACCAAATTTCCTTCTGCATTTTCAAAGCAAACCTTTTGCATTTTCATAGCAAACCACCGGTAGTATCTTCAAAGCAAACCACCATTTTGCATTTTCAAACCAAACCTCCTTTTGCAATTTGAAACCAAACCACCATTTCCAATTTTAAAACAAACTAACTTTTGCATTTTCCAAGAAACCTGTTGCATTTCCAAAGCAAACATTTTGCATTTTCAAACCAAACCACCATTTGCATTTCACATCAAACCAACATTTGCATTTTCAAACTAAACCACCATTAGAATTTTCAACAAAACCTCCTTTTGCATTTTCAAATCAAACCACCGTTTGCAATTTCAAACCTAACTTCCTTTTGCATTTTCAAAGCAAACCTTTTGCATTTTCAAAGCAAAGCTTTTGCTTTATCAAATTCATTCTTTTGCATTTTCTAACCAAACCTACTTTTGCATTTTCAAAGCAAACATTTTGTATTTTCAAACAAAACCTCCATTTGCATTTTCAAAGCAAACAACCTTGTGCATTTTCGAATTAAACCACCGTTTGCAATTTCAAACCTAACTTCCATTTGCATGTTTAAAGCAAACCTTTTACATTTTCAAACTAAACCTCCTTTTGGATTTTCAAACCAATCCACTATTTGCATCTTCAAACCAAACCGTCATTTGCAATTTCAAACCAAACATCCTTTTGCATTTCCAAACCAATCTTCCTTTCGCATTTTCAAAGGAAACGTTTTGCATTTTCAAAGCAAGCCTGTTGCGTTTTAAAATTATTTTTTTTAATTTTCCAACCAAATCTCCTTTTGCAATTTCAAACCTAACTTCTTTTTCCATTTCCCCAGCAAACCTTTTGCATTTTCAAAGCAAACCTTTTGCTTTTTCAAATCAAATCTTTTGCGTTTTCAAACCAAACCTCCATTTGCATTTTCAAAGCCAAACTTTTGCATTTTCAAAGCAAACCTTGAGCATTTTCAAAGCAAACCACCATTTGCATTTTCAAACCCAACCATCATTTGCAATTTCAAACCAAACCACATTTTGCATTTTCAAAACAACGGTTTGCATTTTCCAAGCAAACCTTTTGCATTTTGAAAGCAACCCTTTTGCATCTTCAAAGAAAACAGTTTACATTTCCAAACCAAACCACCATTTGCATTTTCATCCAATCCCATCGTTTGCAATTTCAAACCAAACTTCCTTTTGCATTTTCAAAGCAAACCTTTTGCATTTTCAAAGCAAACCTTTTGCTTTATCAAATTCAATCTTTTGCATTTTCAAACCAAACCTACTTTTGCATTTTCAAAGCAAACATTTTGTATTTTCAAACAAAACCTCCATTTACATTTTTAAAGCAAACAACCTTGTGCATTTTCAAAGCAAATCACCGTTTGCATTTTCAAAGCAATTCACATTTTGCATTTACAAAGCAAACCACTTTATGCATTTTCAAACCCAATTACCTTTTGCATTTTCAAGCAAACATTTTGCATTTTCAAAGCAATCATTTTGCATTTTCAAAGCAAATCTTTTGCTTTTTCAAACCAAATCTCCATTTGCAATTTCAAACCAAACCGCCATTTCAGCATTCAAATCAAACCACCATTTGCATGTTCAAACGACCATTTGCGTTTTCAATCTAATCCTTCCGCATGTGCAAGCCAAGCCTTTTGCATTTTCAAACCAAACCACAATTTGCAATTGCAAACCAAACCTCCACTTGCATTTTCCAACCAAACCACCTTTTGCATTTTCCTACATTTCATCATTTGCAATTTCAAACCAAACCTCGTTTCGAAACCAAACCACCTTTTGCATTTTCAAAGCAAACCACCGGTTACATTTTCAAAGCAATCCACATTTTGCTTTTTCAAACCAAACCCCCGTTTGCATTTTAAAACCAAACCTCCGTTTGCATTTTCAAAGCAAACTACCTTTTGCATTTTGAAAGCAAACCTTTTGCACTTTCATTGCAAACCACCATTTGCATTTTAACCATATAACCATGAGTATAAATGCAGGAATAGCAAGATGGATTCAACAGTGGCTGAAAGGGAGAAGCCAGAGGGTAAAGGTGGATGGCTGTTTGTCGGGTTGGAGGCAGGTGACTAGTGGGGTGCCTCAGGGATCTGTGTTGGGTCCTTTGTTGTTTGTCATGTACATCAATGATCTGGATGAAGGGGTGGTAAATTGGATTAGTAAGTATGCAGATGATACCAAGATAGGGGGTGTTGTGGATAATGAAGAGGATTTGCAAAGTCTACAGAGTGATTTAGGCCAGTTGGAAAAATGGGCTGAACGATGGCAGATGGAGATTAATGCTGATAAATGTGAGGTGCTACACATTGGCAGGACAAATCAAAATAGGACGTACATGGTAAACGGTAGGGAATTGAAGAATACAGTTGAACAGAGGGATCTGGGAATAACCGTGCATAGTTCCTTGAAGGTGGAATCTCATATAGATAGGGTGGTAAAGAAAGCTTTTGGTATGCTAGCCTTTATAAATCAGAGCATTTAGTATAGAAGCTGGGATGTAATGTTAAAATTTTACAAGGCATTGGTGAGACCAAATCTGGAGTATGGTGTACAATTTTGGTCGCCCAATTATAGGAAGGATGACAACAAAATAGAGAGGGTACAGAGGCGATTTACTAGAATGTTGCCTGGGTTTTAACAGCTAAGTTACAGAGATAGGTTGAATAAGTTAGGTCTTTATTCTCTGGAGCGCAGAAGGTTAAGGGGGGACTTGATAGAGGTCTTTAAAATGATGAGAGGGGTAGACAGAGTTGATGTGGACAAGCTTTTCCCTTTGAGAATAGGGAAGTTTCAAACAAGAGGACATGACTTTACAATTAAGGGACAGAGGTTTAGGGGTAACATGAGGGGGAACTTCTTTACTCAGAGAGTGGTAGCGGTGTGGAATGAGCTTCCAGTGGAAGTGGTGGCGGCAGGTTCGTTGGTATCATTTAAAAATAAATTGGATAGGCATATGGATGAGAAGGGTATGGAGGGTTACGGTATGAGTGCAGGCAGGTATGACTAAGGGAAAAAAGTTGTTCGGCACGGACTTGAAGGGCCGAGATGGCCTGTTTCGATGCTGTAATTGTTATATGGTTATATGGTTATTTTAAAAGCAAATTACCTTTTGCATTTTAAAAGCAAACCACCATTTGCATTTTCAAACCAAACCTCTTTTTGAATTTTCAAACCGAATTACCTTTTGCATTTTCAAAGCAAACCTTTTGCATTTTCAAAGCAAACCTTTTTCATTTTCAAAGCAAACCTTTTGCATTTTCAAACAAAACCACCATTTGCCTTTTCACATCACACCAACATTTGCATTTTCAAACTAAACCACGATTGAAATTTTAACGAAACCTCCTTTTGCATTTTCAAACCAAACCTTCTGCATTTTCAAATTAAACCTCCTTTTTGATTTTCATACCAAACCACCATTTGCATTTTCAAAATAATTTCATACCACATTTCCTTTTGCATTTTCAAAACAAACCTTTTGATTTTCAAACCAAACCTTCTTTTGCATTATCATAACAAAACACCTATTGCATTTTTAAAGCAAACCACCGTTTGCATTTTCAAGCAAACCTTTTGCATTTTCAAAGCATACCTTTTGCATTTCCAAAGCAAACATTTTGCATTACCAAACAAAACCACCATTTGCATTTTCAACTAAAACCACATTTTGCATTTTGAAAGCAAACCCGTTTCCATAGCTATATTAACAGCAAAAGGATATCGAGAGATAAAACTGGACCATTAGAGAGCCATAATGGACAGATATCTGCAGATTCAAAGCAGTTTGGGGAGATATTCAACAATTTATTTTCATCCGTAATCACCAAGGAGAAGGATATTGAACTCTGCGACGTAAGGGAGAAAAGTAGAGTAGTTATGGAAACTATGAGATTCAAAGAGGAGGAAGTACTCACACTTTTGAAAAATATAAAAGTGGATAAGTCTCCAGGTCATCACAGGATATTACCTGGGATTATTACCTAGGATATTGAGGGAGGTTAGTGTAGACATAACAGGAGCTATGACAGAAGTACTTAAAATGTCATTAGATATGGGAATAGTGCCGTTGGATTGGCGTACTGCGCATGTTGTTCCATTGTTTAAAAATGATTCAAAGAATAAACCTAGCAATTATAGACCTGTTAGTTTGACGTCAGTGGTGGGGAAAGTAATGGAAAGGATAGAAACATAGAAACATAGAAAATAGGTGCAGGAGTAGGCCATTCGGCCCTTCGAGCCTGCACCGCCATTCAATGTGATCATGGCTGATCATCCAACTCAGTATCCCGTACCTGCCTTCTCTCCATACCCCCCTGATCCCTTTAGCCACAAGTGCCACATCTAACGCCCTCTTAAATATAGCCAATGAACTGGCCTCAACTACCTTCTGTGGCAGAGAATTCCAGAGACTCACCACTCTCTGTGTAAAGAATGTTTTCCTCATTTCGGTCCTAAAGGAATTCCCCCTTATCCTTAGACTGTGACCCCTTGTTCTGGATACGTGGAGATTATATATATATATATGAGCATCTGGATAAACAGGGTCTGATCAGGAACAGTCCACATGGATTTGTGCCTGGAAGGTCATGTTTGGCAAACCTTCTTGAATTTTTTGAAGAGGTTACTAGGGAAATTAATGAGGGTAATGCAGTGGATATTGTCTATATGGATTTCAGTAAGGCCTTTGACAAGGTTCCCTATGGAAGGTTGTTTGAGAAGGTTCAATCTTTGGGTGTTAATGGTGGAGTAGCAAGATGGATTCAACAGTCCATCTGTTGAATCCAGATGGATTCAACAGATGGACTGTTGAATCCATCTGTTGAATGGGAGATGTCAGAGAATAATGGTGGATGGCTGTTTGTCAGGTTGGAAGCCGGTGACCAGTGGGGTGCCTCGGGCATCTGTGTTGGGTCCACTGTTGTTTGTCATGTACGTCAATGATCTGGATGATGGGGTGGAAAATTGGATAAGTAAGTATGCAGATGATACTAAGATTGGTGCTGCTGTGGATAATGAAGTAGATTTTCAAAGTCTACAGAGAGATTTGGCAATTTGAAAAAGTGGGCTGAAAGATGGCAGATGGAGTTTAATGCTGATAAGTGTGAAGTGCTACATCGTGGCAGGACAAATCAAAATAGGACGTACATGGTAAATGGTAGTGAATTGAGGAATGCTGTGGAAGAGAGGGATCTAGGAATAACTGTGCATAGTTCCCTGAAGGTGGAATCCCATGAATATAGGATGTTAAATAAAGCTTTTGGTGTGCTGGCATTTATAAATCAGAGCATTGAATATTGGAGTAGGGAAGTAATGTTAAAATTGTACAAGGCATTGGTGAGACCAATTCTGGAGTATTGTGTACAATTTTGGTCGCCTAGTTATAAGAAGGATGTAAAAAAACAGAGAGCGTACAGAGGAGATGTACCAGAATGTTGCCTGTGTTCCAGCAACTAAGTTACAGAGAAAGGTTGAACAAGTCTGATCTTTATTCAATGGAGCGCAGAAGGTTAAGGGGGGACTTGGTTGAGGTCTTTAAAATGATGAAAGGGATAGACAGAGTTGACGTGGATAAGCCTTTCCCATTGAGGGTAGAGAAGATTCAAACAAGAGGGCATGACATGAGAATTAAGGGACAGGGGTAATATGAGGGGGAACTTATTTACTCAGAGAGTGGTGGTGTGTGGAATAAGCTTCCAGCAGAAGTGATGGAGGCAGGATCGATTTTAAAATTTAAAAGTAAAATTGATACGTATATCGACGGGAAGGGAATGGAGGGGTATGGTCTCTGTGCAGGTAGATGGGACTAAGGGAAAATAAATGGTCGGCACAGACTGGAAGGGCCGAGAGGGCCTGTTTCCATGCTATAATTGTTATAGTGTATAAGGTTAAGCCACTTTTCGTATTTTCATAGGAAACCTTTGCATCTTCAAAGCAAACGAATTCACCATTTGCATTTTCATACAAATCTACCGTTTGCATTTTCAAACCAAACTACCATTTTGCATTTTAAAACCAAACCAACTTTTGCATTTTGAAAACAAACCTTTTGTATTGTCAAACAAAACCATCATTTACGTTTTCAAAGCAAATTAACTTTTGCATTTTCAAAGCAAACCTTTTGCATTTCCAAAGCAAACCGTTTGCATTTTCAAACCAAACCACCATTTGTATTTTCAAACCAAACATTTTGCATTTTCAATCCAAACCTGCTTTTGCATTTCCAAACCAAACCTTTTACATTTTCAAAGCAAACCTTTTGCATTTTCAAACCAAACCACGCTTTGCATTTTCAAACCAAACCACCCTTTGCATTTTCAAACAAAGCCACCATTTGAATTTTCAAACAAAACCACCATTAGCATTTTCAACCAAACCTCCTTTTGCATTTTCAAAACAAACCACCATTGTTATTCCAAACCATACCACCATTTGCATTTTCAAACCAAACCACCCTTTGCATTTGCAAAGCAAACATGTAGACAGTATAATTATCAGTGTGTAATGTATCGCCATCCTACCCCACCAAATTTGTTAGATGCAGTGTCTGAGAATATTTATGTTTGTTAACAGCATCTTTATATGTTACAAGCATTATTGAGCAGGATTGCTATTATTAACAAGGTCAAGAATGTTCAATGTATCCTGGTTGGTTTCTCATATAACAGCATTGTATTTGGTGGTGGCATCATAGTCTATGTTTCTTATACCAAGAGTACAACGTCACTAAATACGCTGTTTCCTTTTCAGCTTGTATGTTACAGTTTCGCAGTTGAATACAGTAAAGCATCAACGACACCTCGTGTCTACGGGCCTTCATTGGATTAATTGCTTAACTTGCTGGATAGCTGGATAGGGACATTCAGCGAGTCCAGTATAGTGAAAAGACGGCAACACAACAAGCTTTGCTACAGGGTAGCACACAGCATCACATTGTCCGTCCATACATCAACACCATGGCAACAAGCAGCCAAGACAACACTTCACAGAATGAAGCTAAGTCTCTCAGCATTCGTTCTTACCGCTCTGCAGGCAGTTCCAGTGCCAGCATGGCCGCCCTTAAAGCTCGGCTAAAGCAAAAGCAGCCGAAGCCAGAGTAGCATTCGCTCAGAGAGTGATGGATATGATGGTCGAGGTTGCGTGGATGCAGGCAGAGGCCATGTGGAAGCAGGTGGAGGCTTCGCGGATGCAGGCGGAGATGATGGTCGAGGATATGCGGATGCAGGCGACCGTAGAGGCCTTGCAGCATGAAAAAGCGATGAAAGCAGCCATTGCAGGAGCCGACACCATCGAAGCAGGTTTATGAGCAGAACAAGGATCACAAAATAGATCAGCAAGCCGTGTTCACCCTCAAAACCAACACGAGCGTACTCTGGACCGCGTCATAGAGCAAGCCAGCATGAAGTCAAGCCAACATTTGACCAATTATGATATCGAGAGTGGTAGCATACTATTTGGTTCATTGCCGCCCGTTCATCAGACCGAATCTAATCTGGCCAGTTAGAAACATAGAAACATAGAAAAACAGGTGTAGGAGTAGGCAATTCGGCCCTCAGAGCCTGCACCGCCATTCAATATGATCATGGCTGTTCATCCAACTCATTATCCCGCACCTGCCTTCTCTCCATACCCTGATCCCTTTAGCCGCAAGAGCCACATCCAACTCCCTCTTGAATATAACCAATGAACTGGCCTCAACGACATTCTGTGGCAGAGAATTCCAGAGACTCACCACACTCTGTGTAAAGAATGTGTTCCTCATCTCGGTCCTAAAGGAATTCCCCCTTATCCTTAGACTGTGACCCCTTGTTCTGGACTCCCCCAACATCGGGAACAATCTTCCTGCATCTAGCTTGTCCAACCCCTTAAGAATGTTGTAAGTATCTATAAGATCCCCCCACAATCTTCTAAATTCCAGTGAGTACAAGCCGAGTCTACCCAGCATTTCTTCATATGAAAGTCCCGACATCCCAGGAATCAGTCTGGTGAATCTTCTCTGTACACCCTCTATGGCAAGAATGTCTTTCCTCAGATTTGGAGACCAAAACTGTACGCAATATTCCAGGTGCGGTCCCACCAAAACCCTGTACAACTGCAGTAGAACCTCCCTGCTCCTATACTCAAACACTTTCGCTATGAATGCTAACATATCATTTGCTTTCTTCACTGTCTGTTGCACCTGCATGCCTACTTTCAATGACTGGTGTACCTTGACATCCAGGTCTGGTTGCATCTCCTCTTTTCCTAATCTGCCACCATTCAGATGATAGTCTACCCTCATGTTTTTGCCACCAAAGTGGATAACCTCACATGTATCCACGTTATACTGCATCTGCCATGCATCTGCCCATTCACTCAGCCTATCCAAATCACCCTGCAGCCTCCTAGCATCCTCCTCACACGTAATTATGCCCCCCAGCTTGGTGTCATCTGCAAATTTGGAGATGTTGCATTTAATTCCCTCGTCAAAATCATTAATTTATCTTGTAAATATCTGGGGTCCCAGCACTGAGCCTTGCGGTACCCCACTACTCACTGCCTGCCATTCTGAAAATGACCCGTTTACTCCTAGACTTTGCCTCCTGTCTGCCAGCCAGTTCACTATCCACATCAATATTGAACCACCAATACCGTGTGCTTTAAGTTTATATACTAATCTCTTATGTGGGACCTTGTCGAAAGCCTTCTGTAAGTCCAGATATAACGCATTCACTGGTTCTTGCTTATCCACTCTACTAGTTACATCCTCGAAAAATTCTATAAGATTCGTGAGACATGATTTACGTTGTGTAAATCCATGCTGACATTGTCCAACGATTTCACCACTTTCCAAATGCGTTGCTATCCCAACTTTAATAAGTGCCTCGAGCAGTTTCCCCACTACCGATGTTAGACTAACTGGTCTGTAATTCCCCGCTTTCTCGCTCCATTCTTTTTTTAAAAAGTGGGGTTACATTAGCTATCCTATAATCCTGAGGAACTACTCCAGAATCTAAGGAATTTTGAAAAATTATCACTAATGCATCCACTATTTCCGTGGCTACCTCCTTCAGCACTCTGTGATGCAGACCATCTGGCCCTGGGGATTTATCGCCTTTTAATCCGTTCAATTTACTCAACACCACTTCCCGGCTAACCTGGATTTCACTCAGTTCCGCAATCTTATTTGACCTCCGGTCCACTGCTATTTCCGGCAGATTATTCATGTCTTCCTTAGTGAAGACAGAACCAAAGTAGTTGTTCAATTTGTCTGCCATGTCCTTGTTCCCAATGATCAATTCACCTGTTTCTGACTGCAAGTTACCAACATTTGCTCTAAGTGTTAAAGAAGGAACTGCAGATGCTGAAGAATCGAGGGTTACACAAAAAGCTGGAGAAACTCAGCGGGTGCAGCAGCATCTAAGGAGCGAAGGAGATAGGCGACGTTTCGGTTCGAGACCCTTCTTCAGACCCGAAGAAAGGTCTCGACCCGAAACGTCGCCTATCTCCTTCGCTCCTTAGATGCTGCTGCACCCGCTGAGTTTCTCCAGCTTTTTGTGTAACATTTGCTCTAACTAGTCTCTTTCTCTTCACATATCTATAAAACACTTTTGCAGTCATTTTTTAGGCTCCCTGACAGTTTCCTTTCATAATCTATTTTCCCTTTTCTAATTAAGCCCGTTGTCCTCCTCTGCTGGATTCTGAATTTCTCCCAGTCCTCTGGTAGGCTGCTTTTTTTGCCAACTTGTATGCCTCGTCTTTAGTTTTTATACTATCCCTGATTTCCCTCGTTATCCACGGATGCACCACCTTCCCTGCTTTATTATTTTGTACAATTTTAGTACTTCATCCACGCAGTCTTTAAATACCTTCCATTGCACATCCTCTGTCAACCCTTCAAGACTCACCTGCCAGTCTATCTTGGCCAATACACGGTTCATACCTTCAAAGTTACCTATCTTTAAGTTCAGAACCCTTGTTTCTGAATTAATTATGTCACTCTCCATCCTGATGAAGAACTCAATCATATTATGATCACTCATGCCCAAGGGGCCACGCACAACAAGACTGCTAACTAACCCTTCCTCATTACTCAATACCCAGTCTAGAATAGCCTGCTCTCTCGTTGGTTCCTCCACATGCTGGTTTAGAAAACTATCCCGCACACATTCCAAAAAATCCCCTTCCTCAGCACCCATGCGAATTTGATTCACCCAATCTATATGCAGATTGAAGTCACCCATTATAACTGCGTTACCTTTGTTGCACGCACTTCTAATTTCCTGTTTGATGCCATCCTTAACTCCAATACTACTATTAAGTACACAACTCCCACTAGCGTTTTCTGCCCATTAGAGTTTCGCAGCTCTACCCATATCAATTCCACCCCCTCCAAGCTAATGTCCTTCCTTTCTATTGCATTAATCTCATCTCTTATCAGCAACGCTACCCCACCTCCTTTTCCTTTCCGTCTATCCCTGCTGAATATTGTAAATCCCTGGATGTTCAGCTCCCAGCCTTGGTCACCCTGGAGCCATGTCTCCGTGATCCCAACTATTGCATAGTCATTAATCGCTATCTGCACCTGCTACTCATCCACCTTATTACGAATGCTCCTCGCATTGAGACACAAAGCCTTCAGGCTTGTTTTTACAACACTTTTACCCTTTTTACAATTATGTTGACAAGTGGCCCCTTTTGATTTTTTCACTGGATTTGTCTGCCAGCCACTATTAATTTTCACCTTGCTACCGCTTGCTTCTAGTGCATCTATTTTACCGCTTGCTTCTAATGTATCTATGTTCTAATTTATACCCCCTCTCTCTCTCTGCTCACACCTTTAAGACACCCACCACCTCTTATTCTCTGTTTATAATTTTGTTTCTTCTTCCCCCCGTACATGTTGGGTCTGAGTGCTTCCCTTCCCTGCCTCAGACACCGTCTCCTAGCTACCTCTATTTGAGTCCCTCCCCCCAACCTATCTAGTTCATTTCATAGGCATCACAATCCCAGTAATGTCCAAGGAAACATGGGGCCTAATTTGGAGGATACGAAGTCAACTTCAACCTTTCTGAACAGTGGCTTTATCGACTCTCCTTGACCCACCAACAATATCAATCCCACCACCATAGACCTCTCCAGATACCTCGCCCGCAGTCAGTGTGTTACAATTGGATCGACGGTCTTTAATGACATGCCCGATAATTACTGGGTTTGGAGATGCTCCTTCGAGATTGATTGATTCCTGGGATGGCGGGACTGTCATATGATGCAGTGTGATTCTTGCAGTATGTGGGAGGTCAAGGACACTGCTGGTGCCTCTGGATGCTACACATGTGAGAAGTGCATCCAGGTACAGCTCCTGAAGGACCGTGTTGGGGAACTGGAGAAACAAGTGGATTACCTCAGGTTCATCCGAGAAACTGAGTCGTTCCTCGACAAGTCCTTCAGTAAGATTCTTACACCCAAGGCACTAGAAGAGAGAAGGTGGGTGACGGTGAGAAAAGGAGGAAAACATGGAATGCAAAGATCCCAGGGTGTTGTACCTCTTGTGAACAGGTTCACCCACGTGGAAGCTGCCGGGACAGAAGACGGTATGTCACCGAGCGGCGTACTGGCTTGCAAAACAAAAAGGGCTGATGAGCCAAAACCAAAGAGGCCAAAGTCGGACAACGTCATTGTAGTTGGAGACCCCATTGTGAGAGGTACGGACAGGGGTTTTTGCGGCAACAGACGGGATTCCAGGATGGTATGCTGCCTTCCTGGTGCCAGGATCCAGAATGTTACGGACAGAGTGCAGACAATCCTCAAGGGCGAAGGTGAACAGCCGGACGTGGTCGTGCATGTTGGCACAAATGATGTTGGAAAGAAGGGGATGAATATTTTGCAGCGGGACTTCAGAGAGCTTGGAAAAATGCTGAAAAGCAGGACTTCCAGGGTTGTTATCTCCGGTTTGCTTCCAGTTCCTTGTGCTGGCGAGAGCAGGAACAGGGAGATATGGGACCTGAATGTGTGGCTGAGGAACTGGTGCAGGGGGCAGGGATTTAGATTCTTAGATCACTGGGATCTGTTTTGGAGTAAGGGGGAACTGTACAAAAGGGACGGATTGCATCTTAACAGGTGGGGGACCAGCATTCTGGCCGGCAGGTTTGCCACTGCTACACGGATGGTTTTAAACTGAATAAGGGGGGGTGGGGTGTCAAATGGGATAATCGAGAACGGAGTTAAAGGGAAAGAGAGTAAAGGGATGGTTAATGACGCCAGAATTAACGGGAAAGAAAGCTCACAAAGGGATAGGAGAGTATGGCCAAGTGTAATAGGGGTCGATGTGAAAGGGGCCACTTGTCAACATAATTGTATAAGGAGTAAGAGTGTTGTAAAAACAAGTCTGAAGGCTTTGTGTCTCAATGCGAGGAGCATTCGTAATAAGGTGGATGAGTTGAAGGTGCAGATAGCGATTAATGACTATGCCATAGTTGGGATCACGGAGACATGGCTCCAGGATGACCAAGGCTGGGAGCTGAACATCCAGGGATATTCAATATTCAGGAGGGATAGACGAAAAGGAAAAGGAGGTGGGGTAGCGTTGCTGGTGAGAGAGGAGATTAATGCAATAGAAAGGAAGGACATTAGCGTGGAGGATGTGGAATCGATATGGGTAGAGCTGCGAAACTCTAAGGGGCAGAAAACGCTAGTGGGAGCTGTGTACAGGCCACCTAACAGTAGTATTGGAGTTGGGGATGGCATCAAACAGGAAATTAGAAATGCGTGCAACAAGGGTAACACGGTTATAATGGGTGACTTCAATCTGCATGTAGATTGGGTGAATCAAATTGGCAGGGGTGCTGAGGAAGAGGATTTCCTGGAATGTATGCGGGATAGTTTTCTCAACCAACATGTGGAGGAACCAACGAGAGAGCAGGCTATTCTAGACTGGGTATTGAGTAATGAGGAAGGGTTAGTTAGCAGTCTTGTTGTGCGTGGCCCCTTGGGCAAGAGTGACCATAATATGGTTGAGTTCTTCATTAGGATGGAGAGTGACAAAATTAAGTCAGAAACAAGGGTTCTGAACTTGAACAAAGGTAACAGATGTGAATTGGCCAAGATAGACTGGCAGGTGATTCTTAAAGGGTTGCCAGTGGATGTGCAATGGAAGGTATTTAAAAACTGCATGGATGAAGTACAAAAGTTGTTCATACCAGTTTGGCAAAAGAATAAATCGGGGAAGGTGGTGCATCCATGGATAACAATCGAAATCAGGGATAGTATAAAAACAAAAGATGAGGCATACAAATTTGCCAGAAAAAGCAGCCTACCGGAGGACTGGGAGAAATTCAGAATCCAGCAGAGGAGGACAAAGGGCTTAATTAGGAAAGGGAAAATAGATTATGAAAGGAAACTGGCAGGGAACATAAAAACTGACTGCAAAAGTTTTTATAGATATGTGAAGAGAAAGAGACTAGTTAAATCAAATGTTATAACATATAACCATATAACAATTACAGCACGGAAACAGGCCATCTCGGCCCTTCAAGTCCGTGCCGAACAACTTTTTTCCCTTAGTCCCATCCTGCCTGCACTCATACCATAACCCTCCATACCCTTCTCATCCATATGCCTATCCAATTTATTTTTAAATGATACCAACGAACCTGCCGCCACCACTTCCACTGGAAGCTCATTCCACACCGCTACCACTCTCTGAGTAAAGAAGTTCCCCCTCATGTTACCCCTAAACCTCTGTCCCTTAAATCTAAAGTCATGTCCTCTTGTTTGAATCTTCCCTATTCTCAAAGGGAAAAGCTTGTCCACATTAACTCTGTCTATCCCTCTCATCATTTTAAAGACCTCTATCAAGTCACCCCTTAACCTTCTGCGCTCCAGAGAATAAAGACCTAACTTATTCAACCTATCTCTGTAACTTAGCTGTTGAAACCCAGGCAACATTCTAGTAAATCTCCTCTGTACCCTCTCTATTTTGTTGTCATCCTTCCTATAATTGGGCGACCAAAATTGTACACCATACTCCAGATATGGTCTCACCAACGTCTTGTACAATTTTAAAATTACATCCCAGCTTCTATACTCAATGCTCTGATTTATAAAGGCTAGCATACCAAAAGCTTTCTTTACCACCCTATGTATATGAGATTCTACCTTCAAGGAACTATGCACGGTTATTCCCAGGTCCCTCTGTTCAACTGTATTCTTCAATTCCCTACCGTTTACCATGTACGTCCTATTTTGATTTGCCCTGCCAAGGTGTAGCACCTCACATTTATCAGCATTAAACTCCATCTGCCATCTTTCAGCCCATTTTTCCAACTGGCCTAAATCACTCTGTAGACTTTGGAAATCCTCTTCATTATCCATAACACCCCCTATCTTGGTATCATCTGCATACTTACTAATCCAATTTACCACCCCTTCATCCAGATCTTTGATGTACATGACAAACAACAAAGGACCCAACACAGATCCCTGAGGCACCCCACTAGTCACCTGCCTCCAACCCGACTAACAGCCATCCACCATTACCCTCTGGCTTCTCCCATTCAGCCACTGTTGAATCCATCTTGCTATTCCTGCATTTATACCCAACAGTTGAACCTTCTTAACCAACCTTCCATGAGGAACCTTGTCAAAGGCCTTACTGAAGTCCATATAGACAACATCCACTGCTTTACCCTCGTCAATTTCCCTAGTAACCTCTTCAAAAAATTCAAGAAGATTAGTCAAACATGACCTTCCAGGCATAAATCCATGTTGACTGTTCCTAATCAGACCCTCTTTATCCAGATACTTATATATATTATCTCTAAGTATCTTTTCCATTAATTTGCCCACCACTGAAGTCAAACTAACCGGTCTATAATTGCTAGGTTTACTTTTAGAACCCTTTTTAAACAATGGAACAACATGCGCAGTACGCCAATCCTCGGGGACTATTCCAGTTTCTAATGACATTTGAAATATTTCTGTCATAGCCCCGGCTATTTCTACACTAACTTCCCTCAATGTCCTAGGGAATATCCTGTCAGGACCTGGAGACTTATCCACTTTTATATTTTTCAAAAGTGCCAGTACTTATTTTACTTTGAAACTCATAGTATCCATAGCTACTCTACTAGTTTCCCTTACCTCACATAATTCAATATCCTTCTCCTTGGTGAATACCGAAGAAAAGAAATTGTTCAATATCTCCCCCATCTCTTTTGGCTCTGCAGATAGCTGTCCACTCGGTATCTCCAATGGACCAATTTTATCCCTTGTTATCCTTTTGCTATTAACATAGCTGTAGAAACCCTTTGGATTTACTTTCACCTTACTTGCCAAAGCAACCTCATATCTTCTTTTAGCTTTTCTAATTTCTTTCTTTAGATTCTTTTTACATTCCTTATACTCCTCAAGCACATCATTTACTTCATGCTGCCTATAATTATTGTATATCTCCCTCTTTTTCCGAACAAGATGTCCAATTTCCCTTGAAAACCAGGGCTCTTTCCAATTTTTACTGGTTCCTTTCAACCGAACAGGAACATAAAGATTTTGTACTCTTAAAATGTCCCCTTTAAATGTCCTCCATTTCTCCTCTACATCTTTCCCATAAAACAAAATGTCCCAGTTCACTCCTTTTAAATCATCTCGCATCTCGTTAAAGTTAGCCTTTCTCCAATCAAAAATCTCAACCCTAGGCCCAGTTCTGTCCTTCTCCATAATTATATTGAAACTAATGGTGTTGTGATCACTGGACCCGAAGTGCTCCCCTACGCATACCTCCACCACCTGTCCCGTCTCATTTCCTAACAGGAGGTCCAGCACTGCCCCTCCTCTAGTAGGCACCTCTATGTATTGCTGCAAAAAACTATCCTGCACACATTTTACAAACTCCAAACCATCCAGCCCATTTACAGAATGTGTTTCCCAGTCTATGTGTGGAAAGTTGAAATCTCCCAATCACTACCTTGTGCGTACTACTAATATCTGCTATCTCTTTACATATTTGCTCTTCCAATTCTCGTTCCCCATTTGGCGATCTATAATATACCCCCATAAGTGTTGCTACACCTTTCCCAATTCTGAGTTCCACCCAAATAGCCTCGATAGATGAGCCCTCCAATCAATCCTGCCAAAGCACTGCTGTAATATCTTCCCTGACTAGCAATGCAACACCTCCAACTCTTGCCCCTCCAATTCTATCACACCTGAAGCAACGAAATCCTGGAATATTTAGTTTCCAATCACAGCCCTCCTGCAACCATGTTTCACTGATCGCCACAACATCATACTTCCAGGTGTCTATCCAGACTCTAAGCTCGTCCACCTTTCTTACAATGCTCCTAGCATTAAAATATGCTGATTTAAGAAACCCCGCATCTCTTATTCTCTGTTTATTTCCTTTTTTTCTTTCTCCTCTTGTGTCCGAGTGCTTCCCTTTTCTGCTTCCTGCCTCCCATTCTGTCTACTAGCTTTTGCTATTTGCATCCCTCGCCCCAAACATTCTAGTTTAAGGTCTCTCCAGTGGACTTTGCAAATTTCCCCGCCAGGATATTGGTCCCCCTAGGGTTCAAGTGCAACCCATCCTTTCTGTACAGGTCCCACCTACCCCAAAAGAAATCCCAATGATCCAGAAACTTGAATCCCTGCCCTCTGCACCAGTCTTTCAGCCAAGCATTTATCCTCCACCTTGCTCCATTTCTACTCTCACTGTCGCGTGGCACAGGCAGTAATCCTGAGATTGTTACCTTTTTGGTCCTTTTCCTCAACTCTCCTCCCAAGTCCTTAAATCCTCCCTTCCAGACCTCTTCCCTTTTTGTACCTATGTCATTGGTACCTATATGTACCACGACCTCAGGCTCCTCTCCCTCTGATTTGAGGATATCTTGGACACGTCTAGACACGTCCAAGACCTTGGCACCAGGGAGGCAGACCGCCATCCTGGTCTCCCGACTGCGTCCACACAATCGTCTATCCGACCCCCTAACAATAGAGTCCCCAATTACAATTGCACTCTTTTTTCCCCCTACCTTTCGGAGCAACAAGGCCGGTCTCTGTGCTCAAGGCCCGTCCGCTGTCGCCACCCCGGGTAGGCTGTCACCCCCATCCGTACTCAAACAGGAGTACTTATTTGCTAGGTGTACTGACATTGGAGTACTCACTCGTTCATGCCTCCGCCCCTTGCCCTTCCTTAGCGTGACCCACATGTTTCTCTCCTGTGGTTTTGGAGTAACCACCTCCCTATAACTCTCCTCTATCACCTTTTCACTCTCCCTGACCAGGCAGAGGTCATCGAGCTGCTGCTCCAGGATCCTAATACGGTCCCTTAGGAGCCCCATCTCTCTGCACCTGATGCTAATGTGGACGTCAAGAGGGCCATCTGACACCATGACCTCCCACATCTGACATGCAGTACAGTACACTGCTCTGGCTGACATTCTCTCGCCTTACCCTGGATCCGATACCAGTATAATATAATGGAAACTGCTGTGAGAAATCAGCAGGTATCTGACTAAAACAGCTGCTCCCTCTTGACCTTTAAACTACACCTTTATTATACAAACCAAAAGCACTGTACCTTCACTAACCCCCTGTACCTTTACTAACCCCCTGTACCTGTACTAACCCCCTGTACCTTTACAAACCCACTGTACCTTTACTAGCCGACTGTACCTTTACTGACCCCCTGTACCTTTACTAACCCACTGTACCTTTACTAACCAACTGTACCTTTACTAACCCACTGTACCTTTACTAACCCCCTGTACCTTTACTAACCCACTGTACCTTTACTGACCCACTGTGCCTTTACTAACCCACTGTACCTTTACTAACCAACTGTACCTTTACTAACCCACTGTACCTTTACTAACCCCCTGTACCTTTACTGACCCACTGTGCGTTTACTAACCCACTGTACCTTTACTAACCCCCTGTACCTTTACTAACCCCCTGTACCTTTACTAACCCACTGTACCTTTACTGACCCACTGTGCCTTTACTAACCCACTGTACCTTTACTAACCAACTGTGCCTTTACTAACCCACTGTACCTTTACTAACCCCCTGTACCTTTACTAACCAACTGTACCTTTACTAACCCACTGTACCTTTACTAACCCACTGTACCTTTACTAACCAACTGTACCTTTACTAACCCACTGTACCTTTACTAACCCCCTGTACCTTTACTAACCCACTGTACCTTTACTGACCCACTGTGCCTTTACTAACCCACTGTACCTTTACTAACCCCCTGTACCGTTACTAACCCACTGTACCTTTACTAACCCACTGTACCTTTAGTAACCCCCTGTACCTTTACTAACCCACTGTACCTTTACTAACCCACTGTACCTTTACTAACCCACTGTACCTTTACCAGAAAGCAGAAATACTAACTAGAGGTTGCAAGCAATCAGCTGCTTGCTCTAGTCTGCTTCCACCAATCAGCGGCTTCCACCAGAAACCTCCCTATTCAGTATGGAATGTTCCGGATTTATGTAAAAAAACAAGCTCCTGACCCTCCTCCACTCGCTCCAACGGTCCAGGGCCTCTATAACAACAAGCCCCGCGCTGGATTTATGTACTCACCGCTCCTGACCCTCCTCCACTCACTCCAACGGTCCCGGGCCTCTGCCTGAACAAGCCCCGCGCTGGAATTATCTACTCACCGCCCCTGACCCTCCTCCACTCGCTCCAACGGTCCCGGGCCTCTGCCTGAACAAGCCCCGCGCTGGATTTATCTACTCACCGCCCCTGACCCTCCTCCACTCGCTCCAACGGACCCGGGCCTCTGCCTGAACAAGCCCCGCGCTGGATTGATGTACTCACCGCCCCTGACCCTCCTCCACTTGCTCCAACGGTCCCGGGCCTCTGCCTGAACAAGCCCCGCGCTGGATTTATGTACTCACCGCTCCTGACCCTCCTCCACTCGCTCCAACAGTCACGGGCCTCTGCCTGAACAAGCCCCGCGCTGGATTGATCCACTCACCGCTCCTGACCCTCCTCCACTCGCTCCAACGGTCACGGGCCTCTCAAGGTTCAAGCCATCTCTCCCCACATCACAGCATGGCGGGGAGGAAGAGGTAGCGGTAAACCAGGAGATCACCTCCAGGTGCGCAGAGGTGTGTGGCGATGGGGTCAGCGCAAGTGCATGTGCTAAGATAGGTCTCATCTCAGTCTATCCAGAAGGACGTCACCAAGAGGCACGCAGGATGTTCGCCATCTTAGATGAACAGAGAAACCGCTCTTTCGCAATATCTGAGTTTTTCAATATCTTTGAGATTAAAGGAAAACAAGACATATACACTACGGACTCAAGCAGACTGCAGGTAGAAGAGCCTGCAGTTACATGATTTGAGCCTGCAGATGAGAAGACATTGCTCCCTCTTCCTCCACTCCTAGAATGCAAGCAAGTGCCCAACAACCGTGCCGAGATCCCCACTCCCAATGCTGCGCGTCGCCACAGCTATCTCAGATGCACTGCCAACGTGATTCCTCCACTGGAGCCAAACGCCAAAATAATGCTCCTGTTGGGAGGAGATATTCTGCAAGTGCATAAAGTGAGGAAACTAATTAACGGTCCAACAATGCCCCATTCGCCCAGAAGCTGGATCTGGGACGGGTAGTTGTCAGTGATGTTGGTCTTGATGGAGCACATAGACCTACACAAGTGGACACCCACAAGACCTGCATTCTAGGAAACGGCCGATCCACTTACCTCACACCATGCACGAGCCATGTTACAGTGAAGGAAGGAGAAGTTCACTTACTCACCTCTTTGTGAGTATGATCCAGAGCTCATGTCCATGGCCGGTCTACAGGAGACCACATGTGGACAGATCCTGGGCCAGTCAGTCTTCCGCTGTACTGCCAGTGATAACGTCCCAGCACTATCATTTGATGACCTGAGGTGTCTCCAGATTATGGATGACCAATGTTACCGAGATAACTCAAATAGCTGGGTCGCACCTCTGCCGTTTCAGTCACCCAGGCAGCGTTCGCAGAATAATCGAGAGTTCGCTAACACCAGACTCACCTCTCTCCGGCGGACTTTGGAAAAACAACCACAAGTTGAGGGACACGCTCCAGGATCTACAGATGCTACAGATTCTACGCCCCGGCACCACATTCTCAAAGTTGAGCATGCTACAAAAGGAACTTTGTCTGTTCTCAGACGCATCTGTCAAGGCCATTGCCGCAGTTGCCTACCTGAGGGTCACCACCGAAGATGGAGTAATGGAGGTGGGCTTCATCTTTGGCAAAGCAATGCTGGCAACCCAGCCAGAGCTCACTATTCCAAGACTGGAATTGTGTGCAGCGGTCCTGGCTGTCAAAATCGCAGAGATGATTGCGAAGGAGATGGACTTGTTATTTGACGACATTATGTACCACACGGACAGCAAAGTAGTGCTGGGGTAAATCTGTAACCGATCAAGGCACATATGTCCACCACCGTGTCCAACGCATCCTTCAGCTTTCGTCATCTCATCAGTGGCGGTTTGTTCCCACGGATGACATCCCAGCTGACCCCGGATCACCGTCCTTCCCAGAAGCTCTATATTGCGCGACCTCCTGGCTGTCAGGACCAGCGTTTCACAAGAGACCATGCACCTGTGAGATAGTGAGATCCGTCCTCTTGCAACTAACATGACACGGGGTCCTTACTGTGCTGAATCCCTCAAGAAATGAGTGGCCCATGGCGATCATCTCAAATACTTTTCCAAGTCAGGATGGGAAGGTTCGGAGAGTGGAAGTCATAATCTTCAAGGATGGGGGCCAGAAGCTCAACGTCCACCCAATCACCGAAGTGGTTCTCCTCCTGTCTCCCGAGGACTCTGGGGGTTAAATGGGAAATTTACGTGGGGTCTGGGAGACCCCAGGCGGGGAGTGTGCTGGACCACATTCTGTTTACATGCATTAATACCACCTGCTGGATATTCCGCTTCCTACAGCCTTCAGCTACCTTTCCTGTTATACAGGAAGTTATCATAAACCAGGAAGTCCAGCCCAGAGGGTACCGAAGATTATAGAGGAGCAAGATGCGCCACTCAGCGAAAACAACGTAGTATCACATGTGTGATTGTTACACGACGCCATATTAGCGGACCAGAAATGGCGTCGACTATGGCGTCTACATCTAAATCTTCAGCGACGGCTGTTAATCTTTCTTTAGGTTCCCTCCAAAAAAAAGAAAGGTGACAAAAATATTATTATTCTGAACTGACATGTTATTTTCTGTTCTCACATCAACGGTCATGGAAAATTAGGCTCCACTATAATCTTTGGTCGATACATTAGAAAGTTATTAGAATTATTTTGAATAGATCTTTACTTACCACAGTAATAAAGATTGCTTACCAAAGTAATAAAGTCAATAATTTTAACACTTCTGAACGTTTTGGTTTTTGTTCTTGTAAGGCAGGGGTCTCCAAAACATGGCCCAGTGACCACAAGATTTTTCCAGCTCAGATTCGAGTCCGGGAACGCGACGGCTGTTACCGGTTATGTCCCTCGAATTGTCGAGACTTCACAAGCAAAGATCACAAGCCCGTCGTGAAGACGGGTGCAATCAAAGATTATAGAACTCCGCTCTATAATCTTTGGGTGCAAAGGTGTGGCGGGGGGTTCGGCGGCGGGGTGGGAATCAAAGATGCCAGAGGAGCTCTATATAATATCTTTGGTCGGAATGGGAAGGGTGCGCGTTATAATGTGCCCTTGTTCCACTCTCCCTGTCCTTCTCCCTCTCCTCGTTCTCCCTCTCCCCCTTCTCCCCCTTCTCTCCCTACTCCCTCTCCCCTTCTCCCCTACTCCCTCTCCCACCTCCTCCTCCCTCTCCCTCCTCCTCCCTCTCCCCTTCTCTCTCTTTCCCCTTCTCTCTCTTTCCCCTTCTCTCGATGTCCCCTGCTCTCGATGTCCCCTTCTCTCGATGTCCCCCCCCCCCGATCTCTCTCCTTCCCATCTCTCGATCTCTCTCTCTCTCCCCTTCTCTCGATCGCTCTCTCCCCCTCTCTCTTTCCCTTCTCTCTCTCTCCCTCCTTCCCTCTCTCTCTCCCTCCTTCCCTCTCTCTCTCCCTCCCTTCCCTCTCCTTCCCTTCTCCCTTCCCTCACTCTCTCCCTTTCCTCCCCTCTCACTCCTTCCCTTCCCTCTCTCTCCTTCCCTTCCCTCTCTCCTTCCCTTCCCTCTCTCTCCTTCCCTTCCTCTCTCTCTCCTCCCCTCTCTCCCCTTCCCTTTCTCCTCTTCCCCCTCTCTCTCCCCTCCCCCCTCTCTCTCCCTCCCTTCCCCCTCTCTCTCCCTCCTTTATGTAAATCTTACCATGTATGTCAGAAATAAAGTGTTAACCATGTTAATAGATCTCTATTATAATTTAGTTAAAATTGAGTGAGTTGGTGCAATATCGGTTCCAGCCGTCAGAGAATTCCACAGACTCACCACTCTGTGTGTGAAAAAAGATCTTCTCATCTCGGTCCTAAAAGACTTCCCCCTTATCCTTAAACTATGACCCCCTGTTCTGGAGTTCCCCAACATTGGGAACAATCTTCCTGCATCTAGCCTCTTAAGAATTTAAGAGGCTCGATGCAACTCCTTAAGAATTTTGTAAATCTCTATAAGATCCCCCTTCAACCTGCTAAATTCCAGCGAGTACAAGCCAAGTTTATCCAGTCTTTCTTCATATGGAATCCTGTCATCCCATGAATCAGTCTGGTCCTATTTACCTCTTCAAAATCATTATATATAATTATTAAAGATGTAATAATGGGACATTTGGATAGCAGTAAAAGGATTAGTCCAAGTCAGTATTTATGAAAGGAAAATCATGTTTGACTAATCTTCTGGAATATTATTCTGCCACACGGCTTGGTGTTGGGGCCGCAACTGTTTACCATATATATTAGTCAAACATGATTTTCCTTTCATAAATACTGACTTGGACTAATCCTTTTACTGCTATCCAAATGCCCCATTATTACATCTTTAAGAATTGACTCCAGCATCTTTCCCACCACCGAAGCCAGGCTAACTGGCCTGTAATTCCCTGGTTTCTCTCCAGCTCCCTTCTTGAAAACTGGGATAACATTAGCTATCCTCCAATCCACAAGAACTGATCCTAAATCTATAGAACATTGGAAAATGATCATATGCATATATGTATGTGTATATATGCATGTATATATAGGTATGTATATGTATGTATGTATATGCATATGTATGTATGCATATATGATTTATGTACACCATGAGAAGGTAATGTTTTTATTTCTCAAGGGCCTGTCCCACCATATATTTATATGAATGTGTGTTTGTGTGTGCCTGTAATTTTGTGCAGTGTGTGTTTAAGCAATACAAGGGAAGCTGCACAATGCAAGGGAAAATACGCAAAAGTGGGCGCTGGGGAGGAAAGATGCGAGGGAAATGGGGGAACAGGGGGGAAAGGGAGGGAGAGAGAGGGATGGGAGGGAGAGAGAGGGAATGGAGGGAGAGAGAGGGAAGGGAGGGGGAGAGAGGGAAGGGAGGGAGGGAGAGGGAGGGAGAGAGGGAGGGAGATCGAGGGGAGAGATATATCGAGATGGGAGAGAGTGAGATCGAGAGAAGAAGGGAGAGAGAGGGATCGAGAGGGGAGAGAAAGATCGAGAGGAGAGAGGGGAGAGAGGGAGATCGAGAGGAAGAGGGGAGAGATAGATCGAGAGGAGAGAAAGATCGAGAGGGGAGAGATCGTGAGAAGAGGGAGATCGAGAGAAGAGGGAGATCGAGAGGAGAGGGGAGAGAGAGAGAACGAGAGGAGTGAGGGAGGAGAGAGAGATCGAGAGGGGAGAGAGAGTTCGAGAGGAGAGAGGGGAGAGAGAGACCGAGAGGAGAGAGAGATCGAGAGGGGAGATATCGAGAGAAGAGGGAGATCGAGAGGGGAGAGAGAGAAATCGGGAGGAGAGAGGGGAGAGATAGAGATCGAGAGGGGAGAGAGAGAGAGATCGAGAGGAGAGAGAGAGAGGATAGAGAGAGATAGGGAGAAGAGAGTGGAGAGGGGGAGGTCGAGAGGTAAGTAAAGATCTATTACAAATACATCTAATAACTTTCTAATGCATCTTGCTCCTCTATAATCTTTGGGTACCTCATGGTGTAGACAGTGTAATTCTCAGTGTGTAATCTATCGCCATCCTACCCCACCAAATTTGTTAGATGCAATGTCTGTGAGTAATTATGTTTGTTAACAGCATCTTTATATGTTAAAAAAGTTATTTAGCAGGATTGCTATTATTAACAAGGTTAAGAATGTTTCATGTACCCTGGTTGGTTTCTAAAATCAGAGCACTGTATTTGGTGGTGGCATCATAGTCTATGTTCCTATACCAAGTGTATAACGTCACTAAATACGCTGTTTCCTTTTCTGCTTGTATGTTACAGTTTCACAGTTGAATCCAGTAAAGCATCAAAGACATCTCGTGTCTACGGGTCTTTATTGGATTAATTGTTTAACCTGTAGATAGCTGGATAAGGACATTCAGCGAGTCCAGTATAACCTCAAAATATCAAACACTGGATGAAGAGGACATAGAAAAATAACTCTAGGCCCAATGTTTCAAAGTCAGTTTATCGTCCCTTGTAGCAATTAATGTCCAGTGAAATTCAAATGTGTCTGCAGGAGTGAATCGTACAGGGTAGAAGAATACATTGACTATTTTCATAATCAAACTGGCACAGCAACATGCCAGCTATATCAAAGACAACCCTTCGCACAAACAGTGATCTCCCTGACTGAGCTGCCCAATGCTGTAACTCTTACTATGGGCATCAATCCCTGCACACAAACAGTGAACTCCCTGAATGAGTTGCCCAACAAACCTGTACTCTTTACTATGGGCATCCTGCCTGACCCGCTGAGTTACTCCAGCACTCTGTGAAACGTCACCTATCCATGTTCTCCACCGATGCTGCCTGCCCGGCTGAGTTACTCCAGCACTGTCTACTTTTTTGTAAACCAGAATCTGCAGTTCCTTGATTTTCATCGCAAATCTTCCCGGATTTCATAACTTTTACAAACTTTGGCATCTGTGCAATGTGTGCATTACAGGAAAAGGGTCACAGACCAATAAAGAACCATTTTGCAGTAAAGAGCATAATTATATCTCATTTGTAGACAGCGCCCCAATGTGCAGTAAATTCATATAACAGGTCGCTCCAATTTGCGCGCAACACTCCCACCGTGTAGTGATCCACTGCACTGCAGGCCCATCTAATCTGACTTGGCAACAACAACATTTCTTGGCTATATCCTCAGAAATCTCGTCTTCACACTTTCAAAGGGTCTCCAAAATTTCGAGACAGATTGGATAAGCTCTTTGAGGAATGTTTACACATTCTTACTCCAATCCACAGCAGACTTATTTTTTCAGGTCACTGGGCTCAGAGTAAGAATGCCCCTCGGGTCCCTTGAACCCAATATTCTACATTATCCCTGCCTCTGTTCCAGCTCCTTGCTCCGTATTGTTCTTCAATCATTAACAGTTATCACTGATATACATTTTATTGCACATAGACAAAGCGCTTAAGTAATTCAGCGGGTCATGCAACGTCGCTGGAGGAAAAGGATGTGACATTTTGGGTAAGAACTGTTTTGTTCCATCCCAAAGTCTATCGTTTCTCCAGAGATGCTCCCTGCCCGCTGAGTTATTCCAGCAACGTGTCCATGTTTGGTATAAACCCACATCTGCAGTTTCTTGTTTCAACATCGCCCTGATTTAATTTCAGTTGTGATAAGATTAGGGAATCATCACTTTAGTAAAGATACATCCTTTTATTCTGACACTGTGCCCTCTGGTCCGAGACTCTCCCACTAGTGGAAACATCCATTTAGTTCTGATGAAACAGCACCATTCCAATTTCACCAGAAACAAATAATAACTGAAAACCCTGGACACAACGACAGACACCCTGTCTCTACGCCGAGCACTGCTCCCATCCGCAGCCCAGGAGCACTGCACCCATCCGCAGCCCAGGAGCACTGCTCCCATCCGCAGCCCAGGAGCACTGCTCCCATCCGCAGCCCAGGAGCACTGCTCCCATCCGCAGCCCAGGGCCACCGCTCCCATCCACAGCCCAGGACCACTGCTCCCATCCACAGCCCAGGACCACCGCTCCCATCCACAGCCCAGGGCCACTGCTCCCATCCACAGCCCAGGACCACTGCTCCCATCCACAGCCCAGGACCACCGCTCCCATCCACAGCCCGGGACCACTGCTCCCATCCACAGCCCAGGACCACCGCTCCCATGCACAGCCCAGGACCACTGCTCCCATCCACAGCCCAGGACCACCGCTCCCATGCACAGCCCAGGACCACTGTTCCCATCCACAGCCCAGGACCACTGCCCTGATCCACAGCCCAGGACCACCGCTCCCATGCACAGCCCAGGACCACTGTTCCCATCCACAGCCCAGGACCACCGCTCCCATCCACAGCCCAGGACCACTGTTCCCATCCACAGCCCAAGACCACTGCCCCGATCCACATCCCAGGACCACTGTTCCCATCCACAGTCCAGCACAACTGCACTCAGACACTCCCACAACTCCCCCTTTTATACACAGCAGCTGAACATTTTCTAACCAGCTTCAATCAAGTCAATTACCACATTAACCCTTCGCCCACTGGCCAAACAACGTTTTTTGCACACATCATGATATCCACCTGGGGCAGTAGTTGTCTGCGGGACAATAATTGCCCTCCGACTTGTTGGTTTTTACACAAAGTGTCTGCTTGCAATTCCCTAAGTCAGAGACGACCATAACACACATAATCAGAAATAGACCATTCGGCCTATCGAGCCTACCCCACATTTCAATCATGGTCCATCTATCCCTCCCTCCTAACCCCATTCTCCTGCCTTCTCCCAATAACCCCTGACACCCGCAAGAATCAACAATCTATCTATCTCTGTCTCAAATATATCCACTGACACGTGGACTCCACCGCCGTCTGTGGCAACGAATCCCACAGATTCGCCACCCTATGTCAAAAGAGACTTCTCCTCATCTCCTTCCAAAAGGAACGTCATTTAATTCTGAGGCTGTGGCTTCTGGTCTTAGACTCTCCCACTAGTGGAAATATCCTCCCCACATCCATTCTATCCGGGCCTTTCACTGTTCGTTGAAGTTTCAATGCCCCTCCCCCCAATCTTCTAAACTCCAGCAAGTACAGGCTCAGCGCCGCCAAGTGCTCATCTCGTTCCTGGGACCGTTTTTGCAAACGCTAAGTCTTTTGTCTTGCTGATGTTGAGGGATGGATTGTTATCCTGACAATAGGTGCAGGAGTAGGCCATTTGGCCCTTCAGGACAGAAGGTTCTCAATGTCTTTCTCATATTCTATCTCATCTTTGCTGCACATGTGGCTGAAAAACTGAGCAGTGGACGGACGTCTGGATCCCGTTGGCCTGAGACCTGGCCAGAAGTTGTGGGTTTCAAGGTCATGAACCCGAGGCACATTGGTGTCAAGGGTCACGGCGGGGGGAATGCTCTGACCAATTCTAACATCTGAGCAGTGAACAATGATGATTTGTTAATTCATCGTGGCTGAAGCAGGTGGGCTCACATCTGACTATACTTTACTGTGGACAGTTAAACAGGAAAAGTAAACTTTCTTTAGTAACAGTGGATGATCCAGAGAAAGGAGAATGCTACTCTTGAATGTTCATAGTCACAGAGTGGAAACAGGCATGGAAACAGGTCCTTCCTTCGGACAAACCTGCCCACATCTACAGTAGGCCCAGCCCGACCAACATGCCCCATCTACACTTGTCCCACCCCGACCAACATGTCCCATCTACACTAGTCCCACCCCGACCAACATGCCCCATCTACACTAGTCCCACCCCGACCAACATGCCCCATCTACACTAGTCCCACCCCGACCAACATGCCCCATCTACACTTGTACCACCTCGACCAACATGCTCCATCTACACTAGTCCCACCCCGACAAACATGCCCCATGTACGATAGTCCCACCCAAACCAACATGACCCATCTACACTAGTCCCACCCCGACCAACATGCCCCATCTACAATAGTCCCACCCTGACCAACATGCCCCATCTACATTAGTCACACATGCCCACCCCAACCAACATCCCCATTTACATTAGTGCCACCCAAACCAACATGCCCCATTAAAACTAATCGCACACCAATCAACATGCCCCATCTACACTAGTCCCAACCCAACCAACATGGCCCATCTACACTAGTCCCACCTCGACCAACATGCCCCATCTACACTCGTCGCACCCCGACCAACATGCCCCATCTACACTAGTCCCACCCCGTCCAACATGCCCCATCTACACTAGTCCCACCACGACCAACATGCCCCATCTACGCTCGTACCACTCCAACTATCATGCAGCATCTACACTAGTCCCACCACCACCAACATGCCCCATCTACACTAGTCTCACCCCGACCAACATGCCCCATCCACACTAGTCCCACCACGACCAACATGCCTCATCTACACTAGTCTCACCCCGACCAACATACCCCATCTACACTAGTCCCACCGCGACCAACATGCCCCATCTACACTAGTCCCACCCCGCCCAACATGCCCCATCTACACTCGTCCCACCACGACCATCATGCCCCATCTACACTAGTCCCACCCCGACCAACATGCCCCATCTACACGCGTCCCACCCCGACCATCATACCCCATCTACACTAGTCCCACCACGACCAACATGCCCCATCTAGACTAGTCTCACCCCGACCAACATGCCCCATCTACACTAGTCCCACCACGACTAACATGCCCCATGTACACTACTCCCACCACGACCAACATGCCCCATCTACACTAGTCCCACCACGACCAACATGCCCCATCTATACTAGTCTCACACCGACCAACATGCCCCATCTACACTCGTCCCACCCCGACCAACATGCCCCATCTACACTAGTCCCACCCCCACCAACATGTCCCATCTACACTAGTCCCACCCCGACCAATATACCCCATCTACATTAGTCCCACTCCGACCAACATGCCCCATCTACACTAGTCCCACCCCTACCAATATGCCCCATCTACACTAGTCGCACCCCGACTAACATCCCCTATCTACACTAGTCCCACCCCTACCAATATGCCCCATCTACACTTGTCCCACCACGACCAACATGCCCCATCTACACTAGTCCCACCCCGACCAATATACCCCATCTACATTAGTACCACTCCGACCAACATGCCCCATCTACACTAGTCCCACCCCTACCAATATGCCCCATCTACACTAGTCCCACCACGACCAACATGCCCCATCTACACTAGTCCGTCCCCGACCAACATGTCCCATCTACACTAGTCCCACCTGTCCGCGTTTGCCCCCTATCCCTCCAAACATGTCCTATCCAAGTATCTCTTAAACGTTGTGAAAGTCCCTGCCTCAACTACCTCCTCCGGCAGCTCATTCCATACACCCACCACCCTCTGTGTGGAAACGTTGCCCCTCAGATTGACATTATTAATGTGAACCATTTGTGCACAACTCTGCTGGTGTGAGTAATAAACGAAATGATAGATGGCAAAAATACACAGTGGTGCAGTGGTAGAGTTGCTGCCTCACAGCGCCTGAGACCCGGGTTCACCACCCTCCGGCCAAATAAATTGCTCCTCATCTGCTTTCTAAAGGCATGGGTGGGAAAGGCAGAGAGGGTGAGGGGCCAGACGTGGGCATGTGGGACTAGCTTCGATAGGCATGTCTGTGTGTTTCTGTGCTGTGGGACTGACTGGGCTCAACAGGGTAGTAGTTTGATGCTTCAGCCTGCAGCAACCCAGCAGAACTGTGTTCCAGATATTTCATTAGTTTGTTGTTCTGCACATCAATCGGGAGGCGATGAAATCACCTGTTCACACGCAGCCGCCAGAGCAAACAGTGTACATACAGTGATGACAAATGCAATAAATGCAATTTCCAGTGCAAGCTTGTGTTGCAGAAAGCCCGAGGTAGCACGGACGAGAGGGGCCAAAGGGCCTGTCGCCGAGCAGGGCGACCACCGACGCTGTCCGTGTGGAGTTTGCTTGCTTCCCTCTCCGTGGAGGACCGGATGCGAGTCGGGACAGGGGAGGCGAACTCAGCTTCCAAGCCTCAATCCAAGCTCAGCCTTCCACCCGCGCATCCTAGCCCCGACGGGTCGAGTGCCGCCGCCTTCTTCCCGGACAACAACCGAGGGGAAAAACACAGACGAATCCTCTTCCAATCCCCGAATCCCTCAGGGAATGTCCCTGCCCTGTCTTTGAAATCAAGCCGTCACAATTGTGCACGATCAGTCAGCATTATCCTTTTTTTAATACATAGACGAAAGCTGATCAAGTTCAAGTTGGAATTTATTGTCACATGCACCAATTAAGGTACAGTGATATTTGAGTTACCGTCCAGCCACACTGAGTAAAAAGCAACAAGACACACAGCCACAAAAAATAAAATCTAACATAAACATCCACCACAGCTGAATCCACATTCCTCACTGTGATGGACGGTAATAAAGTTCAATCATCTTCCTCTTTTGTTCACCCGTGGTCGGGGCTGTTGAACCCTCCACAGTAGCCGCTCGCTGCCGACACACTAAAGTCCCTTTAAACTTCCATGATCCAAAGACATCCTCATGAAGATGGCCTACGCTTGGACAGCTATCCAGCCAGAAGGTGCAAAAGCATTGCGGGAGTTTGCGATATTTCTTAGAAGTATGAAAGAAATGACTACCCTCTTAGACCACATGCAAGAAATGAACGTTGTCAGCAATATGAAAATGATCACTCTAAAACTGCCCTATAGACTTAGAGAAAAGATAAAGCTGCTCTGTTAGAGGAAAATGAGAATCGAAAGACCATGCTTCCTGATCTGGGGAACTTCATAGAAAAGGAAGTACGGTTCATGTCAAATTTATGCTATGGGAGTATTCAAGATTCTAAACCAATCGCAACTGTCAAAAGTTCTACCTTTAGTAAAACAAAAGAAAGATCAGGACCTAAGGGAAGTAGTTTTGATTCTGCTGTAAATACCTGCATATGGATGAGAAGGGTATGGAGGGTTATGGCATGAGTGCAGGCAGGTGGGACTAAGGGAAACAAGTTGTTTGGCACGGACTTGAAGGGCCGAGATGGCCTGTTTCCGTGCTGTAATTGTTATATGGTTATATGGTTAAACGAAAGGCCAAAAGGAAGAAGATGCATTTACTGTTAAGCCAAGATGGTTTTGCTTGTCATCCAGCGAGAAGAAGACAGAGGAATGAGAAAGAGATGACCCACGAGGGAAGGGAAGGGGGGCTGTCGATGACTGGTCAGCTCGGACCTTGCATCCCATCCCAAGAATGGACACCGCATTCTCGATAGGGCCAAGGAGAGCTTGTAATAGGAACACTTCTCCATCCGTTTCTCACCACGGATGGCTGACCTGCTGAGTTCTACCGGCACTTTGGATGGGAATGGACAGGTGACGTCTTGGGTCTGGACCCTTCTTTGGACTGATGGAGTCGGGGGAGAAAGCTGGAAAAAAAGATGGAGTTGGGACAGACTGCAGGACTTAGTTAGAAGGGGGGAGCTTCCTTAATTTGGAGAATTCAATGTTCATGTCATTGGGCTGTAAGCTATGAGGTGCTGTTCCTCCAGTTTGTGTGTCTCCTCACTCTGGCAATGGGGGAGGCCCAGGACAGAAACATCAGTGTGGGAGTAGGAAGGGGAGTTAAAATGGTTGGCAACCGGGAGATCCAGTAGGCCTTGGAAGACCGAGCGCAAGTGTAGGTGAAATTCACGCCTAGTCCTGATACAATAGACATTAGGCAAGATAAAATAGGTGCAGGAGGAGGCCATTCGGCCCTTCGAGCCTGCACCGCCATTCAATGTGATCATGGCTGATCATCCAACTCAGTATCCCGTACCTGCCTTCTCTCCATACCCCCTGATCCCTTTAGTCACAAGTGCCACATCTAACGCCCTCGTAAATATAGCCAATGAACTGGCCTTAACTACCTTCTGTGGCAGAGAATTCCAGAGACTCACCGCTCTCTGTGTAAATAATGTTTTCGTCATCTCGGGCCTAAAGGAATTCCCCCTTATCCTTAGACTGTGACCCCTTGTTCTGGACTCCCCCAACATCGGGAACAATCTATCAGCATCTAGCTTGTCCAACCCCCTAAGAATTTTGTAAGTTTCTATAAGATCCCCCCCAATCTTCTAAATTCCAGCGAGTACAAGCCGAGTCTATCCAATCTTCCCTCATATGAAAGTCCTGACATCCCAGGAATCAGTCTGGTGAATCTTCTCTGTACCCCCTCTATGGCAAGGATGTCTTTCCTCAGATTTGGATATCAAAACTGTACGCAATACTCCATGTGTGGCCTCACCAAAACCCTGTACAACTGCAGTAGAACCGCCCTGCTCGTATACTCAAATCCTTTCGCTATGAATGCTAACAAGCCATTTGCTTTCTTCACTGCCTGCTGCACCTGCATGCCTACTTTCAATGACTGGTGTACCATAACACCCAGGTCTCGTTGCATCTCCCCTTTTCCTAATCGGCCACCATTCAGATAATAGTCTACCCTCATGTTTTTTTGCCACCAAAGTGGATAACCTCACATTTATCCACATTATACTGCATATGCCATGCATCTGCCCATTCACTCAGCCTATCCAAATCACCCTGCAGCCTCCAAGTATCTTCCTTACACCTAACTATACCCCCCAGCTTGGTGTCATCTGCAAATTTGGAGATGTTGCATTGAATTCCCTCGTCCAAATCATTAATATATATTGTAAATAGCTGGGGTCCCAGCACTGAGCCTTGCGGCACCCCACTAGTCACTGCCTGCCATTCTGAAAAGGACCCGTTTACTCCTACCCTTTGCCTCCTGTCTGCTAGCCAGTTCTCTATCCACATCAATACTGAACCCCCAATACCGTGTGCTTTAAATTTGTATGCTAATCTCTTATGCGGGACCTTGTCGAAAGCCTTCTGAAAGTCTAGATATAACACATCCACTGGTTCTCCCTTATCCACTCTACTAGTTACATCCTCGAAAAATTCTATCAGATTTGTCAGACATGATTTACCTTTCGTAAATCCATGCTGACTTTGTACAATGATTTCACCACTTTCCAAATGCGCTGCTATCCCATCTTTAATAACTGACTCTAGCAGTTTCCCCACTACCGATGTTAGACTAACTGGTCTGTAATTCCCCGCTTTCTCTCCCCCTCCTTTTTAAAAAAGTGGGGTTACATTAGCTACCCTCCAATCCTCAGGAACTACTCCAGAATCGAAGGAATTTTGAAAAATTATCACTAATGCATCCACTATTTCTGTGGCTAGCTCCTTGAGTACTCTGGGATGCAGACTATCTGGCCCTGGGGATTTATCCGCCTTCAATTTACCCAACACCACCTCCCGGCTAACCTGGATTTCACTCAGTTCCTCCATCTTATTTGACCCCCGTTCCACTGGTATTTCCGGCATATTATTTATGACTTCCTTATTGAAGACAGAACAAAGTAGTTATTCAATTGGTCTGCCATGTCCTTGCCATGATCACATTGAATGGCGGTGCAGGCTCGAAGGGCCGAATAGCCTACTCCTGCACCTATTCTTTTTTTTCTATTCTCTCAGCATATGACAGTCCCGAATGGCATCCCTCGAATTAACCTTGGAAACCTACGCTGCACTCCCTCAATAGGAAGAATGCCCTTCCTCAAATTAGTGTACCAAAGCTGACACAATACTCCAGGTGTGGTCTCCCCAGGAAAGTCCAGGTACACTACATCCACTGGCTCTCCCGTGTCGAATTTTCAGAAGGTCTTTGAAGTTTTAAATATGTGGATTAGGCAATATTAAACAGGCATGAATTGTAAATTATTTGGCAGACAGGAAACAGAGAGGAGACTTCGTTAGTGTGCAGGTGGTGATGAATGAACCAGAATCAAGCCAGTTCTTGAGTCCACTATTTTCAATGTTCATCAATGGTATTGACAAGGAAACAAATTTAATGTTTCTAAGTTTGATGACATGAAACTAAGAGTAAATAGGAGGATGCAAAGAGGTTTCCAGGTGATATCAATAAGTTGAGTTACTTGCCAAATTTACACAGATTCAGCAGAGAGTCATAGAGCTGTTCGACCCAACGCTCGCATGTTGACCAAGATGTCCTACTGACCCATCACAATTGGCTATGCCTGGCCCATGTCTGTCCAAACATTGATAACAAGAGGCCTTCAGTATAGGAGTAGAGAGGTTATTCTGCAGTTGTATAGGGCTCTGGTGAGACCACATCTGGGGTATTGTGTACAGTTTTGGCCTCCACATTTGAGGAAGGCCATCTTTGTGATTGAGGCAGTGCAGCGTATGTTCACGAGATTGATCCCTGGGAAGGCGGGACTGTCATATGAGGATATATTGAAAAAACTAGGCTTGTATTCACTGGAGTTCAGAAGGCTGAGGGGGATCTTATAGAAACAAGAGGGTGGAGCTACCTGCTGTGCGTATAAAGCTAGCGCGGGGCTTGCTGACACAAAGGCCCGGGAAGCCGTTGGCGACAGAGGGTGGAGCTACTTGCTGTGAGTATAAAGCTAGCGCGGGGCTTGCTGACACAGAGGCTCGGGGAGCCGTTGGAGACAGAGGGTGGAGCTACCTGCTGTGAGTATAAAGCTAGCGCGGGGCTTGCTGACACAGAGGACCGAGGAGCCGTTGGAGACAGAGGGTGGAGCTACCGGTTCAAGGTTCAATGTTAGTTTATTTGTCACATACACCAATTGGTGTCGTGAAATGCTTCTTGCCATGCAGCACATAAAATAAAGAATACAGACACAACACTAATAAAGAGATTTAAACATAAAAACATCCCCCCCACAATCGTTCCCATTATGAGGGAAGGCACAATGTCCAGTCCCCAACCCATGTCCACCCATAGTCAGGCATATTGAGGCCTCCATAGTTGCCTTCACGGAGGCCCGATGTTCCAGGCCGTTCTCGCCGGGTGATGGTGCTCCGGCGTCGGGAGAACCCTCTCAGCGGCTTGGGACTCCCGGAACGGCCGCTTCCTGCTGGAGTCCGCGGCTTCCAAAGCCGACAAGGCCGCGCTGAATGGAGCTCCTCCCTGGCTCCCGGTGTTAAAGTTCAGCGCCGCCGCCCGCAGCCAGCCGCTCCACAGACCCGCGGCTCCGCGATGTTTGTCTCGGGCGGTCCCAGCTCACCGGAGTTCCAGCGCGGCGACCCAGGCAAGGCATCGCCCGCTCCGTCCCGCGATGGCGCTCCAGCGCTCCAGCACTCCGCTACCGAAGCCGTGGTTCTGGGCGTCCCCCCAGGAAATGCCGCTCCAGGCCCGCTGGTAGGCCGCGAGGACGGGTCGGAGTTGCAGCCCGGAGAAAAGCTGCCTCTCCGACCAGGTAGGGACCAGGAGAAGCAGTTTCCCCCTTCCTCCCCCCCCTCCCCCCCACATTAAAAAAAAATAGACTCCCAAACAAAACACATTAACACACTAAAAAAAAAGAAAAGAAGGAAAGACATATAGCTGCAGGCTGGGCAGCCATACCATACAGGACGGCGCCCTGTGCTGTGAGTAGACCAGCAGCGGCAACGTTCCATCTTTACATTTCTACATTTCTGCCTTCAGGTTTAAGCATTCTGGGTGCTAAGGATTCTGGGAGCTAAGGATTCTGGGTGTTAGGGATTCAGTATTTATTAGTAAAGTTTAAAGAATAAAGCTTTGTGTTTAATAAAAATATAAATTAAAAAAAAAATATATATATATATATATATATATATATATATATATATATATATATATATATATATATATATATTTAACAGAGTAATTTGGGAGTAAGATGTCAGTGGAGATTGGCCCCATGGTTTGCTCAGCCTGCAACATGTGGGAGATGAGGGATATGGTCGGTGTCCCTGATGACTACATTTGCAGGAAGTGTGTCCAGCTGCAGCTCCTGGCAGACCGCATTGAACGATTGGAGCTGCGGCTGGATTCATACTGGAGCATCCACGAAGCAAAGAAAGTCGTGGACAGCACGTACAGCGAGTTGGTCACGCCACGGGTAAAAGGTAAGAGGACAGAAAGGGAGCGGGTGGCCAATAGCCAGCAAAGCAATAGGCAGATAGTGCAGGAGTCCCCTGCGGTCATCTCCCTACTCAACAGGTTTACAATTTTGGATACTGTTGACGGAGATGGCTCATCAGGGGAATGCAGCAGCAGCCAAGTTCATGGCACCATGAGTGGCTCTGCAGCACATGATGGGGGAGAAAAGAGGGGAAGGGCTATTGTAATAGGGGATTCAATTGTCAGGGGAATAGATAGGCGTTTCTGCGGCCGCAAAAGAGACTCCAGGATGGTATGTTGCCTCCCTGGTGCAAAGGTCAGGGATGTTACTGAACGGCTGCAGAACATTCTGGAGGGGGAGGGTGAACAGCCAGTTGTCGTGGTGCATATTGGCACCAACGATATAGGGAAAAAAAGGGATGAGGTCCTACAAGGTGAATTCAGGGAGCTAGGAGATAAACTCAAAAGTAGGACCTCAAAGGTAATAATCTCTGGATTATTACCAGTACCACGGGCCAGTCAGAGTAGAAATAGGAGGACATTGCAGATGAATACGTGGCTTGAAAAATGGTGCAAGGGGGAGGGATTCAATTTTTTAGGGCACTGGAACCATTTCTGGGGGGAGGTGGGACCAGTACAAACAGGACGGTCTGCACCTGGGCTGGAATGGAACCAATGTCCTTGGGGGAGTGTTTGCTAGTGCTGTCGGGGAGGATTTAAACTAATGTGGCAGGGGGATGGGTACAAGAGCAGAGAGGCAGGTGGGTGTAAAACGAGGGTGGAAGCAATAGGGAGCAAGGTGAAAAGTAAAAGTGGCAGGCAGACAAAACCAGGGCAAAAATCAAAAAGGGCCACTTCTCAACAAAATTGTATAAGGGGTAAGAGCGTTGTAAAAACAAGCCTGAAGGCCTTGTGTCTCAATGCAAGGAGTATTCGTAATAAGGTGGACGAGTTGAACGTGCAGATAGCTATTAATGAGTATGATATAGTTGGGATCACGGAGACATGGCTCCAGGGTGACCAAGGCTGGGAGCTGAACATCCAGGGATATTCAATATTCAGGAGGGATAGAGAGAAAGGAAAAGGAGGTGGGGTCGCGTTGCTGGTTAGAGAGGAGATTAACGCAATGGAAAGGAAGGACATTAGCTTGGAGCATGTGGAATCGGCATGGGTAGAGCTGCGAAACACTAAGGGGCAGAAAACGCTAGTGGGAGTTGTGTGCAGGCTACCTAACAGTAGTAGTGAAGTTGAGGATGGTATAAAACAGGAAATTAGAAATGCGTGCGACAAAGGCAAAACAGTTATAATGGGTGACTTCAATCTACATATAGATTGGGTGAATCAAATTGGCAGGGGCGCTGAGGAAGAGGATTTTTTGGAAAGTATGAGGGATAGTTATCTAAATCAACATGTAGAGGAACCAACGAGAGAGCAGGCTATTTTAGACTGGGTATTGAGTAATGAGGAAGGGTTAGTTAGCAGTCTTATTGTGCGTGCCCCCTTGGGCAAGAGTGACCATAATATGGTCGAGTTCTTCATTAGGATGGAGAGTGACATTGTTAATTCAGAAACAATGGTTCTGAACTTAAGGAAAGGTAACTTTGAGGGTATGAGACGTGAATTGGCCAAGATTGACTGGCAATCAATTCTAAAAGGGTTGACGGTGGATACGCAATGGAAGACATTTAAAGACTGCATGGATGAACTACAAAAATTGTTCATCCCAATTTGGCAAAAGAATAGATCAGGGAAGGTAGTGCATCCGTGGATAACAAGGGAAATCCGGGGTAGTATCAAAGCAAAGGATGATGCGTACAAAGTAGCCCGAAAAAGCAGCATACCAGAGGACTGGGAGAAATTCAGAGACCAGCAGAGAAGGACAAAGGGCTTGATTAGGAAAGGAAAAATAGATTATGAAAGAAAACTGGCAGGGAACATAAAAACTGACTGCAAAAGTTTTTATAGATATGTGAAGAGAAATAGATTAGTTAAAAAAAATGCAGGTCCCTTGCAGTCAGAAACAGGTGAGTTGATCATGGGGAACAAGGATATGGCGGACCAATTGAATAACTACTTTGGTTCCGTCTTCACTAAGGAAGACATAAATAATCTGCCGGAAATAGCAGTGGACCGCAGGTCAAAGGAGTACTTGAGTGAAATCCAGGTTAGTCGGGAAGTGGTGTTGGGTAAATTGAATGGATTAAAGGCCGATAAATCCCCAGGGCCAGATAGGCTGCATCCCAGAGTACTTAAGGAAGTAGCTCCGGAAATAGTGGATGCATTAGTGATAATTTTTCAAAACTCTTTAGATTCTGGAGTAGTTCCTGAGGATTGGCGGGTAGCAAACGTAACCCCTCTTTTTAAGAAGGGGGGGGGGGAGAGAGAAAACGGGGAATTACAGACCAGTTAGTCTAACATCGGTAGTGGGGAAACTGCTAGAGTCAGTTATTAAATATGGGATAGCAGCACATTTGGAAAGTGGTGAAATCAGTGGACAAAGTCAGCATGGATTTACGAAAGGTAAATCATGTCTGACGAATCTTGTGGAATTTTTCGAGGATGTAACTAGTAGCGTGGATGGGGGAGAACCAGTGGATGTGGTGTATCTGGACTTCCAGAAGGCTTTCGACAAGGTCCCACATAAGCGATTAGTATATAAACTTAAAGCATATGGCATTGGGGGTTCAGTATTGATGTGGATAGAGAACTGGCTGGCAAACAGGAAGCAAAGAGTAGGAGTAAACGGGTCGTTTTCACAATGGCAGGCAGTGACTAGTGGGGTACCGCAAGGCTCAGTGCTGGGACCCCAGCTATTTTCAATATACATAAATGATCTGGATGAGGGAATTGAAGGCAATATCACCAAGTTTGCGGATGACACTAAGCTGGGGGGCAGTGTTAGTTGTGAGGAGGATGCTAGGAGAATGCAAGGTGACTTGGATAGGCTGGGTGAGTGGGCAAATGTTTGGCAGATGCAGTATAATGTGGATAAATGTGAGGTTATCCACTTTGGTGGCAAAAATAGGAAAACCGACTACTATCTAAATGGTGGCCGATTAGGAAAAGGGGAGATGCAGCGCGACCTGGGTGTCATGGTACACCAGTCATTGAAAGTAGGCATGCAGGTACAGCAGGCAGTGAAGAAAGCCAATGGTATGTTAGCTTTCAGAGCAAAAGGATTTGAGTATAGAAGCAGGGAGGTTCTACTTCAGTTGGAAAGGGTCTTGGTGAGGCCATACCTGGAGTATTGCGTACAGTTCTGGTCTCCAAATCTGAGGAAGGACATTATTGCCATAGAGGGAGTGCAGCGAAGGTTCACCACACTGATTCCTGGGATGTCAGGACTGTCTTATGAACAAAGACTGCATAGACTCGGTTTATACTCTCTAGAATTTAGGAGATTGAGAGGGGATCTTATAGAAACGTACAAGATTCTTAAGGGGTTGGACAGGCTAGATGCAGGAAGATTGTTCCCGATGTTGGGGAGGTTCAGGACAAGGGGTCACAGCTTAAGGATAAGGGGGAAATCCTTTAGGACCGAGATGAGAAGGAATATTTTCACACAGAGAGTGGTGGGCTCTGGAACTCTCTGCCACAGAGGGTAGTTGAGGCCAATTCATTGGCTATATTTAAGAGGGAGTTAGATGTGGCCCTTGTGGCTAAGGGGATCAGAGGGTATGGAGAGAAGGCAGGTACGGGATACTGAGTTGGATGCTCAGCCATGATCATATTGAATGGCGGTGCAGGCTCGAAGGGCCAAATGGCCTACTCCTGCACCTAATTTCTATGTTTCTATGTTTCTATGAAACATATAGAATTATAAAAGGACTGGACAAGCTAGATGCAAGAAAAATGTTCCCAATGTTGGGCGAGTCCAGATCCAGGGGCCACAGTCTTAGAATAAAGGAGAAGTCATTTAAGACTGAGGTTGTAGCGGCACCATACGTGGCGAATAAAGAATAGACATCACGTTTGTGCAAGTGGTTCTTTATTCTGTTGTCACACATATAGTGGGTGCGCTAACTATATGTAGGGTTGTTGTAGCTGAGCGAGGTTGTTCCCTCGGGCTCAGCTACCGGTAAACTCCTGGTGGGTCTCGTGGTGAGAGAGCTTATGTACCAGGACACTCCCTCTGCCCATGACGTCGTGTGCCCGCCCTCTCCTGACGAGGGTTCGAGCTTATGTGGCCTATGTTTATGCTGACGCCACAGGACCCCCCCCCCCCAGAACAGGAGGAAGGAATAGCTTGGTCAAGGGAGGCTCCTGCATGTAGGTCTGGGACACCCCGGACGTGGGTCGGGACGGAGGGCTCCACGGGCGCAGTTGACGCTCTGCCTGGGCGATCCCGATGTACCGAGGGGTGCGAGGAGACCGATGCAGAAGCCGCCGGACAGAAGAGGTCTGGGACACCCCGGGCGTGGGTCGGGACGGTGCTCTACACGGGCGCAGTTGACGCTCTGCGTGTGAGATCCCGATGTACCGAGGGGTGCGACGAGACTGAAGAGACACGGTTGCATCTCCTTGACCAGCTAAGGGAGAGTGTCCTGTGACACTCGGCCCCCAAAAACGATGGGGGAAAAACCAAATACAATATACAAACTAATTGCAGTGCACACAAAAAAAATCAGTTAGTAAAAAAATATATAATAATAATTAGTGTTCAGTGTCTATCGTGCAGCCACAACGTCCAGCTGGAAGGTGGAGCTGTGGACAGTGGTGAGGCTGCAGTGACGGCATCCGGCCGGAAGGTGGCGCTGTGGATGACGGTGAGGTTGCAGGGACAGCAGCCGAACTGACGGTGGCGCTGTTGCTGGCAGTGAAGCTGCAGGAACGGCATCCGGCCGGAAGGTGGCGCTGTGGATGACGGTGAGACTGCAGTGACAGCAGCCGAACTGACGGTGGCGCTGTTGCTGGCAGTGAAGCTGCAGGGACGGCATCCGGCCAGAAGGTGGCGCTGTAGACGGCGGCCAGGTAAGTTCGTAGTGCACTTCCGGCCGGCGGCGGCCATGTTTGTAGTCGGAAGCCGCCCGTTTCAAGATGGCGCGGCGGCCATTTTGCCGGCCGGGTGAAGAGGAATCACCTGGTGACTGGAGGCCGGCGAGGAGCTGAAGGGCGGCTTCGGCGGCCGCCTCAGTGGTGAGGCCTGGAGCCAGGTCCGGTGCTGGGCCTGGAGACGCGGTGAGGGCGGGAGCCGGGTCCGGTGCAGGGCCTGGGGACGCGGTGAGGCCTGGAGCCGGGTCCGGTGCAGGGGCTGGAGCCGCGGTGAGGCCTGGAGCGGTGCTGGGGCCTGGAGACGTGGTGAGGCCTGGAGCGGTGCTGGGGCCTGGAGACCCAGTGAGGCCTGGAGCAGTGTCCCCGGTCAGTTGCATTCCGGTGCAAGGCCCGGAGCCGGGGTCCGTTGTCGGGAGCGGGAGAGTGGCAGGTACTCACTCTGCTCCCAGGGCCGTCGGGCGTGTGTCGGGGCTGCCGTGGGCAGGAGGCTGCAATGCTCGCAGCTCCTGCAGCAGCTGGTGGGGCAGCGGCGACATACCTCACTGCAGGGCCTGGTTGACGGCAGCGTAGTTCTGCAGGGCTGGGCAGCCGGCTGCAGACATCAGGTCTCCCGAGGCTGCGTCTTCAGGTGAGTCCAAATTTAAATTCGGACAGTCGGGGGTCACCAATGTAGCGGCACCATACGTGGCGAATAAAGAATAGACATCAGGTTGGTGCAAGTGGTTCTTTATTCTGTTGTCACACATATAGTGGGTGCGCTAACTATATGTAGGGTTGTTGGGTTACACAAAAAGCTGGAGAAACTCAGCGGGTGCAGCAGCATCTAAGGAGCGAAGGAGATAGGCGACGTTTCGGGTCGAGACCCTTCTTCAGACTTCTTCTGTAGGGTTGTTGTAGCTGAGCGAGGTTGTTCCCTCGGGCTCAGCTACCGGTAAACTCCTGGTGGGTCACGTGGTGAGAGAGCTTATGTACCAGGACACTCCCTCTGCCCATGACGTCGTGTGCCCGCCCTCTCCTGACGAGGGTTCGAGCTTATGTGGCCTATGTTTATGCTGACGCCACAAGGTGAGATAAAACTTTTTCTCCAAGTGAGTTGTGAATTTATGGAATTCCCTGCCACAGAGGGCAGTGCAGGCCAAATCACTGGATGGATTTAAGAGAGAATTGGATAGATCTCTAGGGGCCAGTGGAGTCAAAGGATATG
Source organism: Raja brachyura (assembly GCA_963514005.1). The sequence continues at coordinate 68,220,284 of OY740793.1, read as the reverse complement.
GGGAGAAGGCAGGCACGGGTTATTGATTGGGGACGTAAAGTGATGTAAATTCAGGACATGAAAAGCGATGAAATTACAGGAGGAATAAAGTGACGAATTTTCAGAACGTGAAAAGCAACGAAATTTCAGAACACGAAAATGCGATGTTACTCTGCATGTGATAAGTGATGAAAATTCAGCACGCAAAAAACGACAAAAATTCAGCACACAGAATGTGATGAAAATTCAGGATGCAAAAGGCGACAAAAATTAAACACATAAAAAGCAACGTAATTTCAGGACCTGAAAAGTGTTGAAATTTCACCACGTGAAAAGTGACGAAAATTTAGCACATGAAGAGCAACGAAAATTCAGCATGTGAAAAGTTACGAAAATTCAGCACGTGAAAAGCGACAAAAATGCAGCAGTTGAAAATTCGTCACAGTTGAAAGTGACGGAAATTCAAGACGTGAAAGGCAATGAAAATTCAGTACATAAAAAGTGATGAAATTTCAGCAACCGAAAAGCGCCGAAAATTCAGGACATGAAATAAGACGAAAATTCAAAACGCAATAAGGAACGTAAATTTAGGACATGAAAAGTGACGTAAATTCAGGACACATTAAGTGAGAAAATTAAGCGAGAAGTGCAAAGTGCCGAAAATCGACAAAAATTCAGCACATAAAAATCACTGAAAATTCATCATGTGAAAAGCGATGAAAATTCAGCACATGAAAAGTGACGAAATTTCAGCACTTGAAAAGCGACGAAAATTCAGCTTGTGAAAAGCTAAGAAAATTAAGCACGTGAAAAGCGACGAAAATTTAGCACGTGAAAAGCGACAAAACTTCAGCATGTGAAAACTGACGAAAATTCAGCACCAGAAAATGATGAAAATTCAGGACATGAAAGGCAAAACAAATTCAATATGCCTAAATTGAGGTAAATTTGGGACATTAAAAGCAAAGAAAATTCAGGATGAGGAAATCGAAGAAAATTCAGCTTGGGAAAAGCGATGGAAATTCAGCACGTGAAAAGTGACAAAAATTCAGCACGTGAAAAGCAATGAAAAGTCAGCACGTGAAAAGCAACGAACATTAAGCATGCAAAAACCAACTTACATTCATGACATGAAAAAGAACACAAATTCAGAATGAAAAACACAACAAAAATTCAGGACGTGAAAAGCGACGAAATTTCAGCACATAAAAATCGATGAAAATTCAGCTTGTGAAAAGTGATGGAAATTCAGCATGCAAAAATAGATGAAAATTCAGGACGTGAAAGACGACGCAAATTCCAAATGCCGAGACGACACAACGTTAGGGTGCGAAAAGCGAAGAAAATTCTGGACGTGAAAATCGACGAAAATTCAGCCCGTGAAAAGTGACGAAATTTCAGCACATAATAATCGATGAAAATTCAGCATGTGAAAAGTGATGTAAATTCAGGACGCGAAGAATGATAAAATTTCAGGACACGTAAAGCAACGTAGTTATGTACACGAAAAGCACCAAAATTTCACCACAAAAAAGACGACGAATACTCAGCATGTGAAAAACGACGAAAATTCAGCATGTGAAAAGCAATGAAAAGTCGGCGTGAAAATCAATGAAAATCATCTGTGACGAAAATTCAGTATGTGAAAAGCAACAACAATTCATGACGCAAAGGGAGCTGAAAATTCAGGATGTGAAAAGCGAAAAAATTTCAGTACATAAAAATCGATTAAAATTCAGCACGTGAAAGTGACAGAAATTCAGGATGCGATGAGCGACCAAATTCAGGATGCGAAAAGCGACTAAATATCTTTACCTGAAAAGCGCCAAAATTTCAGCACACAAAAAGTGACGAATCCTCAGCATGTGAAAAGCGACGAAAATTCAGCACATGAAAAGCGACGAAAATTCAGGACACGGAAAGTGACGAAAATTCAAAACGCGAAATGCGACATAAATTCAAGACATGAAAAGCGATAAAAATTCAGCACGTGCGAAATGGCAAAAATTCAGCATGTGAAAAGCGACAAAAATACAGCATGCATAATGCGATGAACATTCAGCACATGGAAAGCAACGAAAATTCAGCACACAAAAAGTGGTTCATCTTCAGGACACAAAAAGCAACGAAATTTCAGCACGCGAAAAGTGCCGAAATTTCACCAGACAAAAGGCGACGAATACTCACCATGTGAAAAGTGACGAAAATTCAGCACATGAAAAGCGACGAAAAGTCGGCATGTGAAAATCAACGAAAATTTTGTATGCAAAAAGTGATGAAAATGCAACACGTGGAATGTGACGAAAATTCTGTATGTGAAAAACGACAAAAATTCCACATGCAAAAGGTGCTGAAAATTCAGGATGTGAATAGCGACAAAATTTCAGTACATAAAAATCTATTCAAATTCAGCACACGAAAAGCGCCAAAATTTCAGCACACAAAAAGCAACGAATCCTTAGCATGTGAAAAGCGACAAAAATCCAACATGTGAAAAGCGACAAAAATTCAGCACAAGAAAAGCGTTGAAAATATTCAGCACATGAAAATTGACGAAAATTCGGAACGCAAAAGTGATGAAAATTCAGGATGTGAAAAGCAACGAATACTCAGGATGTTAAAAGCGAGGAAAATTCAGCACGTGAAAAGCGATGAAAATTAAAGACGTGAAAAGTGAAGCAATTTCAATATACCAACAGCAACGTAAATTTAGGCATGAAAAGGAACGAAAATTCAGCACGAGGAAATCGATGAAAATTCAGCACGAGAAAAGCGATGAAAATACAGGGGGCAAAAAACGACTACATTTCAGGAGCAAAAAGCAATGGAATTACCGGACAAGAAGCGTTGAAATTTCCGCATGTGAAAAGTGACGAAAATTCAGCACACGAAAAGTCACAAAAATTCAGGGCACGTAAAGCGACGAAAATTCAAAACGCGAAATGCGACATAAATTCAAGACATGAAAAGCGATGAAAATTCAGCACGTGAAAAGTGACGAAAATTCAGCATGTGAAAACTGACGAAAATTCAGGATGTGAAAAGCGACAAAAATTCAGCATGCAAAATGCGATGAACATTCAGCACGTGGAAAGCGATGAAAATTCAGCACACAAAGGATGATGACCTTCAGGACACAAAAAGCGATGATAATTCAGCACGCGAAAAGTGACGAAACTTCAGGACGCGAAAAGCGACGAAAACTCAGCGTGCAAAGCAACAAAAATTCCGCATACAAACAGTAATGAAAATTCCTGTAAATTACAGGATGCATAAAGTGACAAATTTTCAGAATGCGTAAAGCGACAATATTTCAGCACAAAAAAAGCGACAAAAATTCAGCATATGAAATGCGACGAAATTTCAGCACATGAAAAGTGACGAAAATTCAGGACGCAAAAGGTGATGAAAATTCAGGAGGTGAAAAGCGACGAATAGGATGTGAAATGCGATGGAAATTCAGCACGTGAAAAGCGACGAAAATTCAGACCACGAAAAGCGACGAAAATTCAGCACACGAAAAGTCACAATTTTTCAGGATACGTACAGTGACGAGAATTGAAATGCGACAGAAATTCATGATGCGAAAAGCGATGAAAATTCAGCATGTGAAAAGTGATGAAAATTCAGCACGTGAAAAGCAACAAAAGTTCAGAATGCAAAATGCGATGAAAATTCAGCACATAGAAAGCGACAAAAATTCAGCACGCAAAACACGACGAACATTCAGGATTTGAAAAGCGACGTAAATTCAGCACGTGAAAAGTGACGAAAATTCAGCATGTGAAAAGTGACAAAAATTCATCACATGAAAAGTGAGGAAAATTCAGGACGTGAAAAGCGACGCAATTTCAATATGCCAACACGATGAAAATTCAGCACATGTTAAGCGACGAAAATTCAGCACATGAAAAGCGATGAAAATACAGGGGGCAAAAAACGACAACATTACAGTATGCAAAAAGCGACTAAATTACAGGACACATAACCATATATAACATATAACAATTACAGCACGAAAACAGGCCTTCTCGGCCCTTCCAGTTTCAATCTTTCCTACCCTCAATGGGAAAAGCTTATCCACGTCAACTCTGTATATCCCTTTCTTCATTTTAAATACCTCAATCAAGTCCCCCCTTAACTTTCTGCGCTCCAAAGAATAAAGACCTAACTTGTTCAACCTTTCTCTGTAACTTAGTTGCTGGAACCCAGGCAACATTCTGGTAAATCTCCTCTGTACTCTCTCTAATTTGTTGACATCCTTCCTATAATTAGGCGACCAAAATTGTACACCATACTCCGGAATTGGTCTCACCAATGCCTTGTACAATTTTAACATTACTTCCCTACTCCTATATTCAATGCTCTGATTTATAAAGGCCACCACACCAAAAGCTTTCTTTACCAGCCTATCAACATGCCATTCCACCTTCCGGGAACTATGCACAGTTATTCCTAGATCCCTCTGTTCCACAGCATTCCTATCATTTACCATGTACGTCCTATTTTGATTTGTCCTGCCAAGATGTAGCACCTCACACTTATCAGCATTAAACTCCATCTGCCATCTTTCAGCCCACTCTTCCAAATGGCCCAAATCTCTCTGTAGACTTTGAAAATCAACTTCATTATCCACAGCACCCCTATCTTAGTATCATCTGCATACTTACTTATCCAATTTTCCACCCCATCATCTAGATCATTGATGTACATGACAAACAACAGTGGACCTAACACAGATCCCTGAGGCACCCCACTGGTCACCGGCGTCCAACCTGACAAACAGCCATCCACCATTACTCTCTGGCATCTCCCATTCAGCCACCGTTGAATCCATCTTGCTACTCCGCCATTAACACCCAAAGATTGACCCTTCTTAACCAACCTTCCATGGGGAACCTTGTCGAAGGCGTTACTGAAATCCATATAGACATCATCCACTGCTTTACCCTCATCAATTTCCCTGGTAACCTCTTCAAAAAATTCAGGAAGGTTTGTCAAACATGACCTTCCAGGCACAAATCCATGTTGACTGTTCTTTATCACACCCTGTTTATCCAGATGCTTATATATATTATCTCTAAGTATCCTTTCCATTAATTTGCCCACCACTGGCGTCAAACGAACAGGTCTATAATTGCCAGGTTAATTCTTTGAACCCTTTTTAAACAATGGAACAACATGCGCAGTACGCCAGTACGGCACTATTCCCGTTTCTAATGATAGCTGAAATATTTCTGTCATAGCCCCTGCTATTTCTACACTAACTTCCCTCAATGTCTTAGGGAATATCCTGTCAGGACCTGGAGACTTACCCACTTTTATATTTTTCAAAAGTGTTAGTACTTCCTCCTCTTTGAATCTCATAGTTTCCATAGCTACTCTATTTTTTCCCTTACCTCACAGAGTTCAATATCCTTCTCCTTGGTGAATACCGATGAAAATAAATTGTTCAATATCTCCCCCAACTCTTTTGGCTCTGCAGATAGCTGTCCATTCTGGCTCTCTAATGGTCCAATTTTATCCCTCGTTATCCTTTTGCTATTAATATAGCTGTAGAAACACTTTGGACTTACTTTCACCTTCCTTGCCAAAGCAATAAGAAAATTAGCTTTTCTTATTTCTTTCTTAAGCAACAACAGTTCAGTACGCAAAAAGCGATGACATTTCAGCACAGGAAAGTGTCAAAAATTCAGCATGCGAAACGGAAGAAACCTTAGCACATGGAAAGCAACGAAAATTCAGCACGCGAAAAGCGATGAAGCTTCATGACGCGAAAAGCCACGAAAATGCAGCATGCTAAAAGTGACGAAAATTCAGCACGTAAAAAATGACGATAATCAGCACATGAAAAGTGACAAAAATTAAGTATGCGTGAAAGGCGAAGCAAATTCAAAATGCCAAGACGCAAATTTAGGACATGAAAAGCGATGAAAATTCAGGACGAGGAAATCGACGAAAATACAAAGAAACAGAGACATAGAAAATATGTGCGGGAGGAGGCCATTCGGCCCTTCGAGCCAGCACCGCCATTCATTGTGATCATGGCTGATCGTCTGCTATCAATAACCTGTGCCTGCCTTCTCCCCATACCCATTGACTCCACTTGACCCAAGAGCTCTATCCAACTCTCTCTTAAACCCATCGAGTGATTTGGCTTCCACTACCCTCTGTGGCAGGGAATTCCATAAATTCACAACTCTCTGGGTAAAAAAGTTTTTCCTCAGCTCAGTCTTAAATGACCTCCCCTTTATTCTAAGACTGTGGCCCCTGGTTCTGGACTCACCCAACATTGGGAACATTTTTTTCTACACATAGCTTGTCCAGTCCTTTTATAATTGTATATATTTCTTAAAGATCCCCCCCTCATTATTCTAAACTCCAGTGAATACATGGCTAGTCTTCGCCATCCCACCACCCTACCCCAATCCCCGCCATCCCAATGATCAATCTCGTGAACCTACGCTGCACTGCCTCAATCACAAGGATGTCCTTCTTTAAATTAGGAGACCAGAACTGTACACAATACTCCAGATGTGGTCGCCACTGCCTGCCATTCTGAAAAGGATCCGTTCACTCCTACTCTTTGCTTCCAGTCTGCCAACCAATTTATATCCATGGCAACACCCTACCCCCAATAACATGTGCTCTAATTTTAGTCACCAGTCCCCCGTGCGGGACCTTATCAAAGGCTTACTGAAAGTCTAGATACATCCACTACATCCCCTGGCACCCCTTTATCCATTTACTTGTCACATCCTCAAAAAATTCCAGAAGATTAGTTAAGCATGATTTCCCTTTCATAAATCCACGTTGACTCGGACTAATCGTTTTACTGCTATCCAAATGCCCCATTATTACCTCTTTAATAATTGACTCCAGCATCTTTCTCACCAACGAAGTCAGGCTGTGATTCACCGTTTTTTCTCTCGCTCCTTTCTTGAAAAGTGGGATAACATTAGCTATCCTCCAATCCACAGGAACTGATCCTGAATCTATTGAACATTGGAAAATGATCATCAATGCGTCCACTATTTCTAGAGCCACCTCCCTGAGGACCCTGGGATGCAGACCATCAGGCTCAGGGGATTTATCATCCTTCAGTCCCATTAGCCTACCCAATACTGTTTCTCGCCTCATGAAAATGTATTTCAGTTCCTCTACCCCCTTAGATCCTCTGTCCTCCAGTACTGGGAGATTTGGGAGATTGTTTGTGTTCTCCTTAGTGAAGACAGATCCGAAGTACCTATTCAGCTCTTCTACCATTTCCTTGTTGCCCATAATTATTTCACCCGTGTCTGCCTTGAAGGAACCCACATTTGACTTTTCTATTCTTTTTCCCTTAAGATATCTAAATAAGCTTTTACTGTCCTTCTTTATATTCCTGGCCAGCTTCCCCTCATACTTCATCATTTCAGCCCGTATTGCCCGTTTTGTTTCCTTCTGTTGTCCTGTGAAAGTTTCGCAATCCTCCGGCTTCCGGCTACTCTTTGCTGTGTTATACATCTTTTCTTTTAGTTTTATCTATCCCGAACTTCTCTTGTCAGCCACGGTTGCCTCCTATACCCCTTTGAATCTTTCTTCCTTTTTGGAATGAAATGATCCTGCGTCTTCCAGAATATGCCCAGAAATTCCTGCCATTGCTGTTCCACCATCCATTCATGCTATGATCCCTTTCCTGTCCACTTTGGCCGGCTCCCCTCTCATGCCTTCATAGTCCCCTTTGTTCAACTGCATCACTGCCACTTCCAATTTAACGTTCTCCTTCTTAAATTGCAGATGAAAGCTAATCATATTATGATCACTACATTCAAGCGGTTCCTTTACCTCGAGTTCTTTTTATCATATCTGGTTCATTGGACAACACTAACTCCAGAATTGCCTTTTCTCTAGTCGGCTCCATTACAAGCTGCTCTAAGAATCCATCTCGGAAGCATTCTACAAACTCTCTTTCTTGGGATCCTGAACCAACCTGATTTTCCCAGTCTACCTGCATATTGAAATCCCCATCAGCACAGTGGCATTACCTGTGTTACATGCCAGTTTTACCTCCTACTGAAACTTCCATCCTACATCCGGGCTACTATTTGGTGGTCTGTAAATAAAACCAATTAGTGTCTTCTTGCCTTTACAATTCCTCAACTCAATCCACAGTAACTCTACCTCGTCAGTTCCTATATCTTCCTGAAATGCGATGAACCTTCAGGATGTGAAAAGCAACGACTCTTCAGCATGTGAAAAGTGACGAAAATGCAGCACCAGCAAAGCGACAAAAAATCAGCACGTGAAAAGCAACGAAAATTAAGCACACAAAAAGCAACAAACATCCAGGACACGAAAAGCACCGAAATTACAGGACACATAAAGCAATGACATTTCAGAACGCGAAAAGTGATGACATTTATGCACAAAAAAAGTAACAAAAATACAGCATGCGAAAAGCGAAGAAACTTCGGGATGCGAAAAGCAACGAAAATTAAGCACGGAAAAAGCAACAAAAGTTCAGCATGTAAGAAGCGATTAAAATTCCGCATGCAAAAAGTGTAGAAAATTCAGCACACGAAAATTCATAAAAATTCAGGACACGAAAAGCGATGAAAATTCAAAAAGCGAAAAGTGACGAAAATTCAGCACGTGAAAAGCAACAAAAATCAGCATGCGAAACGTGAACCTTCAGGACGTGAAAAGTGACGAAAATTCAGGACGCAAAAAGTGACAAAAATTCAGGACATGAAAAGTGACAAAAATTCAGGACGTGAAAAGTGACGAAAATTCAGCACGTGGAAATGACAAAAAATCAGCACGCGAAATGCGACGAACCTTCAGGATGCAAAAAGACGAAAATTCAGCACGCGAAAAGTGACAACAATTCACACATAAAAAGTGATGATAATTCAGCACATGAAAAGTGTTGAAAATGCAGGACATGAAAGGTGACGTACATTCAAAACGCTGAGATGATGTAAATTTAGGACGCGAAAAGCAGAGAAAATTGAGGACATGAAAATTGATGAAAATTCAGCACATGAAAATCGCCGAAAATTCAGCACGTGAAACGCGACGAAAATTCACCACGTGAAAAGCTGTAAAAATTCAGCACGTGGAAAGCAAGAAAAATTCAGCATGTTTAAAGCGACAACATTACGCACACAATAAGCAATAAACATTCAGGATGCGAAAAGTCAGGAAAGTTCAGCACGTGAAAAACAATGAAAATTCAGCACACGAAAAGCGACAACAATTCAGCACATGAAAAGTGACAAAAATTCAGGATGCAAAAAGCGACGGAAATTCAAAATAGCAAAAGCGATGTAAATTAAGGACGCAAAAAACAACGAAAATTCAGAGTGAGGAGCAACGACATTTCAGGACATGAAAAGTGACTACATTTTTGTACACGAAAAGCACCGAAATTTCAGCACACAAAAAGCGCCGAATACTCAGCATGTGAAAAGCGACAAAAATTCAGCATGCAAAAAGTGATGAGAATTCAGCATGTGAAAAGTGACGAAAATTCAGCAGCTGAAAAGCGACGAAAATTCAGCACCTGAAAAGAGATGAAATTTAAGCACACGAAAAACAACAAACATTCAGGACGCGAAAAGCGACGATAATTCAGCACATGAAAAGCGACGAAAATTCAGGGGGCAATAAGTGACGAAAATTCAGGACATGAAAGGTGATGCAATTTCAATACAGCAACAGTGACGCTAATTTTGGACATGAAAAGCGACGAGGAAATTAAGGACGAGGAAATCGATAGAAATTCTGCATGTGAAAAACGACAGAAATTCAGCACCAGAAAAGCGATTCAAATTCAGCACCAGAAAAGCGATTCAAATTCAGCACATGAAAAGCAAAGAAAATTCAGCACATGAAAATCGACGAAAAATTAAGCACATGAAAAGCGACGAAACTTCAGCACATAAAAATCTATGAAAATTCAGCTCATGAAAAGCAACGAAAATTCAGGACGCAAAGAGCAACGAAATTTCAGGAGGTAAAAAGCGACTAAATATCTGTACACAAAAATGCTGAAATTTCAGCACACAAAAAGCGATGAATCCTCAGCATGTGAAAAGCGACGAAAATTCAGCACGTGAAAAGCGACGGAAATTCAGCATGTGAAAAGCAACGAAAATTCAACATGCAAAAAGACATGAAAATTCAGCATGCGAAAAGTTACGAAAATTCAGGACAGAAACAAGGGTTCTGAACATAAAGAAAGGGGACTTTGAGGGTATGAGACATGAATTGGCCAAGATAGACTGGCGACTGATTCTTAATGGGTTGATGATGGATATGCAATGGAAGGCTGCATGGTTGAACTATAACAAATGTTCATCCCAGTTTGGCAAAGGAATACATCAGGGAAGGTAGTGCATCCGTGTATAAGAAGGGAATTCAGGGATGGTAACAAAACAAAAGATGAAGCACACGAATTAGCCATAAAAACCAGCCGACCGGAGGATTGGAGAAATTCAGAGTCCCGCAGAGGAGGACAAAGGGTTTAATTAGGAAAGGGAAAATGGATTACGAAAGAAAACTGGCAGGGAATATAAAAACTCACTGAAAATGTTTTATAGATATGTGAGGAGAAAAGGGTTAGTTAGTAAATGTAGGTCCCATGCAGTCAGAATTGATCAGGAGGAGCAAGGACATGGCAGACCAATTCAATAACAACTTTGGTTCTGTCTTCATTAAGGAAGACATAAATAATCTGCCGGAAATAGCAGCGGACCGGGTGTCAAATGAGATTGAGGAATTGAATGAAATCCAGGTTAGCCGGGAAATGGTGTTAGGTAAATTGAATGGATTAAAGGCCGATAAATCCCCAGGGCCAGAAACGCTGCATCCCAGAGTATTTAAGGAAGTAGCCCCAGAAATAGTGGATGCATTAGTGATAATTTTTTAAAACTCTTTAGATTCTGGAGTAGTTCCTGAGGATTGGAGGTAGCTCATAAACCCCCACATTTTAAAAAGGGAGGGAGAGTGAGAACGGGGAATTACAGACCAGTTAGTCTAACATCGGTACTGGGGAAACTGCTAGAGTCAGTTATTAAAGATGGGATTGCAGTACATTTGGAAAGTGGTGAAATCATTGGACAAAGTCAGCATGGATTTACGAAAAGTAAATCATGTCTGACGAATCGTATACAATGTTTTGAGGATGTAACTAGTAGAGTGGATAAGGGAGAACCAGTGGATGTGTTTTATCTGGAATTTCAGAAGGGTTTCGACAAGGTCCCACATAAGAGATTAGTCTACAAATTTAAAGCACACGGTATTGGGGGTTCAGTATTGATGTGGATAGAGAATGGCAGGACTTTCATATGAAGAAAGACTGGATAGACTCGTCTTGTTCTCGATATCCATGTGGATATGGCTGGCAGACAGGAGGCAAAGAGTAGGAGTAAACGGGTCCTTTTCAGAATGGCAGGCAGTGACTAATGGGGTACTGCAAGGCTCAGTGCTTGGACCCCAGCTATTTGCAATATATATTAATGATCTGGATGAGGGAGTTGAATGCAACAAGTCCAGGTTTGCGGATGACACTAAGCTGAGAGGCAGTGTTAGCTGTGAAGAGGATGCTGAGAGGCTGCAAGTTGACTTGGATAGGTTGGGTGAGTGGACACATGCTTGGCAGATGCAGTATAATGTGGATAAATGTGAGGTTATCCACTTTGTTGGCAAAAACACGAGGGTAGACTATTATCTGAATGGTGGCAGATTAGGAAAATGGGAGAGGCAACGAGACCTGGGTGTCATGGTACATCAGTCATTGAAAGTAGGCATGCATGTGCAGCAGGCAGTGAAGAAAGCAAATGGTATGTTAGCATTCATAGCGAAAGGATTTGAGTATAGGAGCAGGGAGGTTCTACTGCAGTTGTACAGGGTTTTGATGAGGCCACACCTGGAGTATCGCGTACAGTTTTGGTCTCCGATTCTGAGGAAAGACATTCTAGCCAAAGAGGGAGTACAGAGAAGGTTCACCAGACTGATTCCTGGGATGGAAGGACTTTCATATGAAGAAAGACTGGATAGACTCGTCTTGTACTCTCTAGAATTTAGAAGATTGAAGGGGGATCTTATAGAGGCATACACAATTCTTAAGGGGTTGGACAGGCTAGATGCAGGAAGATTGTTCCCGATGTTGCGGATGTCCAGAACAAGGGGTCACAGTTTACGGATCAGGGGGAAGTATTTTAGGACCGAGATGAGGAAATCATTTTGCACACAAAGATGGGTGAATATCTGGAATTCTCTGCCACAGAAGGTAGTTGAGGCCAGTTCATTGGCTATATTTAAGAGGGAGATAGATGTGGCCCTTGTGGCTAAAAGGATCAGGGGTTATGGAGAGAAGTCAGGTACGGGATACCGAGTTGAATGATCAGCCATTATCATATTGAATGGTGATGCAGGCTCGAAGGGCCGAATTGCCTACTTCGGCACGTATTTTCTATGTTTCTATGAAATGCAACAGAAATTGAAAACGCAAAATGCGATGGTAATTAAGGACGCAAAAAGCGATAATAATGCAGGATGTGAAAAGTGACGAACATTCAGCACGTGAAATGCGACGAAAATTCAGGTCGTGAAAGGTGACTCATATTCAAAATGGCAAAAGCAACGTAAATTCAGGACATGAAATCAACGAAAATTCAGCACACAAAAAGTGACGAATACTCAGCATGGGAAAAGTGATGAAAATTAATCATTCGAAAAGTGACGAAAATTCAGCAAATGGAACATGACGAAAATTGAAGACCCGAAAGGCAACGAAAATTAAAAACATCAAAAGCGATGTAAATTCAGGAGGCGGACAGAAACAAAGTTACAGGACGCTCAAAGCAATGAAATTTCAGAATGCAAAAGCAACTACATTTCAGCACATGAAAAGCGAGGAAAATTCAGCATGCAAAATGCGACGAAAATTCAGCACATGAAAAGCAACAAAAATTCAGCAGGCGAAAAGCAACAAAAATTCAGGACGTGAAAAGCGATGAAAATTAAACACGCAAAAAGCAACAAACATTCAGGAAGCGAAAACGACAAACATTCAGCACATGAAAAGTGATGAAAATTTAGCAAATGAAAAGCAACGAAAATTCACGGGTTAAATGCGACTAAGTTTCACGACGCAAAAAGCGATGAAATCACAGGATGCATAAAGCAATGACATTTCAGAATGCGAAAAGTGATGAAATTTCATCACAAGAAATGTGACGCACAAATTCAGCATGCGAAAAGCAAAGAAACTTCAGGACACTGAATTGTAAGAAAGGTGGATGAGCTTAGAGTCTGGATAGACACCTGGAAGTATGATGTTGTGGCGATCAGTGAAACATGGTTGCAGGAGGGCTGTGATTGGAAACTAACTATTCCAGGATTTCGTTGCTTCAGGTGTGATAGAATTGGAGGGGCAAGAGGTGGAGGTGTTGCATTGCTAGTCAGGGAAGATATTACAGCAATGCTTTGGCAGGATAGATAGGAGGGCTCATCTAGGGAGGCTAATTGGGTGGAACTGAGAAGTGGGAAAGGTGTAGCAACACTTATAGGGGTATATTATAGACCGCCAAATGGGGAACGAGAATTGGAAGAGCAAATATGTAAAGAGATAGCAGATATTAGTAGTAAGCACAAGGTAGTGATTGTGGGAGATTTCAACTTTCCACACATAGATTGGGAAACACATTCTGTAAATGGGCTGGATGGTTTGGAGTTTGTAAAATGTGTGCAGGATAGTTTTTTGCAGCAATACATAGAGGTGCCTACTAGAGGAGGGGCAGTGCTGGACCTCCTGTTAGGAAATGAGACAGGACAGGTGGCAGAGGTATGCGTTGGGGAGCACTTCGGGTCCAGTGATCACAATACCATTAGTTTCAATATAATTATGGAGAAGGACAGAACTGGGCCTAGGGTTGAGAATTTTGATTGGAGAAAGGCTAACTTTAACGAGATGCGAGATGATTTAAAAGGAGTGAACTGGGACATTTTGTTTTATGGGAAAGATGTAGAGGAGAAATGGAGGACATTTAAAGGGGAAATTTTAAGAGTACAGAATCTTTATGTTCCTGTTCGGTTGAAAGGAACCAGTAAAAATTGGAAAGAGCCCTGGTTTTCAAGGGAAATTGGACATCTTGTTCGGAAAAAGGGGGAGATCTACAATAATTATAGGCAGCATGAAGTAAATGAGGTGCTTGAGGAGTATAAGGAATGTAAAAAGAACCTTAAGAAAGAAATTAGAAAAGCTGAAAGAAGATATGAGGTTGCTTTGGCAAGTAAGGTGAAAGTAAATCCTAAGGGTTTCTACAGCTATATTAATAGCAAAAGGATAACAAGGGATAAAATTGGTCCATTGGAGAGACCGAGTGGGCAACTATCTGCAGAGCCAAAAGAGATGGGGGAGATATTGAACAATTTCTTTTCTTCGGTATTCACCAAGGAGAAGGATATTGAATTATGTGAGGTAAGGGAAACTAGTAGAGTAGCTATGGATACTATGAGTTTCAAAGTAAAAGAAGTACTGACACTTTTGAAAAATATAAAAGTGGATAAGTCTCCAGGCCCTGACATGATATTCCCTAGGACATTGAGGGAAGTTAGTGTAGAAATAGCCGGGGTATGACAGAAATATTTCAAATGTCATTAGAAACGGGAATAGTCCCCGAGGATTGGCGTACTGCACATGTTGTTCCATTGTTTAAAAAGGGTTCTATAAGTAAACCTAACAATTATAGACCGGTTAGTTTGACTTCAGTGGTGGGCAAATTAATGGAAAAGATACTTAGAGATAATATATATAAGTATCTGGATAAAGAGGGTCTAATTAGGAACAGTCAACATGTATTTATGCCTGGAAGGTCATGTTTGACTAATCTTCTTGAATTTTTTGAAGAGGTTACTAGGGAAATTGACGAGGGTAAAGCAGTGGATGTTGTCTATATGGACTTCAGTGAGGCCTTTGACAAGGTTCCTCATGGAAGGTTGCTTCAGAAGGTTGAACTGTTGGGTATAAATGCAGGAATAGCAAGATGGATTCAACAGTGGCTGAATGGGAGAAGCCAGAGGGTAATCGTGGATGGCTGTTTGTCGGGTTGGAGGCAGGTAACTAGTGGGGTGCCTCAGGGATCTGTGTTGGGTCCTTTGTTGTTTGTCATGTACATCAATGATCTGGATGAAGGGGTGGTAAATTGGATTAGTAAGTATGCAGATGATACCAAGATAGGGGGTGTTGTGGATAATGAAGAGGATTTCCAACGTCTACAGAGTGATTTAGGCCAGTTGGAAAAATGGGCTGAAAGATGGCAGATGGAGTTTAATGCTGATAAATGTGAGGTGCTACACCTTGTCAGGACAAATCAAAATAGGACGTACATGGTAAACGGTAGGGAATTGAAGAATACAGTTGAACAGAGGGATCTGGGAATAACCGTGCATAGTTCCTTGAAGGTGGAATCTCATATAGATAGGGTGGTAAAGAAAGCTTTTGGTATGCTAGCCTTTATAAATCAGAGCATTGAGCATAGAAGCTGGGATGTAATGTTAAAATTGTACAAGGCATTTGTGAGACCAAATCTGGAGTATGGTGTACAATTTTGGTCGCCCAATTATAGGAAGGATGTCAACAAAATAGAGAGGGTACAGAGGAGATTTACTAGAATGTTGCCTGGGTTTCAACAGCTAAGTTACAGAGATAGGTTGAATAAGTTAGGTCTTTATTCTCTGGAGCGCAGAAGGATAAGGGGGGACTTGATAGAGGTCTTTAAAATGATGAGAGGGATAGACAGAGTTGATGTGGACAAGCTTTTCCCTATGAGAGTAGGGAAGATTCAAACAAGAGGACATGACTTTAGAATTAAGGGACTGAGGTTTAGGGGTAACATGAGGGGGAACTTCTTTACTCAGAGAGTGGTAGCGGTGTGGAATGAGCTTCCAGTGGAAGTGGTGGCGGCAGGTTCGTTGGTATCATTTAAAAATAAATTGGATAGGCATATGGATGAGAAGGGTATGGAGGGTTATGTTATTAGTGCAGGCAGGTAGGACTAAGGGAAAAAGGTTGTTCGGCATGGACTTGAAGGGCCGAGATGGCCTGTTTCCGTGCTGTAATTGTTATATAGTTATATAGTTATATAGACACGAAAATCAACGAAAATTAAGCATGCGAAAAGCGACAAAAGTTCAGCATGCAAGAAGCGATGAAAATTCCGCATGCGAAAAGTTACAAAAATTCAGCACATGAAAAGTCACAAAAATTCAGGACACGAAAAGCGAGGAAAATTGAAAAAGGGAAGTGCGACGTAAATTCAGGATGGAAAAACCGATGAAAGTTCAGAATGTGAAAAGCGATGAAAATTCAGCATGTGAAAAGCACCGAATGTTCAGCACATGAACAGCAATGGGAATTCAGCACATGAAAAACATTAAAAATTCAGCATGCGAAAAGCAACAAACCTACAGGACGCGAAAATCGACGAAAATTCACCAAGCGGAAAGTGACAATAATTCACCACATGGAAAGTGATGAAAATTCAGGATGCAAAAGGTGACAACAATTGAAAAGCGACAAATTCAGGAAGTGAAAAGCGATGAAAATTCAGGACTAGATAAGCGATAAAGGTTCAGCACATGAAAAGAGACGAAAATTCAGGATGAGGAAATGGACAAAAATTCAGAATGAGAAAAGTGACGAAAATTTAGCAAGTGAAAAGTGACAAAACTTCAGCACCGGAAAAGCGACGAAAATTCAGCATGTGAAAAGTGACAAAAATTAAGCGCTTGAAAAGTAACAAACACTCAGGTCGCGAACAGTGATGAAAATTCAGAAGACGAAAAGCGACGAAAATTCTGCAGACGAAAAGCGACAAAAATTCAGGAGGCAAAAAGCGACGAAAATTCAGTAGGCAAAAGATGACAAAATTTCAGGACACATAAAGCATCGACATTTCAGAACGCAAAAAGTGAAGAAATTTCAGCACGCAAAAAGTTACAAAAGTTCAGCATCCAAGAAGTGATGAAAATTCCGCACTCGAAATGTGACAAAAAATCAGCCCACAAAAAGTAAAAAAAATTCAGGACACGAAAACGACGAAAATTAGAAAAACGAAATGCAACGTAAATTCAGGACGCGAAAAGCGAAGACAATTCAGCATGTGAAAAGTGACGAACATTCAGCACACGAAATGCGACGAAAATTCAGCAGGTGAAAAGCAACAAAAATTCAGCATGCATAATGCGACGAAAATCCAGCACATGGAAAGCAGTAAAAAATCAGCACACGAAAAGCGACGAACCACCAGTGTGCAAAAAGCGACAAAAATTCAGCATGCTAAAAGTGACGAAAATTCACCACATGAAAAGCAAAGGAAATTCAGCACCTGAAAATCCACGAAAAATCCACATGGGAAAAGTAATGAAAATTCAGCACCTGAAAAGTAACAAAAATTCAGGACATGAAAAGCGACGAAAATTCAAAAAACAAAATGCTACGTAAATTCAGAACACAAACAGTGATGAAAGTTCAGCACATGAAAAGCGCCATAAATTCAGAACGCAAAAAGCAACGGGAATTCAGCACGTGAAAAACATTAAAAATTCAGTATGCGAAAAGCAACAAACCCTCAAGATGCGAAAAGCTACGAAAATTCACGAAGCGAAAATTGACAATATAATTCACCACATGGAATGTGATGAAAATTTAGGGCCCAAAAGGTGACAAAAATTGAAAAGCAAATTCAGGAAGCAAAAAGCGATGAAAATTCAGGATAAGTGACAAAACCAACATGCAAAAATCAACGAACCTTCAGGACGGGTAAAGTGACAAAAATTCAGCACGGGAAAAGCAAAGAAAAATCAGCATATGAAAAGTGATGAAAATTCAGGACGCAAAAGCCGACAAAAATTCATAACGCGAAAAGCGATGTAAATTCAGGACGTGATAAACTTAAAGCACACGGTATTGGGGGTTCAGTATTGATGGGGATAGAGAACTGGCTAGCAGACAGGAGGCAAAGGGTAGGAGTAAACGGGTCCTTTTCAGAATGGCAGGCAGTGACTAGTGGGGTGCCGCAAGGCTCAGTGCTGGGACCCCAGCTATTTACAATATATATTAATGATTTGGACGAGGGAATTCAATGCAACATCTCCAAATTTGCAGATGATACCAAGCTGGGGGGTATAGTTTGGTGTGAGGAGGATGCTTGGAGGCTGCAGGGTGATTTGGATAGGCTGAGTGAATGGGCAGATGCATGGCAGATGCAGTACAATGTGGATAAATGTGAGGTTATCCACTTTGGTGGCAAAAACATGAGGGTAGACTATTATCTGAATGGTGGCAGATTAGGTAAGGGGGAGATGCAACGAGACCTGGGTGTCATGGTACACCAGTCATTGAAAGTAGGCATGCAGGTGCAGCAGGCAGTGAAGAAAGCAAATGGTATGTTAGCATTCATAGCGAAAGGATTTGAGTATAGGAGCAGGGAGGTTCTACTGCAGTTGTACAGGGTTTTGGTGAGGCCACACCTGGAGTACTGCGTACAGTTTTGGTCTCCAAATCTGAAGAAATACATCCTTGCCATAGAGGGGGTACAGAGAAGATTCACCAGACTGATTACTGGGATGTCAGGACTTTCATATGAGGAAAGATTGGATAGACTCGGTTTGTACTCGATGGAATTTAGAAGATTGAGGGGGGATCTTATAGAAACCTACAAAATTCTTACGGGGTTGGACAAGCTAGATGCTGGAAGATTGTTCCCGATGTTGGGGGAGTCCAGAACAAGGGGTCACAGTCTAAGGATAAGGGGGAATTCCTTTAGGACCGAAATGAGGAAAACATTCTTTACACAGAGAGTGGTGAGTCTCTGGAATTCTCTGCCACAGAAGGTAGTTGAGGCCAGTTCATTGGCTATATTTAAGAGGGCGTTAGATGTGGCACTTGTGGCTAAAGGGATCAGGGGGTATGGAGAGAAGGCAGGTACGGGATACTGAGTTGGATGATCAGCCATGATCACATTGAATGGCGGTGCAGGCTCGAAGGGCCGAATGGCCTACTCCTGCACCTATTTTCTATGTTTCTATGTCTCTATGTGATAAGCGCGGAAAGTGCAGCTGATGAAAAGTGACGAAAATTCAGCATGTGAAAAGCAAGGGAAATTCAGCACTTGAAAAACGATGAAATTTTAGCATGCGAAAAGTGACAAACCTTCAGGATACGAAAAGTGATGAAAATTCAACAAGTGAATAGTGACAATAACTCAGCACAAGGAAACTGACGAAAACTCAGGACACAAAAGGCGACAAATATTCAAACTGCCAAAACCGACAAATACAGGAATCCAAAACAATGAAAATTCTGTACGAGATAAGCGACGAAAGTTCAGAACTCGAAAAGCGACAATATTTTAGTACGTGAAAAGCGACAAAAATTCAAAACTCCAAAAACGACATCAATTCAATAAGCGAAAAGCGACAAAAAGGCAGCACACGAAAAGTGACGAAAATTCAGCACATGAAAAGCGGTGAATATTCTGCAAGTCAAAAGCGAAGAAAATTCAGCACAAGAAAAGCGATGAAAAATCCGCATGTGTACAGCGACGAAAATTCAGCATGCGAAAACCGATGAAAATTCAGCACACAAAAAGCGATGAAAATTCAGGAAGTGAAAAGTGACGAAAATTATGTATGCAAAAAGCGATGAACCAGGACACAAAAAGTGACGAAAATTCAGCATGCGAAAAGTGATCAAAATTCAGGACGTGAAAAGTGATCAAAATTCAGGACACAAAAGGCAATTCAAAACTCAAAACGCCAAAGTGACATAAATGCAGGATGCAAAAAGCGACGAAAATTCAGGACAAGAAAACCGACGAAAATTCAAGACTCGAAAAGCAACGAAAATTCAGCAAGCAAAAAACGATGAAAATTCAGAATGCGAAAAGTAACGAAAATTCAGGATGAGAAATGCGATGAAAATTCCACATATGAAAAGTGAAAAAAATTCAGCACGTGAAAAGTGAAGAAAGTTCAGCAAGTGAAAAGCAATGAACATTTAGCACGTAAAAAGTGACAAAATTCAGTACGAGAAAAGCGACAAAAATTCACCACGCAAAAAGTGACGAAAATTCAGCACGCGAAATGCGACAACAATTATTGCACATGAAAAGTGACAAAAATTCAGCACAAGAAAAGTCACAAAAATTTAGCAGGTGAAAATCGATGAAAATTAAGGACGAGACATGCGATGGAAATTCGGCACATGAAAAACCCCAAAATTTCAGCACAGAAAATGCTTTGAATAATCTGCATGTGAAAAGTAATGAAAATTCAGCGCGCAAAAAGTGACGAAAATTCAGCATGCAGAACATGACGTAAATTCAGTACGCGAAAGCGACGAAAATTAAATAAAATCAAAAGTGGCGTAATTTCAGGTGGCGGACAGAGACAAAATTACAGGATTCATAAAGCAACGAAATTTCAGAATGTGAAAAGCAACTACATTTCAGCACACGAAAAGCGATGAAAATTCTGCATGCGAAATGTGACAAACATTCAGCACAGGAAAAGTGACGAAAATTCAGGACGCAAATGGTGACAAAATTTCAAGACAACAAAAGCAACCTAAAAAGCGATGTAAATTCAGGAGAAGAATTCAGGAAGTGATGAAAATGCAACAGCGCACAAAAAGCGATGAAAATTCAGCAGATGAAAAGCGATGACATTTCTGCACATGAAAAGTGAAGAAAATTCAGTATGTGAAAAGCCATGAAAATTCGGCATGGAAAAAGCAATGAACATTCAGGTCGCGAAACACGATGAAAATTCAACATGCAAAATGTGACGCACATTCAGGACGCAACAAGCAAATAAAATTCAGCCTCGAAAAACGCCGAATCTTCAGCACATGAAAAGTGACAAAAATTCAGGACGCAAAATGCAATGAAAATTCAAAACGCGAAAAGCGACGTAAATTCAGGAAGCGAAAAGCGACGAAAATTCAGCACGAGAAAACTGACGAAAATGCAGCACACAAAAAGCGACGACAATTCAGCAGATGAAAAGCAATTAAATTTCAGCACGTGAAAAGCAACGAAAATTCAGCACATGAAAAGCAACGAAAATTCAACATGCGAAAAGCAACAAAAATTCAGGACCAAAAACACGATGAAAATTCAGCACACAGAATGTGACGCACCTTCAAGATGCGAAAAGCAACAAAATTTCAGCACGCAAAAAGTGATGAACCGTCAGGATGTGAAAAGCGACAAAAATTTAGGACGCAAAAATTGACAAAAATTCAGCACATGAAAAGTGACGAAAATTCAGGACACAAAATGCGACAAAAGTTCAAAACGCGAAAAGGGACAGAAAATCAGGACACGAAAAGTGACGGAAATTCAGGACGCGAAAAGCAACCAGAATTCAGCATGCGAAAAGCGACGAAAATTTAAGACGGGAAAAGCAATGGAAATTCATGACGTGAAAAGCAATGAAAATTCAGCACGCGAAAAGTGAAGAAAATTCAGCACATGAAAAGTGACGAAAATTCAGGACGTGAAAGTCGACGAAAATTCAAGACACAAAAAGTAACGTAAATTCAGGACATGAAAAGCGATGAAATTACAGGAGGAATGTAATGACGAATTTTCGGAACGTGAAAAGCAACTAAATTTCAGGACATGAAAATCGATGAAAATTCAGCATGCAAAAAGCAATGAAAACTCAGCAGCAAAAAGCTACGAAAATTCAGCACATGAAATGCGAGGATGCTATAGGACGTGAAAAGAAACAAACCTTCAAGACGCGAAAAGCAACAACATTTCACCACATGAAAAGCAATGAAATTTCAGCAAACAAAAAGCAATGATAATTCAGCATGGAAAAGCAACAAAACTTCAGTATGCGAAAAGTGATGAAAATTCATTCTCGCGAAAAGCAATGAACCTTCAGGACGTGAAAAGCGATGAAAATTGAACACGCGAAACATGACGAAAATTTAGCACATGAAAAGTGATGAAAATTCACGATGTGAAAGACGACCAAAATTCAAAACGCAAAAAGCGACGTAAATTCGGGACATGAAAAGCGATGAAAATTCAGGACAATAAAAGTGACTACAATTCAGGACGCGTAAAGCAAATAAATTTCAGCACATGAAAAGTGATGAAAATTTATCATGCAAAATGCAACAAAATTTCAGTAAGCGTAATGCGACAAAATTTCAATACATGAAAAGTGACAAAATTTCAAAACGTCAGAAGCAACATAAATACCGGACGCAAAAATCAACGGAAAATTCAGGACGAGAAAAGAGACAAAAATTTAGTCTGCAAAAAAGGATGAAATTTCAGCACATGAAAAGCGACGAAAATTCAGCACGTGAAAAGCGACAAAATGTCACCACACAAAATGTGACGACTATTCAGCATGCGAAATGCAACGAATATTCAGCACATGGACAGTGACTAAAATTCATGACGCTAAGGCGACAAAAATAAAAAACGTGAAAAGCGCCATATATTCAGCAAGCGAAAAGTGCCAAAATTCAGCACGTGATAAGTGAGGAACTTACAGGATGCGAAAAGTAACTAAAATTCAGGACATGAAAAGTGACGAGATTTCAGCACATGAAAAGTGATGAAAATTCAGGACGCAAAAGGTGATGAAAATTCAAAATGCCAAAAGAGACGTAAATTCAGGACACGAAATGTGACGCAATTTCAGCACATGAAAAATTATGAACATTCAGGACGCAAAAGGTGATGAAAATTCAAAATGCCAAAAGCAACGTAAATTCAGGACACGAAAAGCGACAAAAATTGAGGGAGCAAAAAGTGATGAAATTTCAACATGCGAAAAGCGACGAAAATTCACCTTGTGAAAAGCGACGTAAATTCAGGACACAAAAAGCGACAAAAATTCAGGATGTGAAACATAGAAACATACAAACATAGAAATTAGGTGCAGGAGTAGGCCATTCGGCCCTTCGAGCCTGCACCGCCATTCAATATGATCATGGTTGATCATTCAACTCAGTATCCCGTACCTGCCTTCTCTCCATACCCCCTGATCCCCTTGGCCACAAGGGCCACATCTAACTGCCTCTTAAACATAGCCAATGAACTGGCCTCAACTACCCTCTGTGGCAGAGAGTTCCAGAGACCCACCACTCTCAGTTTGAAAAAAGTCCTTCTCATCTCGGTCCTAAAGGATTTCCCCCTTATCCTTAAGCTGTGACCCCTTGTCCTGGACCTCCCCGACATCGGGAACAATCTTCCTGCATCTAGCCTGTCCAACCCCTTAAGAATTTTGTAAGTTTCTATAAGATCCCCTCTCAATCGCCTAAATTCTAGAGAGTATAAACCTAGTCTATGCAGTCTTTGTTCATAAGACAGTCCTGACTTCCCAGGAATCAGTCTGGTGAACCTTCTCTGCACTCCCGCTATGGCAATAATGTCCTTCCTCAGATTTGGAGACCAAAACTGTACACAGTACTCCAGATGTGGTCTCACCAAGACCCTATCCAACTGAAGTAGAACCTCCCTGCTCCTATACTCAAACCCTTTTGCTATGAAAGCTGACATATCATTCGCTTTCTTCACTGCCTGCTGCACCTGCATACCTACTTTTAATGACTGGTGTACCATGACACCCAGGTCGCGCTGCATCTCCTCTTTTTCTAATCGGCCACCATTTAGATAATATTCTGCTTTCCTATTTTTGCCACCAAAGTGGATAACCTCACATTTATCCACATTAACCTCACATTTATCCACATTAACCTCACATTTATCCACATTGAAAAGTGATTAAAATTCAGCACACGTAAAGTGACGAAAATTCAGCAAATGAAAAGTGATGAAAATTCAGCAAATGAAAAGTGATACAAATTCAGCACATGAAAAGTGACGAAAATTCAGGACATGAAAGGCAACACAATTTCAAAACGCCAAAACAACGTAAATTTAGGACACGAAAATAGACGAAAATTCAGGACGAGAAAATCGATGTAAATTCAGGAAGTGAAAAGCGACGAAAATTCAGCACGTGGAACGCGACCAAAATTCAGCACCCGAAAAGTGGTGAAAATTCAGCATGCAAAAAGCGACTAAATTCAGCACGTGACTGTGCAGATAGGTATTAAGGAATATGATATAGTTGAGATTACAGAGACATAGCTACAAGGTGACCAAGGCTGGGAGGTGAACATCCAGGGATATTCATATTCAGTAGGGATAGAAAGAATGGAAAAGAAGGTGGGGGTAGCTTTGCTGGTTAGAGAGGAGATTAACGCATTAGAAAGGAAGAACATAGGCTTGGAGGATGTGGAATCGATATGGGTAGAGCTGTGAAACGCTAAGGGGCAGAAAACGCTAGTGGGAGTTGTGCACAGGCCACCTAACAGTAGTATTGGAGTTGGGGATGGCATCAATCAGGAAATTAGAAATGCGCAACAAAGGTTAAAAACTTATAATGGGTGACTTCAATCTACATATAGATTGGGTGAATCAAATTGGCAGGGGTGCTATGGAAGAGGATTTCTTGGAATGTATGCGGGATAGTTTTCTAAATCAACATGTAGAGGAACCAACGAGAGAGCAGGCTATCCTAGACTGGGTATTGAGTAATGAGGAAGGGTTAGTTAGCAGTCTTGTAGTGCAGGGCCCCTTGGGCAAGAGGGACCATAATATGTTTGGATTAGGATGGAGAGTGACAAAATTAATTCAGAAACAAGGGTTCTGAACTTAAAGAAAGGTAACTTTGAGGGTATGAGACGTGAATTGGCCAAGATAGACTATCAATTGATTTTTGATGGGTTGAAGGTGTATAGGCAATGGAAGGCATTTGATTTGATTTGATTTGATTTGATTTGATGTTCTTGTCATTCGAACCTCAGAGAGGCTCGAACGAAACTCCGTTTCTACAAGCCATACAAACATATAACCATATAACCATATAACAATTACCGCACGGAACCAGGCCTTCTCGGCCCTTCCAGTCCGTGCCAACCATTTATTTTCCCCTAGTCCCATCTACCTGCACTCAGACCATACCCCTCTATTCCCTTCCCGTCCATATACCTATCCACTTTACTTTTAAATGTTAAAATCGATCCTGCTTCCACCACTTCTGCAGGAAGATCAATCCACACAGCCACCACTCTCTGAGCAAAGAAGTTCCTCCTCATGTTACACCTAAACTTCTGTCCCTTAAGGCTTAAGTCCCTTTAAACAGAACAATTCATTAAAAAAAACACACACAGCAATTCAATTCACACAAACATCTATCACAGTGAATCTCCTCCTCAGTGTGATGTTAAGTCACATGGCAATTGAAGCCGCGCCGGGCGATGTACGGCCCCACTCTAGGCCCAAAGTCACAACGTTGGAGCCCCCGGCGGGCGCTGGAATGTCACGCTGGAATGACCCGCGGCCATTAAAGCCGCGCTGGTGGGCGGGTGCGACTCACGTTGCAGCGGCCCCTACAGCCTGTCTGTCTTTTGAAAATGTTTTTGTCTAGTTAAATTAAGGTGTTCGTGGTTTTTTCTCTAGTTATGTATATGTTGGGGGGGACTTTTAAATCTCTTCCCTGCACGGGAGACCCGACCTTCTCCCTGTCGGGTCTCTGTAGTCGTTGGGGCCTAGCACCGTGGAGCTGCCTCCGACCGGGACGACCTGGGGGCTCCAGTCGCTGAGCCTGTGGAGCTGCAGACTCACCGTCGTGGGGCTGGCCAGCCTCAGAGCGTGGGGAGCGGTGGTGGCTCGCTCCCGCTCCAGCTGCAGACCTGTGGACTGTTGGGATATCGGGAGCTCGCGGGTCCGGGTGGGAGACCACTTTCCAGAGCTCCTGCAACACAGCTTCTCCAGCCCATGTCGCGGGTTTGGAGCGACCCGGAGCGGGGCCGTACATTGCCCGGGTCGCAGACTGCAGAGATGAAGAACAACAATAAGACTGCAGGGATGAACTGCAACAATTGCTCATCCCAGTCAGCCAACTGAATAAATCAGGGAAGGTAGTACATCTGTGGATAACAAGGGAAATCGGGTATAGTATCAAAATTATCAAATTAACAAGAAAAAACAGCCTACCAGGGGACTGGGAGAAATTCGGAGTTCAGCCGAGGAGGACAAAATGATTAATTAGGAAAGGGAAAATAGATTATGAAAGAAAACTGCCAGGGAACATAAAAAACTGACTGCAAACGTATTTATACATATGTGAAGAGAAAAAGATTAGTTAAAACAAATGTAGGTACCACAGTCAGAAACAGGTGAATTGATCATGGGGACAAGGACATGGCAGGCCAATTTAATAACAACTTTGGTTCTGTCTTCACTAAGGCAGACATAAATAATCTGCCGGAAACAGCAGGGGATTGGGGGTCAAATGAGATGGAACTGAGTGAAATCCAGCTTATCCGGGAAGTGGTGTTGGGTAAATTGAATGTAATAAAGGCCAATAAATCCCCAGGACCAGATATGTTGCATCCCAGAGTACTTAAGGAATAGTGGATGCATTAGTGATAATTTTTCAAAACTCTTTAGATTCTGGAGTAGTCCCTGAAGATTGGACAGTAGCTATGTAACCCCACTTTTAAAAACGGGAGGGAGAGAGAAAACGTGGAATTACACACCAGTTAGTCTAACATCGGTAGTGGGGAAACTGCTAGAGTCAGTTATTAAAGATGGAATAGCAGCGCATTTGTAAAGTAGTGAAATCATTGGATTAAGCCAGAATGGATTTATGGAAGGTGAATCATGTCTGAGGAATATTATAGATTTATTCGAGGATGTAACTAGTAAAGTGGATAAGGGAGAGCCAGTGGATGTGTTATATCTGGACTTTCAGAAGGCCTTCGACAAGGTCCCACATGAAAAGTGATGAAAATTCAGGACGCAAAAAGCGATGAAAATTCATAATGGCAAAAGCGATGTAAATTCAGGACGTGAAAAGCGACAAAAATTCAGGACGCAAAAAGCGACGAATTTCTGCACATGAAAATGCCGAAATGTCAACACACAATGTGACGAATACTCAGCATGTGAAAAGCGACGAAAATTCAGCATGTGAAAAGCAATGAAAATTCAGCATGTGAAAAGCAATGAAAATTCAGCATGCAAAAAGTGATGCATGCAAAATTCAAAACATCCTACATGACGAAAATGCAATACGTGTAAAGCGACGAACCTCCAGGATGCGAAAAGCAATGAAAATTCAGTATGCAAAAAGTGACGAAAATTCAAGATGTGAAAGGCGACGCAAATGAATATGACAAATGCGATTTTAATTTAGGACGTGAAAAGCAACAAAAATTCAGGACGAGGATAGCGACAAAAATTCAGCACATGAAAAGCGATGAAAATTCAGCATTAAAAAGCGCCGAAAATTCAGAATGTGGAAAGCAAAGAAATTTCAGCACGCGAAAAGTGAAGAAAATTCCGCTCGTGAAAAGCGACAAAAATTAGCACGTGGAAATCGACGAAAATTAAGCATGTGAAAAGCAACAAAAATTCAGGATGTGAAAAACGATGAAATTCAGCACACGGAAAAGCGACAAAAATTCCGCACAAGAAAAGTGGCGAAAATTCAGACGCGAAAGGTGATTAAAATTCAAAACTCCAAAAGTGATGCAAATTCAGGTTGTGAAAAGCAACAATATTTCTGGACACGAAAAGTGACAAAAAGTCAGAACATGAAAGGTGATGAAAATTAAAAATGCCAAAAGCAATATAAATTCAGGATTGGTGTTTTATATTGTTTTTTTAATATGTTATACATTGAATTATATTATTTTACTGATGAATGGTATTATACAGTAGACTGGAGGAGATACGTATGTCAGATAAAGTTATTAGTATTAACATTTGTTGATCACAAACTAGGGTACGAAATTGGGATGTATATGCTGAGACATCTACCTCATTACAATCCACCATAATACCAAAATGCAAGACATTAATAGGAAAAAGGGGGGTGATGGAAACACCT
The DNA here is from genome assembly GCA_963514005.1 of Raja brachyura. The sequence continues at coordinate 68,192,318 of OY740793.1, read as the reverse complement.
TCTGTAGTTGGAATGTAAAAGTTATTAATGAACCAATTAAAAGAGGTAAGGTTTTGGCGCAATTAAATAGAATGAAAACAGACATAATTTATCTTCAAGAGACCCATTTAAAAAAGGACGCACAATATAGATTAACGGCAAATTTGATTTCTAGGGTGTACCATTCATCATTTACTCATAAATCTCGAGGAGTTGTCATACTTATTCGTAAGGGTATTCAATTTAAATAAGTCAATAATAGAAGATCCTGAAGGTAGATACATTATAGTCACTGGTGAACTATACTCGAAGAAGGTTGTACTTATGAATATATATGGACCTAATTTTGATAATCCGCTGTTTTTTTAGAAAATATTCAACACTATTCCTATAGTAACACAGCACAATTTAATAATTGGGGGTTACTTAAATTGCACTTTGGATAATTATTTAGATAGATCATCAACTAAAAGGAAGGCTATATCTAAATCAAGTGAATTCATAAATTCGTTTATTAGTTCAGCTAATGTCAAGGATATTTGGAGAAATGATAATCCCAATGGTCGAGAATACGCATTTTACTCTCCGCTATTTGGAACTTATTCCAGGATAGATTATTTTCTAATAGATTCAAAGCTTGTCCAATTTACGTATGATTCAAAATATCATAATATTAATATCTCTAATCATGCTCCATTAACATTTAAGATTCATTTAAAGGGTATAACTAATAGATATTCGCAATGGAGACTTAATCCTCAAGTATTAAATGATAAGGCTTGTTATGGTTAATCAGATTTAATTATTTTTTGAGACTAATGATAAACCTGGAATTTCATCGTCTCTTTTATGGGACACATTTAAAGCTTTCATACGTGGTGCTATAATATCTGCGCAGGCACATCTAAATAAGGAAAACCGAAAGATTCAACAGAATTTGGAAAATGAAATAAGGCAGTTGGATATGGAAAATGCTGTGTCTCCATCTAGGGTTATATATAATAAAATTGCAACAATAAAATATAAGTTAAATGAGATTCAATCAAAGTATGTTATTAAACTTTTTCAAAAGACGAAACAAGCATATTTTGAATTCGGGGATAAACCACATAAATTGTTAGCTCGTCAACTAAGAAAATCAGATGAAGAAAAAAGGATAAGTAAGGTCAAATCTGAACAAGGAGAAATATTAACTTTACCAAAAGACATTAATGATAGATTCCAACAATACTATCAAAAACTTTATACATCAAAGGTGATGGATCAATCCGATGGAATGGAAGTATTTCTCCAGGAATGTCATATTAATGGATTAGATCAGGAGGGTGGAGAATTATTAGATGCTGAAATATCAGCAAAAGACATTGAGGAATCAATTAGATCATTAAAGAACGGTAAAGCTGCTTGCCCCGACCGTTTGGGTGTTGAATTTTATAAGAAGTTTCATGATTTGATCGCCCCACGGCTACAAACTATATATAAAGATGCCTATGAGCAAGAACAGCTTCCAGAAACCCCAAAAGAATCCACAATTACATTTATTTCTAAAGCAGATAAAGATCTAGAAGAACCAGGATCATATAGAGCAATAGCTCTTTTAAATACAGATAAAAAAATATTAACAAAAATTTTATCTCAAAGGTTAAGTTTAGTGATCAATAAATGAATACATCATTATCAGGTTTTCTTCCTAAATGATATTCCACTTATAATTTAAGACGTCTAATTAATATCATTTATTCGAAAAGAGTGAATGATATTGAATTAGCGGTTATATCCCTGGATGCAGAAAAGACGTTTGACCAGGTCGAATGGCCTTACTTATTTAGGATAATGCAGAAATTTCAACTGGGAGAAGGATTTTGCAAATGTGTTAGAATTTTATATTCTGGCCAACAGCAAGAATCCTAACAAATCAAATGTTATCAGCAAAATTTAATCTTTCTAGGGGTTGTAGACAAGGTTGTCCGTTATCACCCTTATTATTTTCACTCGCTATAGAATTATTGGCCGAAAGGATTAGATCAGAACCAGAAATTTATGGATACAATACTAAAACCACAATAAATAAAATATCTTTATATGCAGACGATGTTTTGATATACATGACAAAACCGGAGATTAGTATTCCTAAAGTACTTGATGTTATAACTGAATTTAGTATGTTCTCAGGATATAGAATTAACTGGAATAAAAGTGAAATTATGCCTATAACAGGAATAAAATTGAATAAATTACACAAATTTCCATTTAAAATAGTTAATAATCAAATTAAATATATTGGAATTAATGTATCAAAATCTTATAATTCTTTATTTAAATCAAATTTCCCCCAATTATTAAATAAATTAAAAAATAATATATTATATAGGAAAACATTACCAATATCAATGATTGGTAGAATAAATGCCATTAAAATGATTTTTTTGCCACAATTACTATATTTATTTCAAACCATCCCGCTATATCTTCCTAAATGTTTTTTTTAATTAATTCCATTGTCAATAGCTTTATTTGGGATTATAAAAATCACAGAATAAGTAAAATACACGTATGTGAATGTAAGATAAATGGTGGCCTAGCCCTACCTATTTTTTTATATTATTTTTGGGCGGTTCAGGTTAAGAACTTTAATTTTTGGCCGGTACATATGGAACAGGACCCAGTTTGGTTAAGAATAGAAAAGGAAGATTGCTTACCATTCGATATAAGTACAATACTCCTTGCCCCAAGGGTGGTACAAAAAAAACATATAAGGAAAATCCTATAATTTTAAATAATATACGTATTTGGAAACACATCATTAAGTCTTTACATTTAGAAACTATGCCACTTTGTTTACCAATTATGAATAATCCTCTGTTTAAGCCCTCGACATTGGATGTGGGGTTTAGACAATGGAAACATTTAGGAATAATAAGGATAGAACATCTTTACAGGAATGGGAAATTTCTCTCATTTCAGGAGATGAAAGAGATTTATGGATTGCAAGCAAATAATTTATTTAGATATTTACAAATCAGAGATTATGTCAAATTAAATATGCAAGATTACAGAAATAGAGATCCAGGTTTACTGGATGACGTACTTAATAAGCATCAAAACACAGAAAAATTAATAGCATATATATATAACATTCTTTTGGACAGGGAAATACCAACAACTGAATCATTTCGACAAAAATGGGAAAATGAAACTGGTTTACCGATATCAGAAGATTTTTGGGAAGAAAGCTTACAACGAATTCATTGCTGTTCGTTAAATGCCAGACATACTTCGATACAATTCAAAGAATTACATGGATTACATTACTCAAAAAATAAATTAAATAGAATTTTTCCTAATATGTCACCATTGTGTGATAAATGTCAGCACATAGAAGCTGATTTAACTCATAGTTTTGTAATATGTACAAAACTTAATAGTTATTGGATTGAGATTTTCAAAATTATTTCCATAGTTCTTAAGATTACATTAATTCCTGACCCAAAATTAATAATATTTGGTGTTTCAGATTCAAATCAAACATTAACAGCAAATCAAAGAAACTTTCTGGATTATTGTTTAATAATTGGAAAAAAAATAATATTAAAATTTTGGGAGGGACCATTATCCCCTACAATTAAAATGTGGACAGTGGAAATGATGGAGACTTTGCAATTGGAGAGAATTAAGTTTATCCTAATGGATAAACATGAGCTTTTTGAACAAATATGGTCTCCATTCACTGATTATATGAAGGGGTAGCTGGGTTCAGCATTGTAACTCAATAAGTAGCCGGCGGTAAGATCAAACGAAAATGTTTAATCTGAGATTTATATACTTGTCTCCATATATTATAATTAGAAATTGTTCCATTCATTGATAAGATGTATACTGTTTTTTTTCTTTAAGTATAATAATTGTTTATTAGTTATATGCTTTTTCCTTTTTTATTTTTTTTTTTATTTATTTATTTTTTACTAAACTTTTTCTCTTCTAATCAAAGTTATAATCACACTCTTTAAATTAATCTCTATTCTTTCTTTATTCTTTTTGTTTCTCTTTTTCACATTACTAAAACATTGAGGCCTATATATATGGCTTGGTAATATTTATATAATTTTGGAAATATGTAATATGTATATCTGAAAAAAAATACCATATCATTTGTAATACGTATGGCCTCTAAGAAAAATATATTAAAAAAAAATAAAAATTCACGATGCGAAAAGCTACGAAAATTCAGCACACGGAAAGCGACAAAAATTCAGCACATGAAAAGCGATGTAAATTCAGTATTCAAAAAGCAATGAAAATTGAGGACGCAAAGAGCAACGAATTTCTGTACACGAAAATGCTGAAATTTCAACACACAATAAGTGACGAATACTCAGCATGTGAAAAGCGATGAAAATTCTGCATGTGAACAATGAAAATTCAGCATGCAAAAAGTGATGTCAATTCAAAAGTGCAACATGACAAAAATTCAATACGTGAAAAGCGAATTAACTCTATGACGCGAAAATCAATTAAAATTAAGCATGCAAAAAGTGACAAAAATTCAGGATATGAAAGACAATGCAAATTCAATACGCCAAATGTTACTTAAATTTTATGATGTGAAAAGCGACAAATATTCAGGGCAAGGAAATCGACGAGAATTCATCACTTGAAAAGTGAAGAAAATTCAGCATGCAAAAAGATACGAAAATTCAGCACGTGGAAAGCAAACAAAATTCAGCACGTGAAAAGCGACGAACCTCCAGGATGCAAAAAGCAATGAAAATTCAGCATGCGAAAAGTGACGAAAATCCAGGACATATAATCATATAACAATTACCCTCCATGCCCTTCTCATCCATATGCCTATCCAATTTATTATTAAATGATACCAACGAACCTGCCGCCACCACTTCCACTGGAAGCTCATTCCACACTGCTACCATCTCTGAGTAAAGAAGTTCTCCCTCATGTTACCCCTAAACTTCTGTCCCTTAATTCTAAAGTCATGTCCTCTTGTTTGAATCTTCCCTATTCTCAAAGGGAAAAACTTGTCCACATCAACTCTGTCTATCCCTCTCATCATTTTAAAGACCTCTATCAAGTCCCCCCTTAACCATCTGCGCTGCAGAGAATAAAGACCTAACTTATTCAACCTATCTCTGTAACTCAGCTGTTGAAACCCAGGCAACATTCATGTAAATCTTCTCTGTACCTTCTCTATTTTGTTGACATCCTTCCTATAATTGGGCGACCAAAATTGTACACCATACTCCAGATTTGGTCTCACCAATGCCTTGTACAATTTTAACATTACATACCAGCTACTATACTCAATGCTCTGATTTATAAAGGCTAGCATACCAAAAGCTTTCTTTACCACCCTATCTATATGAGATTCCACCTTCAAGGAACTATGCACGGCTATTCCCAGATCCCTCTGTTCAACTGTATTCTTCAATTCCCTACTATTTACCGTGTATGTCCTATTTTGATTTGTCCTGCCAAGGTGCAGCACCTCACATTTATCAGCATTAAACTCCATCTGCCATCTTTCAGCCCATTTTTCCAACTGGCCTAAATCACTCTGTAGACTTTGGAAATCCTCTTCATTATCCACAACACCCCCTATCTTGTTATCATCTACATACTTACTAATCCAATTTACCACCCCTTCATCCAGATCATTGATGTACATGACAAACAACAAAGGACCCAACACAGATCCCTGAGGCACCCCTCCAACTAGTCACCTGCCTCCAACCCGACAAACAACCATCCACCATTACCCTCTGGCTTCTCCCATTCAGCCACTGTTGAATCCATCTTGCTATTCCTGCATTTATACCCAACAGTTGGACCTTCTTAACCAACCTTCCATGAGGAACCTTGTCAAAGGCCTTACTGAAGTCCATATAGACAACATCCACTGCTTTACCCTCGTCAATTTCCCTAGTAACCTCTTCAAAAAAATCAAGAAGATTAGTCAAACATGACCTTCCAGGCATAAATCCATGTTGACTGTTCCTAATTTGACCCTCTTTATCCAGATACTTATATATATTATCTCTAAATATCTTTTCCATTAATTTGCCCACCACTGAAGTCAAACTAACCGGTCTATAATTGCTAGGTTTACTTTTAGAACCCTTTTTAAACAATGGAACAACATGCGCAGTACGCAAATCCTCGGGGACTATTCCCGTTTCTAATGATATTTGAAATATTTCTGTCATAGCCCCGGCTATTTCTACACTAACTTCCCTCAATGTCCTAGGGAATATCCTGTCAGGACCTGGAGACTTATCCACTTTTATATTTTTCAAAAGTGTCAGTACTTCTTTTACTTTCAAACTCATAGTATCCATAGCTACTCTACTAGTTTCCCTTACCACACATAATTCAATATCCTTCTCCTTGGTGAATACCGAAGAAAATAAATTGTTCAATATCTCCCCCATCTCTTTTGGCTCTGCAGATAGCTGTCCACTCGGTCTCTCCTTTTGCTATTATTATAGCTGTAGAAACCCTTTGGATTTACTTTCACCTTACTTGCCAAAGCAACCACATATCTTCTTTTAGCTTTTCTAATTTCTTTCTTAAGGTTCTTTTTACATTCCTTATACTCCTCAAGCTCCTCATTTACTTCATGCTGCCTATAATTATTGTATATCTCCCTCTTTTTCCGAACAAGATGTCCAATTTCCCTTGAAAACCAGGGCTCTTTCCAATTTTTACTGGTTCCTTTCGACCGAACATGAACATAAAGATTCTGTACTCTTAAAATTTCCCCTTTAAATGTCCTCCATTTCTCTTCTACATCTTTCCCATAAAACAAAATGTCCCAGTTCACTCCTTTTAAATCATCTCGCATCTCGTTAAAGTTAGCCTTTCTCCAATCAAAAATCTCAACCCTAGGCCCAGTTCTGTCCTTCTCCATAATTATATTGAAACTAATGGTATTGTGATCACTGGACCCGAAGTGCTCCCCAACGCATACCTCTGCCACCTGTCCTGTCTCATTTCCTAACAGGAGGTCCAGCACTGCCCCTCCTCTAGTAGGCACCTCTATGTATTGCTGCAAAAAAACTATCCTGCACACATTTTACAAACTCCAAACCATCCAGCCCATTTACAGAATGTGTTTCCCAATCTATGTGTGGAAAGTTGAAATCTCCCACAATCACTACCTTGTGCTTACTACTAATATCTGCTATCTCTTTACATATTTGCTCTTCCAATTCTCGTTCCCCATTTGGCGGTCTATAATATACCCCTATAAGTGTTGCTACACCTTTCCCACTTCTCAGTTCCACCCAATTAGCCTCCCTAGATGAGCCCTCCTATCTATCCTGCCAAAGCATTGCTGTAATATCTTCCCTGACTAGCAATGCAACACCTCCACCTCTTGCCCCTCCAATTCTATCACACCTGAAGCAACGAAATCCTGGAATATTTAGTTTCCAATCACAGCCTTCCTGCAACCGTGTTTCACTGATCGCCACAACATCATACTTCCAGGTGTCTATCCAGACTCTAAGCTCATCCACCTTTCTTACAATTCAGTGTCCTGAAGTTTCTTTGCTTTTCGCATGCTGAATTTGTGCGTCACATTTCTTGTGATGAAATTTCATCACTTTTCGCATTCTGAAATGTCATTGCTTTATGCATCCTGTGATTTCATCGCTTTTTGCGTCGTGAAATTTAGTCGCATTTTACCCCGTGAATTTTCGTTGCTTTTCATTTGCTAAATATTCATCACTTTTCATGTGCTGATTTTTTGTCGTTTTCGCTTCCTGAATGTTTGTTGCTTTTTGCGTGTTTAATTTTCATCGCTTTTCACGTCCTGAATTTTTGTTGCTTTTCGCCTGCTGAATTTTTGTCGCTTTTCATGTGCTGAATTTTCGTCGAATTTTGCATGCTGAATTTTCCTCGCTTTTCATGTGCTGAAATGTAGTTGCTTTTGCATTCTGAAATTTCATTGCTTTGAGCGTCCTGTAACTTTGTTTCTGTCCGCCTCCTGAATTTACATCGCTTTTGATGTTTTTAATCGCCACAACACCAAAGGCCACTGGGGAGGCAGACCACCATCCTGGTCTCCCGACTGCGTCCACAGAATCGCCTATCGGACCCCCTAACAATAGAGTCCCCAATTACTATTGCCCTCCTCTTTTTTTCCCTACCTTTCGGAGCAACAGAGCCGGTCTCTATGCTGAAGGCCCGTCCGCTGTCTCTACCCCCGGGTAGGCTGTCACCCCCATCCGTACTCCAACATGAGTACTTATTTGCCAGGTGTACTGACATTGGAGTACTCACTCGTTCATGCCTCTGTCCCTTGCCCTTCCTTAGCGTGACCCACATGTCTCTCTCCTGTGGTTTTGGAGTGACCACCTCCCTATAACTCTCCTCTATCACCTCTTCACTCTCCCTGACCAGGCAGAGGTCATCGAGCTGCTGCTCCAGGATCCTAATACGGTCCCTTAGGAGCCCCATCTCTCTGCACCTGGTGCAGATGTGGACGTCAAGAGGGCCATCCGACACCATGACCTCCCACATCTGACATGCTGTACAGTACACTGCTCTGGCTGACATTCTCTCGCCTTACCCTGGATCCGATACCAGTATAATATAATATAATGGAAACTGCTGTGAGAAATCAGCAAGTATTTGACTCAAGCAGCTGCTTCCTCTTGACCTTTAAACTACACCTTTATCATACAAACCAAAAGCACTGTACCTTTACCAACCCACTGTACCTTTACTAAAAGCACTGTACCTTTACTAAAAGCACTGTACCTTTACTAACACACTGTACCTTAACTAAAGCACTGTGCCTTTATAAACCAACTGTACCTTTACTCACCCACTGTACCTTTACTCACCCACTGTACCTTTACTAATCCACTGTACCTTTACTAACCCACTTTACCTTTACTAACCCCCTGTACCTTTAACCAGAAAGCAGAAATACTAACCAGAGGCTCCACCCAATCAGCTTCTTCCTCTAGTCTGCTTCCACCAATCAGCGGCTTCCACTAGAAACCTCCCTATTCAGTATGGAATGTTCCGGATTTAAGTAAAAACAAGCCCCTGACCCTCCTCCAACGGTCCCGGGCCTCTGTGAAAACAATCCCCGCCCTACATTTATGTACTCACCGCTCCTGACCCTCCTCCACTCGCTCCAACGGTCCCGGGCCTCTGCCTGAAGAAGCCCCGCGCTGGATTTATCTACTCACCGCCCCTGACCCTCCTCCACTCGCTCCAACGGTCCCGGGCCTCTGCCTGAACAAGCCCCGCACTGGATTTATGCACTCACCGCTCCTGACCCTCCTCCACTCGCTCCAACGGTCACGGGCCTCTCTCCAACGGTCACGGGCCTCTCTCCAACGGTCACGGGCCTCTCTCCAACTGTCACGGGCCTCTCTAAAACGGTCACGGGCCTCCAAACCAAACCTTCTTTTCATTTTCACACGAAACCTTTTGCTTTTTCAAGCCAAATCACCATATTCATTTTCACACCAAACCACCTTTTGCATTTTTCGAAGCAAACAACTGTATGCATTTTCAAAGCAAATATTTTACATCTTCAAAGCAAACGTTTTGCATTTTCACACCAAACCACCATTTGCATTTTCAACTCAAAACACCTTTTGCATTTTCAAAGATAACCACTTTTTGCATTTTTAAAGGAAACACTTTGCATCTTCAAAGCAAAAGTTTTGCATTTTCTAACAAATTCTCGTTTTTCATTTTCGAACCAAACCACCGTTATCTTTTTAAAACCAAACAACCATTTGCATTTTCAACCCATACCTTTTGCATTTTCAAACCAACCCGTTTGTATTTTCAAAACAAAACACCATTTGAAATTTCATACAAAACCACCACATGCATATTCAAAGCAACCCACAATTTTGCATTAAAAAACCAAACCACCTTTTGCATTTTCAAAGCAAACTAACGTTTGCATATTCCAAACCAACCAATTGCATTTTCAAAGCAAACCATTTCCATTTTCGAACCAAGCCACCACTTGCATTTACAAACCAAACCTTTTGCATTTTCAAACCAAACCATTTGCATTTTCAAAGCAAACCTTTTGCGTTTTCAAACCAAACCTCCTTTAACGTTTTCAAACTAAACCATCATTTGCAATTTCAAACCAAACCATCTTTTGAATTTTGAAAGCAGACCTTTTGCATTTTCAAACATATCCACCAAATACATTTTCAAACAAAACCGCTTTTTAGCATTTTCAAAACTTACCACCTTTTCCATTCTCAAAGCAAATTAACTTTTGCATTTTGAAAGCAAACCTTTTGAATTTCAAAAGCAAACATTTTGAATTTTCAAACCAACCAGCGTCTGCATTTTCAAAGCAAATCAACATTTGCATTTCAAACTAAACCACCATTAGCATTTTCAACCAAACCTCCTTTTGCATTTTCAAACCAATCCACCGATTGCTTTTCCAAAACATAGACATAGAAACATAGAAAATAGGTGCAGGAGTAGGCCATTCGGCCCTTCGAGCCTGCACCGCCATTCAATGTGATCATGGCTGATCATCCAACTCAGTATCCCGTACCTGCCTTCTCTCCATACCCCCTGATCCCTTTAGCCACAAGTGCCACATCGAACGCCCTCTTAAATATAGCCAATGAACTGGCCTCTACTACCTTCTGTGGCAGAGAATTCCAGAGACTCACCACTCTCTGTGTAAAGAATGTTTTCCTCATTTCGGTCCTAAAGGAATTCCCCCTTATCCTTAGACTGTGACCCCTTGTTCTGGACTCCCCCAACATCGGGAACAATCTTCCAGCATCTAGCTTGTCCAACCCCTTAAGAATTTTGTAGGTTTCTATAAGATCCCCCCTCAATCTTCTAAATTCCATCGAGTACAAACCGAGTCTATCCAATCTTTCCTCATATGAAAGTCCTGACATCCCAGGAATCAGTCTGGTGAATCTTCTCTGTACCCCCTCTATGGCAAGGATGTCTTTCCTCAGATTTGGAGACCAAAACTGTACGCAGTACTCCAGGTGTGGCCTCACCAAAACCCTGTACAACTGCAGTAGAACCTCCCTGCTCCTATACTCAAATCCTTTCGCTATGAATGCTAACATACCATTTGCTTTCTTCACTGCCTGCTGCACCTGCATGCCTACTTTCAATGACTGGTGTACCATGACACCCAGGTCTCGTTGCATCTCCCCCTTACCTAATCTGCCACCATTCAGATAATAGTCTACCCTCATGTTTTTGCCACCAAAGTGGATAACCTCACATTTATCCACATTGTACTGCATCTGCCATGCATCTGCCCATTCACTCAGCCTATCCAAATCACCCTGCAGCCTCCAAGCATCCTCCTCACACCTAACTATACCCCCCAGCTTGGTATCATCTGCAAATGTGGAGATGTTGCATTGAATTCCCTCGTCCAAATCATTAATATATATTGTAAATAGCTGGGGTCCCAGCACTGAGCCTTGCGGCACCCCACTAGTCACTGCCTGCCATTCTGAAAAGGACCCGTTTACTCCTACCCTTTGCCTCCTGTCTGCTAGCCAGTTCTCTATCCACATCAATACTGAACCCCCAATACCGTGTGCTTTAAGTTTGTATGCTAATCTCTTATGCGGGACCTTGTCGAAAGCCTTCTGAAAGTCTAGATATAACACATCCACTGGTTCTCCCTTATCCACTCTACTAGTTACATCCTCGAAAAATTCTATCAGATTTGTCAGACATGATTTACCTTTCGTAAATCCATGCTGACTTTGTCCAATGATTTCACCACTTTCCAAATGCGCTGCTATCCCATCTTTAATAACCGACTCTAGCAGTTTCCCCACTACCGATGTTAGACTAACTGGTCTGTAATTCCCCGCTTTCTCTCTCCCTCCTTTTTTAAAAAGTGGGGTTACATTAGCTACCCTCCAATCCTCAGGAACTACTCCAGAATCTAAGGAATTTTGAAAAATTATCACTAATGCATCCACTATTTCTGTGGCTACCTCCTTGAGTACTCTGGGATGCAGACTATCTGGCCCTGGGGATTTATCGGCCTTCAATCCGTTCAATTTACCCAACACCACCTCCCGGCTAACCTGGATTTCACTCAGTTCCTCCATCTTATTTGACCCCCGTTCCACTGCTATTTCCGGCAGATTATTTATGTCTTCCTTAGTGAAGACAGAACCAAAGTAGTTATTCAATTGGTCTGCCATGTCCTTGTTCCCCATGATCAATTCACCTGTTTCTGACTGCAAGGGACCAACATTTGTTTTAACTAGTCTCTTTCTCTTTACATATCTATAAAAACTTTTGCAGTCAGTTTACAAGCCTTTTACATCGTCAAAGCAAACCTTTTGCATTTTCATAGGAAACCATCATTTGCATTTCAAAGCAAACCTTTTGCATTTCAAAAGAAAACCTTTCTCATTTCCAGACCAAACCACCATTTGTATTTTCAACTGAAACCACCTTTTGCATTTTCAAAGATAACCACTTTTTTTTGCATTTTTAAAGCAAACCTTTTGCATTTTGAAACCAAACGTTTTGCATTTTCTATCCAATTCTCCCGTTTGCATTTTCAAAGCAAACCACCTTTAACGTTTTAAAACCAAACCACCATTTGCATTTTCAAACAAAATCTTTTGCATTTTCAGACCAAACTTTTTGCATGTTTAAAGCGAACCATTTGCATTTCCTAAGCAAATATTTTGCATTTCCAAACGAAACCACCATTTCCATTTTCAACTCAAACCACCTGTTGCATTTTCAAAGCAAACCACCCTTTGCATTTTCATAGCAAACCACTTGTTTCATTTTCAAAGCAACCACAATTTGCATTTTGAAATCAAACCTTATTTTGCATTTTCAAAGCAAACCATTTGAATTTTCAAAGCAAACCTTTTCCAAATCCAAAGTAAATATTTTGCATTTCCAAACCAAACCACATTTTGCATTTTCAACTCAAACCACCTTTTGCATTTTCAATTCAAACCACTTTTTGCATTTTCAAAGCAAACCTTTTGCATTTTCAAGTCAAAACTCCTTTTGCATTTTCAAATCAATTTTTCTGCATTTTCAAAACAAACCTTTTGCATTTTCAAACCAAACCACCATTTGTATTTTCAAACTAAACCACTATTTGCAATTTCAAACCAAACAACCTTTTGCATTTTGAAAGCAGACCTTTAGCATTTTCAAGCACATCCAGGGAATACATTTTCAAAGAAAACCACCAGTTTGCATTTTTAAAACAAACTCCCTTTTGCATTTTCAAACCAAACCACCTTTTGCATTGTCAAAGCAAAGGAACATTTTCCATTTTCAAAACAAACCTTTTGCATTTCCAAAGCAAACCTTTTGTGTTTTCATAACAAACGACCATTTGCATTTTCAAACCAAACCAACATTTGCACTTTCAAACCAAATCTTGTGCATTGTCAAACCAAACCACCAGTTGCATTTTAAATCCAAACCACCATTACCATTTACAATACCCTCTTTTGCATTTTCAAACAAAAGCACCATTTGCATTCCAAGCCAAACTACTATTTTAATTTACAAAGCAAACCACCTGTTGCATTTTCAAAGCAAACATTGTCAATTTTCAAACTAAACCGCCTTTTGCATTTTCAAAGCAATCCGTTTGCATTTTCAATGCAAACCTCCATTTGCATTTCCAAATCAAACCACAATTTGCATTTTCAAACCAAACCACCATTTGCATTTCCAAAGCAAACCACCATTTGCAATTTCAAACCAAACCTCCTTTTGCATTTTTAAATCAAACCACAATTTGCATTATCAAACCAAACCACAATTTGCAATTTCAAACCAAACCTCCTTTTGCATTTTCAAAGCAAACCAATTACATTTTCAAATCAAATCTTTCGCATTTTCAAAGCAAACTTTTTGCGTTTCCAAAGCAAACCTGTTGCATTTCACCTCAAACTACCTTTTCAAGTTTCAAAGCAAACCGCTTATTGAATTTTCGAAGCAAAATTTTTGCATCTTCAAAGCAAACCTTTTTGTATTTTCAAACTAGACCACCTTTTTCATTTTCAAAGCAAACCTGTTGCATTTCACCTCAAACTACCTTTTCAAGTTTCAAAGCAAACCGCATTGAATTTTCGAAGCAAAACTTTTGCATCTTCATAGCAAACCTTTTACATTTTCCAGCCAAACCTCCTTTTGCATTTTCAAAGCAAACCTTTTGCATTTTCAATTCAAACATTTTGTATTTTTAAAGCAAACCTTTTGCATTTTCAATCCAAACATCCTTTTGCATTTTCAAACCAAGCCACCATTTGCATTTTCAAACTAAACCATTATTCGCAATTTCAAACTAAACCTCGTTTTGCATTTTCTAAACAAACTTACTTTTGCATTTTCATACCAAATTTCCTTTTGCATTTTGAGAGCAAACCTTTTGCATTTTCAAAGCAACATGTTTGCAATTTCAAAGCAAACCTTTTGCTTTTTCAAATCTAATCTTTTGCATTTTCAAATCAAGCAAACATTTGCATTTTCAAACCAAACCACCATTTGCATTTTCATACCAAACTTCCTTTTGCATTTTCAAAGTTTCAAAGCAAACCACTTATTGAATTTTCGAAGCAAAACTTTTGCATCTTCAAAGCAAACCTTTTACATTTTCAAACCAGACCACCTTGTTCATTTTCAAAGCAAACCTGTTGCATTTTCCAGCCAAACATCCTTTTGCATTTTCAAAGCAAACCTTTTGCATTTTCAATTCAAACATTTTGTATTTTCAAAGCAAACCTTTTGCATTTTCAATCCAAACATCCTTTTGCATTTTCAAATCAAGCCACCATTTGCATTTTCAAACTAAACCATTATTCGCCATTTCAAACTAAACCTCGTTTTGCATTTTCAAAACAAACTTCCTTTTGCATTTTCATACCAAACTTCCTTTTGCATTTTGAAAGCAAACCTTTTGCTTTTTCAAATCTAATCTTTTGCATTTTCAAATCAAGCAAACATTTGCATTTTCAAACCAAACCACCATTTGCATTTTCATACCAAACTTCCTTTTGCATTTTCAAAGCAAACATTTTGCATTTTCAAAATAAACTTTTTGCATTTTCAAACCAAACCACCATTTGCAATTTTAACTGAAACCACCTTTTGCATTTTCAAATCAAATCACATCTTTGCATTTTCAAAGCAAACTTTTTACATCTTCAAACTAGATATGTTACACAATTTACCATGAGCAGCGCTGCAGTTCTGCCACTCCCCGTGTGCGTGACTTTGGCGCCTTTCACATGGGTAAGTGTTTAAATTGGCGTTTTTCCACAGACAGGGCAAATCGATCCATGTTAGGGGATTTCGTTGCTGAAGATAAATTGCTCCGAAATTTCATTCATGAAGGTAATTTTAAATTACGCTAGATTATTTATCAGCTAGAGTAATTTAAAAATCACTATTTGGACACTTAAGCAATTTTAAAAAGTTTACCGTTTCTTAAGAAATGGATAGATGTTTAGATCTAGTAATTGAACTTTGTAATTAGCTACAATTAGGTAACTAACTAATTATATGCTTTAATTTCTGGTCATCCAAGTAAAATTCTTTGATATTTGTTTCAGAATGCTTCAATCTGTAATAACTGAAATTTTCTTAAAAGTTATGGGCTTTGGACTGTCCTAGATCACAGCTTTTGCGTTAAGTCAATGGAAAGCCAATGGGAACAAGATGCTAATTTTCCAGTATGAAAATGGCAATAACTTTTTTAATACTGAAGATATGAAAGTGATTTAAATCTCACATTTTGTAACATTGTAATTCAAAGCAAACCTTTTGCATTATCAAAGCAAATCTCCTTTTGCATTTTAAATCAAACCTTTTGCAATTTCAAAGCAAACCTTTTGCATTTCCAAAGCAAACATTTTGCATTACCAGACCAAACCACCATTTGCATTTTCAAACCAAACCAACGTTTGCATTTTCAAACCAAACATTTTGCATTTCAAACCAAACCACCTTTTGTATTTCCAAACCAAACTTTTTGCTTTATCCAACCAAACATTTTGCATATTCAAACCAAACCAACTTTTGGTTTTTAAAAACAAACCACCATTAGCATTTTTAAACTAAACCTCCTTTAAAGGAAACCTTTTTAAGTCTTCAAAGCAAAGCTTTTGCAAATCAAAACAAATCACCTTTTGCATTTTTAAAGCAAACCTTTTGCAATTTTCAAAACAAACCTTTTGCAGCTTCAAAGCAAACGTTTTGCATTTTTAAACCAAACCACCATTTGCATTTTCAAGCCAAACCAACATTTGCGTTTTCAAACCAAACCACTATTTAACATATAACATATACATATAACAATTACAGCACGGAAACAGGCCATCACGGCCCTTCAAGTCCGTGCCGAACAACGTTTTTCTCTTAGTCCCACCTGTCTGCACTCATACCATAACCCTCCATACCCTTCTCATCCATATGCCTATCCAATTCATTTTTAAATGATACCAACGAACCTGCCGCCACCACTTCCACTGGAAGCTCATTCCACACCGCTACCACTCTCTGAGTAAAGAAGTTCCCCCTCATGTTACCCCTAAACCTCTGTCCCTTAATTCTAAAGTCATGTCCTCGTGTTTGAATCTTCCCTATTCTCAAAGGGAAAAGCTTGTCCACATTAACTCTGTCTATCCCTCTCATCATTTAAAGACCTCTATCAAGTCCCCCCTTAACCTTCTGCGCTCCAGAGAATAGAGACCTAACTTATTTAACCTATCTCTGTAACTTAGCTGTGGAAACCCAGGCAACATTCTAGTAAATCTCCTCTGTACCCTCTCTATTTTGTTGACATCCTTCCTATAATTGGGTGACCAAAACTGCACACCATACTCCAGATTTGGTCTCACCAACGCCTTGTACAATTTTTTTTTGTAATATTTTTTTATTAAAGATAATCAATTACGATACCTTAAACAACTTTACATACATCAAATTAATTCATTTTTCATTCATGTAAAACATTAATAATACTTATCTATTATTTTTTTAGAAATAAAGATAAAGAGAAAGTAGCTTATAAATCAATAAAGGTATGGTTAACTAATGATTTGATAATTGTAAAAAAAGAAGAGAAGAGAAAATAAACTAAAAAAAATAAATAAATAAAAAAATAAATAAAAAAATTTAACCTCTGCCTATATTATATATATATATAAATAAAAGATCACAATATGTATTGTTAATAACTCTACTGCAAATGATGGTATCAGTAAAGACATGTTACTTCCATTTTAAAAATGTATTATTCTCATCAAATCACACAGGGGGCACGTCGAGCCATGTTGCCAAGAACAGCTACTTATCTAGGTACAGTATATATGGAGACCATATCTGTTCAAAAGAATTATACCTGTCCAATAGGACAAATCTAATTCTTTCCAGATGTAGCGTCTCCATCATCTCTGCAGCCCACATTTTAGTTGTGGGGGATAGTGTTCCCTTCCAGAATTTCAATATGATTTTTTTCCCAATTATCAAACAGTAATCAAAGAAATGTCTTTGATTTACTGTAAGTGATAACTGTAAATCCGGAATTCCAAATATTATTGACTTTGGGTTGGGGTCCAATTTAACTTTTATAACTTCAGAAATAACTTTAAAAATTTCTGTCCAATAATGATTCAATTTAGGACATGTGACAAAACTATGTATTAAATTTGCCTCTGTTTTCTTACATTTGTGACAAATAGCGGAAAGCTTCGGAAAGATACTATTTAATTTAGCTTTTGAATAATGTAACCTATATAATACTTTAAATTGAATCAATATATGTCTGGCGTTTAATGAACATCGGTGTATACGTTGTAAACTTTCTTCCCAGTTTTCTTTTGTCATAGCTGATCCTATTTCATTTTCCCATGCTTGACGATATGTTTCCGTTATTGGATTCTCCTTATCCAAAATGATGTTATATATATAAGCTATTAGTTTTTCTGTATTTGGGTGTAAATTAAATAAGTCGTCTAACAATCCTGCTTCTTTATTTTTATAATCTTGTGTATTTGATTTAATATAATCTCTAATTTGTAGATACCTAAACAAATGTTGTTGAGATAGTCCATAAATATCTTGTACCTCTTGGAATAAAAGAAATTTTCCTTTTCTATAAAGGTGTTCTATTCTTGTGATTCCTAAATCATCCCATTGTCTAAACCCCCCATCCAACATGGCAGGCTTAAACGATGGGTTATTCCTAATTGGTGATCTAAATGAGAGATTATCTAAATGTAAAGTCTTAACAATTTGTTTCCAAATACGTCTATTATTATATATTATTATGTTGTCCTTATAGTTTTTTTTTGTACTTCCATTGGTGCGAAAATTATCGAACCTACTTTAAAAGGAAGACAATCTTCCTTTTCTATATTTAACCATGTTAGTGCATGGTCCGTATTTACCCACCAGTAATTCATATTCTTAATCTGAACAGACCAAAAATAATATAGAAAATTTGGGAGTGCTAAACCTCCATTTATCTTAGATTTACAAAGATGTTTTTTACTTATTCTATGGTTTTTATAATCCCAAATAAAACTATTAACAATATTATTAATTTAAAAAAAAAAAGTTTTTGGGAGGAAAAAAGGGATAGCCTGAAACAAATATAACAATTGTGGTAAAAAGACCATCTTTATTGCACTTATTCTACCAATCATAGATATAGGAAGTGTTTTCCAATATGAAATATTTTTTCTAAGTTTATCTAATAGTTGAGGATAATTGGATTGTATTAATGAGTTATGAGTTTTAGTTACATTAATCCCTAAATATTTAAATTTATCTGTAACTATCTTTAATGGGTATTGTTGTAATGTATTTAAATTTATACCTGTTATTGGCATAATCTCACTTTTATTCCAATTAATCCTATATCCGGAAAATGCACCAAACTTAGTTATAACATTTAGTAAGTTAGGAATACTAGTTTCCGGTTTTGTAATATAAATCAAGACGTCATCTGCGTATAGAGAGATTTTATTAACTGTTGTGTCAGTAGTGTAACCATATATTTCAGGTTCAGATCTTATTTTTTCCGCCAAAGGTTCTATTACCAATGCGAACAGTAAGGGCGACAACGGACATCCTTGTCTACATCCCCTAGAGAGTTTGAATTTAGATGATAGAATTTGATTAGTCAAAATTTTAGCGGTAGGGTTCGAGTATAAAATTCTTACCCATTTACAAAAAGTATTCCCCAATTGAAATGTTTCCATTATATTAAATAAATACAACCATTCCACCTGATCAAACGCTTTTTCTGCATCTAGTGATATAACCGCTAGTTCCATATCTCGTATTATTTTTGAATATATAATATTAAACAGGCGTCTGAGATTATGGAATGAGTAATGCTTTGAGATAAAACCTGTTTGGTCATAATGTATTAATCTAGAGATCACTATACTTAATCTCCTAGATAAAATCTTAGTTAATATTTTTTGGTCTGTATTTAAAAGGGCAATCGCTCTATATGATCCTGGATCTTCCAAATCCTTATCTGCTTTAGGGATAAGTGTAATTGTAGATTCATTTAATGATTCTGGTAATTTACCTTGATCATAAGCATATCTATACATTGTCTGTAATCTTGGTGAAATCAGATCTTGAATTTTTTAATAAAATTCTGCACTTAAGCCATCAGGGCCCGCTGCTTTTCCATTCTTCAACGAACTAATCGACTCTACAATATCCTTTACTGTTATTTCAGCATTTAACAATTCTCTACCTTCCTGATCTAAACTATTAATTTGACATTCTTTTAAAAATATTTCCATACTGTCTGTTTGTCCTGTTAATTTTGACGAATAAAGATTTTTATAGTATTGTAGAAATCTATCATTAATATCTTTTGGAGTAGTCAATATATTTCCATACTCAGATCTAATTCCGTGTATCGTCTTTTCCTCTTCTAATTTTCTAAGCTGTCGTGCTAGTAGTTTTTGTGGTTTGTCTCCAAATTCAAAATGCACTTGTTTTGTTTGTTGAAAAAGTTTAATAACTTGGTTAGAATATATTTTATTTAATTTATATTTTACTGATGCTATTTTATTAGTTAACTCTTTGGAAGTATGTTTTATATTTTCACTATCTAAACGTTTTATCTCGTTTTCTAAATTTTGTTCTATCTTTCGATTTTCTTTATTAAAATGAGCTTGTGCAGATATTATTGCGCCACGCGTGAATGCCTTAAATGTGTCCCATAGTAATGATGGGGAAGTTTCAGGATTATCATTAGTGTCAAAAAATAATTTAATCTGATCCAATACATATTTACAACAGTCATTGTCCTTTAATATCTGAGGATTAAATCTCCAAGTAGTAGTTTTGTTAGAAATATATTTTAATTTTATCTTAAATGTTAATGGCGCATGATCTGAAATAATAATATTATGATATTTTGCATCATACGTAAAGGGAAGTAATTTAGAATCTATTAGAAAGTAATCTATCCTCGAATAAGTTCCATGTACGGGCGAGAAAAAAGAATATTCTCGTCCGGATGGATTATCTATCCTCCAAATGTCTTTAATATTAGATGTGTTAATGAAAGTATTTATAAAATTACTTGATTTCGAGGCGGCTTTCCTTTTTGTTGATGATCTGTCTAGATAATTATCTAGGGTACAATTTAAATCACGTCCAATTATTAAATTATGTTGAGTACATATGGGAATATTATTAAATATTTTCTTAAAAAATAATGGGTTATCAAAATTAGGAGCGTATATATTCATTAAAATTACCTTTTTTGAATATAATTCACCTGTAATTATTACATATCTACCTTCTTTATCCTCTATAATAGAGCTTTGTATGAAGGGTATGCCTTTGCGAATAATTATAGCAACTCCTCTAGATTTATGTATAAATGTAGAATGATACACCTTAGAAATCCATTTAGCTGTTAATCTATGTTGAGCATCTTTTTTAAGATGCGTCTCTTGAAGAAAAATGACATCTGCCTTCAATCTGTTCAACTGAGCTATGACCTTTCCCCTTTTAATTGGTTCATTAATTCCTTTTACATTCCAACTGCAGAAGGTTACTCCATCACCCCCAGTCTTCACCTTTATATCCTGCATTTTACTATTAAGGGGGCTTTTTTTGGAGTAGCCTTCTTGGCTCCCTCAGCTCCCCGTTGCACCCGAGCTTCAATCCAATGAGAATTTCTATCCATATTAATCCGTATCGATGTCTTCTTAAACTGAATATACTATAGCATACACATCTATATTCGAATACTATGTAATATAAGGTCAGAGAAAAACAAAAACAATAAAAAATATCTATGAAAAAAAGTAAAGGGTGTTAAAAGTGTGCTCAGAAAAAAAAGAAACTACACTTATATAGTGTGTAGTATGTGAAGGTGAAAGCCACACTAACATGGCCATTAATCTAACGACTTCCGTATTTAAAGATGTTAATAATATCAGCTCCTATCCCAATGCTATATGAGTTGGGGTAGGGTACTAACTTTATATACTTATCAATTATTTCTATTATTACATATTATTAATAGCTAGTTACTAATATCGATTGTATTTAATACTGTAATATGTAATACTATTATCATGGAATAATTAATATTTTTCTAATAATTAATACAGAGTTACAACTATATGTTCATTATTCCACATCCTTCTGAGTAAATATTTCCATATCCACAGGTCGCTGATAAAAGTTCAGTCCTCTCACGCGTTTTCGGTTCCTTCCTCCCCGTCTTCGCTCTCGTCGTCTTCTGACTTCTGCTGTATGCCTCGGGCGAATTTCAATGCTTCAGTATGCTTAACAAAACGTTGTTCTTTACCATCATAGGTTACTCTCAGTGTTGCTGGGTACATCAAACCATATCTCAGATCCTTAGTATCCTTTAGACTCCTCAGGATACTTCTTGTTTCTGCAAATTGTGCTCTTCTCTTAGCCACTTCTGCTGGATAATCTCTGAAAATACTGATGTTGTCTCCATCATATTTCAGATTTCTCTTTTTTATTATTATCTTCATCATTTCTTCAAAGACATGATCAAAGGCCACTTTTACAATCATTTGTCTGGGGGGCGAACCGCTCCTAGGGACTCGTCTTAGAGCCCTATGCGCACGGCCCAGTAAAGGTTCTTCATCCAAATTCAGAATATCCTTTAAAAGTTTAGCAGCAAATTTTCGGGGATCTTGATTCCCCTCACGACCTTCGCTCAGACCAACTATTCGCAAATTTTTACGGCGTTGGCGACCCTCCAGATCAATACATTTCTCGTTTATTTTGTGTATTAATTCTGAGAGGCGTTTGTTCTCGGCACGAAGTTTTTCATTCTCCTTAGTATTATGTTCAGCAATCTTAGTAAGCTCTTTAATTGCTTCGCCTTGTTGGTCTAGCGAAATTAGAATAGGATCTATCTTGCCATCCAGCTTTCTTTCCACCCCAGCAGCTATATCCTTTACCTCCAAGATTTGGGCTCGCAACACGGCATCAGCCTTATCTTTCCACTCCTCCATCATACTTCTCACCGAGGATACGACTTCTTTTAAGTCAACATCAATTTTTTCATGAAGCGACAGCATGTCTGATTTTAAACTTTTTAAATCATCCTTATACTCCTTCCTAAGCATCTTTATCTCACCTAGGATAGAGGTCTTGATGTCTTCCATTTCAGCTCTCCTCTGTGAAACATCTTCTTGAGAAGAAGAAGAAGCAGCAGCAGCAGCAGCACTCAGGCCTTGTTCCCTTCTCAGCGATTTTTTTAAGGTGGCGGGGGGAGGGGAACGATGGGTCATGATTTCTTCTTAAAGTCGCGCGCCTGATGACGTCACGCACCTTTTAAACGCTGCCGGAGCCGTTTGCAATCGATCTCCTGTGGTAAGTGCGTTTGTTTGACCCTTTTACCCACGTTTTAAATTCAGTTTTTTGCGGAGCTGTAATGGCGCGGCTCCACTCACAGCATGACGCCAACCGGAAGACGCCTTGTACAATTTTAACATTACATCCCAGCTTCTATACTCAATGCTCTGATTTATAAAGGCTAGCATACCAAAAGCTTTCTTTACCACCCTATCTATATGAGATTCCACCTTCAAGGAACTATGCACGGTTATTCCCAGATCCCTCTGTTCAACTGTATTCTTCAATTCCCTACCGTTTACCATGTACGTCCTATTTTGATTTGTCCTGCCAAGGTGTAGCACCTCACATTTATAAGCATTAAACTCCATCTGCCATCTTTCAGCCCATTTTTCCAACTAGCCTAAATCACTCTGTAGACTTTGGAAAGCCTCTTCATTATCCACAACACCCCCTATCTTGGTATCATCTGCATACTTACTAATCCAATTTACCACCCCTTCATCCAGATCATTGATGTACATGACAAACAACAAAGGACCCAACACAGATCCCTGAGGCACCCCACTAGTCACCTGCCTCCAACCCGACAAACAGCCATCCACCATTACTCTCTGGCTTCTCCCATTCAGCCACTGTTGAATCCATCTTGCTATTCCTGCATTTATACCCAACAGTTGAACCTTCTTAACCAACCTTCCATGAGGAACCTTGTCAAAGGCCTTACTGAAGTCCATATAGACAACATCCACTGCTTTACCCTCGTCAATTTCCCTAGTAACCTCTTCAAAAAATTCAAGAAGATTAGTCAAACATGACCTTCCAGGCATAAATCCATGTTGACTGTTCCTAATTAGACGCTCTTTATCCAGATACTTATATATATTATCTCTAAGTATCTTTTCCATTAATTTGCCCACCACTGAAGTCAAACTAACCGGTCTATAATTGCTAGGTTTACTTTTAGAGCCCTTTTTAAACAATGGAACAACATGCGCAGTACGCCAATCCTCGGGGACTATTCCCGTTTCTAATGACATTTGAAATATTTCTGTCATAGCCCCGGCTATTTCTACACTAACTTCCCTCAATGTCCTAGGGAATATCCTGTCAGGACCTGGAGACTTATCCACTTTTATATTTTTCAAAAGTGCCAGTGCTTCTTTTACTTTGAAACTCATAGTATCAATAGCTACTCTACTAGTTTCTCTTACCTCACATAATTCAATATCCGTCTCCTTGGTGAATACCGAAGAAAATAAATTGTTCAATATCTCCCCCATCTCTTTTGGCTCTGCAGATAGCTGTCCACTCGGTCTCTCCAATGGACCAATTTTATCCCTTGTTATCCTTTTGCTATTAATATAGCTGTAGAAACCCTTTGGATTTACTTTCACCTTACTTGCCAAAGCAACCTCATATCTTCTTTTAGCTTTTCTAATTTATTTCTTAAGATTCTTTTTACATTCCTTATACTCCTCAAGCACCTCATTTGCTTCATGCTGCTTACAATTTTTGTAGATCTCCCTCTTTTTCCGAACAAGATGTCCAATTTCCCTTGAAAACCAGGGCTCTTTCCAATTGTTACTGGTTCCTTTCAACCGAACAGGAGCATAAAGATTTTGTACTCTTAAAATTTCCCCTTTAAATGTCCTCCATTTCTCCTCTACATCTTTCCCATAAAACAAAATGTCCCAGTTCACTCCTTTTAAATCATCTCGCATCTCGTTAAAGTTAGCCTTTCTCCAATCAAAAATCTCAACCCTAGGCCCAGTTCTGTCCTTCTCCATAATTATATTCAAACTAATGGTATTGTGATCACTGGACCCGAAGTGCTCCCCTACGCATACCTCCGCCACCTGTCCCGTCTCATTTCCTAACAGGAGGTCCAGCACTGCCCCTCCTCTAGTAGGCACCTCTATGTATTGCTGCAAAAAACTATCCTGCACACATTTTACAAACTCCAAACCATCCAGCCCATTTACAGAATGTGTTTCCCAGTCTATGTGTGGAAAGTTGAAATCTCCCACAATCACTATCTTGTGCTTACTACTAATATCTGCTATATCTTTACATATTTGCTCTTCCAATTCTCGTTCCCCATTTGGCGGTCTATAATATACCCCTATAATTTGCATTTTCAAACTAAACCTTTTGCATTTTCAAACCAAACCTTTTGCCTTTTCAATCCAAACCTTCTTCATTTAGCGTTTTCAAACCAAACCTCCTTTTCCATTCTCAAATCAAACTAACTTTTGAATTTTCAAAACAAACCTTTCGTATTTCCAGAGCTAATATTTTGCATTTTGAAACCGAACCACCATTTGCATTTTCAAACCAGAACATCATTTGCATTTTCAAACCAAACATTTTGCATTTTCAAACGAAACCACCTTTTGCATTTCCAAACCAACCCCTTTGCATTTTTCAAACAAACCTTTTGCATTTTCAAACCAAACCACCATCTGCATTTCCAAAATAAACCACATTTTGCATTTTCAAATCAAACCTTTTGCGTATTCAAGCCAAACCTCATTTTGCACTTTCAAAGCAAACCTTTTGCATTTTCAAACCAAAGCTCTTTTTGCATTTTCAAACCAAACCAACATTTGCGTTTTCAAACCAAACCACCATTTGCATTTTCAAACAAAACCTTTTTGCATTTTCAAACCAAACCTTTTGCCTTTTCATTCCAAACCTTCTGCATTTTGCGTTTTCAAACCAAACCTCCTTTTCCATTCTCAAAGCAAACTAACTTTTGCATTTTCAAAACAAACCTTTCGTATTTCCAGAGCTAATATTTTGCATTTTGAAACAGAACCACCATTTGCATTTTCAAACCAGAACATCATTTTCATTTTCAAACCAAACATTTTGCAGTTTCAAACCAAACCACCTTTTGCATTTCCAAACCAACCCCTTTGCATTTTTCAACCAAACCTTTTGCATTTTCAAACTAAACCCCCTTTTGCATTTTCAAACCAAACCACCATTTGCATTTCCAAAATAAACCACACTTTGCATTTTCAAATCAAACCTTTTGCGTATTCAAGCCACACCTTATTTTGCACTTTCAAAGCAAACCTTTTGCGTTTTCAAACCAAAGCTCCTTTTGCATTTTCAAAGCAAACCACCATTTGCATTTTTACGAACCAAACAATCATTTTCATTTTCAAAACAAACCACCATTTCCAATTTCAAACCAAACCCCCTTTTGCATTTTTTAATCAAACCTCCTTTTGCAATTTTGCATTTTTCGAAAGCAAACCGTTTGCTTTTTCAATCAAATCTTTTCAATTTTCAAAGCAAACCATTCTTTGCATTTTACAAAGCAAACCTTTTGCATCTTCAAAGCAAACGTTTTTCATTTACAATCCAAACCAGCATTTGAATGTTCAAAGTAAACAGCCTTTTGCACTTTCAACGCAAACCACATTCTGCATTTTCAAACCAAACTACCATTTGCAAGTTCGAACCAAACCTCAATTTGAATTTCCAAACCAAACTACCTTTTGCTTGTTCAAAGCAAGCCGTTTGATTGTTCAAAGCAAACCTTTTGCATTTCCTAAGCAAATATTTTGCATTTCCAAACTAAACCACCATATGCATTTCAACTCAAACCACCTTTTACATTTTCAAAGCAAACTACTTTTTGCATTTTCCAAACAAAGCTTTTGCACGTTCGAAGCAAACCTTTTGCATTTGCAAAGCAAACCATTTGCATCCTTAAACCAAACCTCCTTTTGCATTTTCAAACCTAACCACCATTTGCATTTCCAAACGAAACCACCATTTGCATTTTCAAACCAAGCCACCTTTTCCATTTGCAAAGCAAACCATTTGCATTTTCATGCCAAATCTTCTTTTGCATTTTCAAAGCAAACCTTTTGCAATTTCAAAGCAAACCTTTTGCATTTTCAAAGCAAACCTTTTGCATTTTCCAAAGCAAACCTACTTTTGCATTTTCAAACCAAACCACTATTTGCTTTCCATACCAAACCACCATTTGCAGTTCTAAACCAAAACAACCATTTGCATTTTTAATCCAAACCACGTTTTTCATTTTCAAAGCAAATCTTTTGCATTTTCAAGCCAAAGTCAGTCAAGTCAAGGTCAAACAAACTTTATTGTCATTTAGAAATACATTGATATATGCAGTTCCAAACGAAATTACGTTGCAATTGATTCCCTGTGCAACACGATAATTAACAGAAGCATAAACATGGATAAAATGATAAAATGGATAAAAGGATACATAGACAATGGTGGCACCCCATTACATGGCATTCAGGAGTCTGATGGCTCGTGGGAAGAAGATGTTGCAGGACCTTGATGTTTTGCTCCTTACATAGAAAATAGGTGCAGGAGTAGGCCATTCGGCCCTTCGAGCCTGCACCGCCATTCAATGTGATCTAAGTGATTCAATGTGATTACGCTGCGATATATTTTGCCCGAGGGCAGCAGAGTGAGCAGTCCGTGATGGAGATGTGTGGGGTCTTTTATAATATTTCTGGCCTTAGACACCCAACGTTTGGTTGCAATATCCCCGATTGAGGGGAGAGAGGCCCCGATGGTTTTTTTTTCCACTGTCCTCACCACTCTCTGCACGGACTTCCAATCAGAGGCTTTACAGTCCCCAAACCAGACAGAGATACAGCTGGTCAAAATACTCTCTATGGTGCCCCTGTAGAAAGTGGTGAGGATGGGATGGGGGAGGTGAGCTCTCCTCATCCGGCGCAGAAAGTGCAACGGCTGCTGCGCTCTTTTAACTGTTGATGAGATGTTATTCGACCAGGTCAGACTGTACCCCCAGGAACTGATCTGCACCCCCAGGAACTTTGTGCTACTGACCATCTCCACATCGCTGTCATTGATGTGAAGTGGTATGAGACTGTGCCGGTTTTTCCTGAAGTCGGCGATGACCTCCTTTGTTTTTTGGACATTCAGGATCAGGTTGTTCGTGTTGCACCAGTCCACCAGTTGTTTCACCTCCTCCCTGTAAGCCAGCTCATTGTGGTCCCTGATGAGGCCCACCACTGTTGTGTCATCTGCATACTTCATGATGTGGTTTGTACTAAACCTGGCACAACAGTCATGGGTCAGCAGCGTAAACAGCAGTGGACTCAGGACACAGCCCTGAGGGGAGGCGGTGATCAGAGAGATGGTGTTAGAGGTATTGTATCCAACCCACACTGACTGGGATCTGTCAGTGAGGAAGTCCAGTAGCCATTTACACATGGGGTGCCGAGGCCCAATGCAACCAGTTTGCTTATCAGGCAAACCACCTTTTGCATTTTGAAAGCAAACCTTTCTGCGTTTCCAAAGCAAACATTTTGCATTTCAACTCAAAACACCTTTTCAATTTTGAAAGCAAATCATTTTTTGCATTTTCAATACAAACCGGTTGCATCGTCAAAGCAAACCATTTTCATTTTCAAACCAAACCAGCTTTTGCATTTCCAAACCAAACCTCCTTTTTCATTTTCAAACCAAACCACCAGTAGCAATGTCAAACCAAACCACGTTCGCATTGTCAAATCAAACATTTTGCATGTTCTAAGCAAACCATTTGCGTTTCCAAAGCAAACCTTTTGCATTTCAATTCAAAACACATTCTCAATTTTCAAAACAAACCATTTGCATCTTCAAAGCAAACCATTTTAATTTACAAACCAAACCACATTTTGCATTTTGAAATCTAACCTGTTTCATTTTCAAGCCATACCTACTTTTGCATTTTCAAAGCAAACCTTTTGCATCTTCAAAGCAAACCTTTTGCAGTTTCATTCCGAACATCCTTTTGTATTTTAAAACCACACCACCATTTGCATTTACAAAACAAAGCACCATTCGCAATATCAAAGCAAACCTCCTTTTGCATTTTCAAACCAAACATACTTTTGCATTTTCAAAGCAACCATTTTGCACTTCAAATCAAGCAAACATTTGCATTTTCAAACCAAACCAACATTTGCATTTTCATACCAAACTTCCTTTTGCATTTTCAAAGCAAACTTTTTGCATTTTCAAAGCAAACGTTTTGCATTTTTCAAAGTAAGCATTCTCCATTTTGATAGCAAACCACATTTTGCAATTTCATAGCAAACCTACTGTGGTATTTGCAAACCAATCCACCGTTTGCATTTTGAAAGCAAACCTTCATTTTCAATTTTAAAGCAAAACTTTTCCATTTTCAAACCAAATCTTCTTTTGCTTCTTTACATTTTGCATTTTGCATGTCCAAACAAAACCACCATTTGCATTTTCTACTCAAACCACCTTTTGCATTTTCAAAGCAATCAACATTTTGCATTTTCAAAGCAAACCTTTTGCATCTTCAAAGCAAACCTTAAAAAGCAAATCATTTGCATTTTCAATGCAAACATTTTGCATATTCAAAGCAAACAACCATTTGCATTTTCAAATCAAACCACAATTTGCAATTTCAAACCAAACCACCATTTGCAGTTTCAAACCAAACCTCCTTTTGAATTTCCAAATCTAACTTCCTCTTGCATGTTCGAAGCAAGCCGTTTGCATTTTCAACGCAAACTGTTTCTATTTCCAAAGCAAACCATTTGCATTTCCAAACTAAACCACCATATACATTTCAACTCAAACCACCTTTTACATTTTCAAAGCAAACTACTTTTTGCATTTTCAAAGCAAAGCTTTTGCATCTTCAAAGCAAACTTTTTGCATTTTCAAACCAAATCTCCTTTTGCATTTTCAAACAAAACCACCATTCGCATTTCCAAACGAAGTCATCATTTGCATTTTCAAACCAAATCACCTTTTGCATTTCCAAAGCAAACCTTTTGCATTTTGAAGCCAATCCTCCTTTTCCATTTTCAAAGCAAACCTTTTGCATTTTCAAAGCAAACACATTGCATTCTCAAAACAAACCTCCTTTTTCATTTTTAAACCAAACCACCATTTGCATTTCCAAACGAAACTACCATTTTCAGTTTCAAACCAAACCACGTTTTCCATTTTCAAAGCAAACCATTTGCATTTTCAAAGCTAACCTACTTTTGCATATTCAAACCAAAGCACCATTTGCATTTCCAAGCCAAACCACCATTTGCAATTTCAAACCAAGCCACTTTTCCATTTTTAAACCACGTTTTCCATTTTCAAAGCAAATCGTTTGCATTTTCAAAACACACTCCCATTTGTAATTTCAAATCAAACCTCCTTTTCCATTTTGAAAAACAAATTTCCTTTTACATTTTCAAAGCAAACCTTTTTTTCATTTTCAATGCAACCCTTTTGATTTTTTCAAATCAAATCTTTTGCATTTTCAAACCAAATCTCCTTTTGCATTTTCAAAGCAACACTTTTGCAATTTCAAAGCAAACCTATTGCATTTTCAAACCAAACCACCATTTGCATTTTAAAGCAAACCACCATTTGCAATTTCAATCCAAACCACCGTTTGCAATTTCAAACCAAACCCCCTTTTGCATTTCAAAACCAATCCTCCTTTTGCATTTTAGTAGGAAACGTTTTGCATTTTCAAAGCAAACCTTTTCTTTTTTCAAATCAAACCTTTCGCATTTTCAATGGAAACGTTTTGGTATTTGATAGTAACCCACCTTTTTTATTTTCAACTCCAACCACCTTCTGCATTTTCAAAGCAAAGCTTTTGCATCTTCAAAGCAAACCTTTTGCATCTTCAAAGCAAACATTTTACATTTTCAAAGCAAACCTCCTTTTGCATTTTCTTAGGAAACCACCTGTTGTATTTTCAAAACAAACCACCATTTGCATTTTGAAAGCAAACGTGCATTTGCATTTTTAAAGCAAACCCTTTGCATTTTGAAAGCAATCCTTTTGCATCTCAAAAGCATACATTATGTATTTCCAAACCACCATGTGCATTTTCAACTCAAACCACCTTTTGCATTCATGAAGCAAACCACTTTTTACATTTTCAAACCAAATCGCCAAATGAATTTTAAAACCAAGCCACCATTGGCATTTTCAAACCAAACCACCATGACCATCTTCAACCAACCTCCTTTTGCATTATCAAACCAAATTCTATTTTCATTATTAAACCATACCACGATTTGCATTTTCAAATCAAACCACCTTTTGCATTTTCAAAGCAAACCTTTTGCATATTCAAGCCAAGCATCCTTTTGCATTTTCAAACCAAACATCCTTTTGTATTTTCAAACGAATCCTTTTGCATTTTCAAACCCAACCGCCGTTGGCATTTTCATACAAGCCCATCGTTTGCAATTTCAAAGCAAACTTCCTTTTGTATTTTCAAAGCATACCTTTTGCATTTTCAAAGCAAATTTTTTGCTTTATCAAATTCAATCTTTTGTATTTTCAAACCAAACCTACTTTTGCATTTTCAAAGCAAATATTTTGTGTTTTCAAACGAAATCTCCATTTGCATTTTCAAAGCAAACAACCTTTTGCATTTTGAAAGCAAAGCACCGTTTGCAGTGTGAAATCAAACCGCCATTTGAGCATATTCAAAGCAAACATTTCGCATTTTCAAAGCAAACATTTTGCTTTTTCAAAGCAAATCTTTTGCTTTTTCAAACCAAATCTCCTTTTGCAGTTTCAAACCAAACCGCCATTTGAGCTTCCAAATCAAACCACCTTTTGTAACAACAAATTGCGTTTTCAATCCAATCCTTCCGCATTTGCAAGCCAAACCGTGGGCATTTTCAAACCAAACCACAATTTGCAATTAGAAAGCAAACCTCCCCTTGCATTTTGATACCAAATTGGCTTTTGCATTTTCAAGGCAAACGTTTTGCATTTTCAAAGCAAACCTTTTGCTTTTTAAAATATTTTCCATTTGCATAACAAACCTCGTTTTTGCATTTTGAAAGCAAACCACCGTTTGCATATTCAAAGCAATGCACCTTTTGCTTTTTCAAACCAAACCACCTTTTGCATTTTCAAACAAAACCTCTTTTTACATTTTCAAAGCAAACTACCTTTTTGCATTTTGAAAGCAAACCTTTTGCATTTTGAACGCAAACCTTTTGCATTTTCAATGCAAACCACTATTTGCATTTTCAATTCAAAACTTTTTGATTTTTTATAGCAAACCTTCTGCATTTTCAAACCAATTCTCCCCTTGCAGTTTCCAACCAAACCACCACTTGCGTGTTCAAACCAAATCAATATTTGTATTTTCAAACCAAACATGTTGCATTTTCAAACACAACCTCATGTAGCATTTTCCAAACAAACCTTTTGCATTTTCAAACAAAACTACCGTTTGCATATTCAAACCGAAGCACCATTTTCATTTTCAAACCAAACCACCATTAGCATTTTCAAAGAAAACCGCCTTTTGCATTTTCAAAGCAAACCATTTTTTGCATTTTCAATGCAAACCGTTGGCAATTTCAAAGTAAACCTTTTGCATTTTCAAACGAAAGCTCCTTTTGTAATTTCAAACCTAACCACCATTTGTGTTTTCAAAGCAAACCACCATTAGCATTTTCAAACCGATGTTTTTGCATTTTCAAACCAAACCTCTTTTTGCATTTTCAAACCAAACCACCTTTTGCATTTTCAAAGCAAACTACCTATTTGCCTTTTGAAAGCAAACCTTTTGCATTTTCAATGCAAACCACCATTTGCTTTTTCAAACCAAATCACCATTTGCATTTTCAAACCAAACCTTTTGCATTTTCTAACCAAACCATTTTCATTTTCAAACCAAACCACCGTTAGCATTTTCAAACAAAACCGCCTTTTGCATTTTCAAAGCAAACCATTTTTTGCATTTTCAAAGCAAACCTTTGGCAATTTAAAGCTTTTGCATTTTCAAACCAAAGCTCCTTTTGCAGTTTCAAACCTAACCACCATTTGTGTTTTCATAGCAAACCACCGTTAGTATTTTCAAACCGATGCTTTTGCATTTTCAAACCAAACCTCTTTTTGCATTTTCAAACCAAACCACCTTTTGCATTTTCAAAGCAAACTACCTATTTGTCTTTTGAAAGCAAACCTTTTCCATTTTCAATGCAAACCACCATTTGCTTTTTCAAACCAAATCACCATTTGCAATTTCAAACCAAACCTTTTGCATTGTCTAACCAAACCTTTTGAATTTTCAAACCAAACTACCGTTTGCATGTATATACAAAACCACTATTTGCAAATTCAAACCAAATCACCTAATGCATTTTCAAACCAAAGTTCCTTTTGCATTTTCAAAGCAAACCTTTTGCATTTTCAAACCAAACCACCTGTTGCATTTTCAAACCAAACAACCATTTTCATTTCCAAACCGAACCACCACCAGTATTTTCAAACCAAACCTACTTTAGCATTTTCAAAGCAAACTTATGTTTGCATTTTCAAATCAATCCTTTTCCGATTTCAAAGCAAACCTTCTGCATTTTCAAACCAGAGCACCTTTTGCAGTTTCAAACGTAACCACCATTTGCATTTTCAAAACAAAGCTTTTTGCATTTTCCAACCAAACCAGTTTCATACAAACCCCCCGCTTGAAATTTCAAACTAAACCTCCTTTTGCAATTTCAAAGCAGATCTTTTGCATTTTCAAATCAAACCTCGTTTTGCATTTTCAAAGCAAACCTTTTGCATTTTCAATCCAAACCTCCTTTTGCATTTTCATAGCAAACCTTCCTTTGCATTTCCAAACCAAACCTCCATTTGCATTTTCAAATCAAACCACCTTTTGCCTTTTCAAAGCAAACCTTTTGCATTTTCAAAGCAAGCCTTTTGCTTTTTCAAAGCAAATCGTTTGTATTTTCAACACAAACGAACTTTTGCTTTTTCAAAGCAAACTTCCTTTTACATTTTCAAAGCAAACACCATTTGCGTGTTCAAACCACCATTTGCATTTTCAAATCAAACGACCTTTTGCATTTTCAAATGCAAACGTACAGTTGCATTTTCAAAGCAAACCACCATTTGAATATTAAAACCAAACCACCATTTTCTTTTTCAAAGCAAACCACCATTTGCATTTTCAAAGCAAACCACCATTGCATTTTCAAACTAAACCATCATTTGCATTTTAAAAGCAAATCTTTTGCATTTTGAAACCAAACCTCCTTTTGCATTTTGAAAACAAAACTTCTGCATTTTCAAACAAAACCACCATTTCCAATCTGAAAACAAACTAACTTTTGCATTTTGAAAACAAACCTTTTGCATTTTCACATCAAACCGACATTTGCATTTTCAAATTAAACCACCATTAGCATTTTTAACCAAACCTCCTTTTGAATTTTCAAACCAAACCACCATTTGCATTTCCAAACCAAACCACCATTTGCATTTTCTAAGCAAACCACCTTTTGCATTTTCAAAGCAAACGTTTTGCATTTTGAAGCAAAACCTCCTTTTGCATTTTCGAAGCAAACCTTTTGCCTTTTCAAATTAAACCTATTTTTGGATTTTCAAACCATTCCATCATTTGCATATTCAAACCAAACCGCCACTTGCAATTTCAAACCAAACATCCTTTTCCATTTCCAAACCAATCTTCCTTTTGCATGTCCAAAGCAATCCTTTTGCGTTTCTGAACCAGACCTTTTGCGTTTTCAAAACAAACCACCATTTGCAATTTCATACCAAGCCTCATTTTGCATTTTCTATCCAAACCACCATTTGCATTTTAAACCCAAACCACCTTTTGCATTTTGAAAGCAAACCTTTTGCATTTCAAATCAGGCGTCTTTTTACATTTTCAAACAAACCACCATTTGCAATTTAAAACCAAACCTAATTTTGCTTTTTCAAACCAAACCACCATTTGCATTTTCAAACCGAACCACTATTTGCATTTTCAATCAAAACTTTTAGCGTTTTTAAACCAAACGTCCTTTTGCAAGTTCAAATCAAATTTCCTAATGCATTTTCAAACCAAACTTAATTTTGCATTTTCATAACAAACCATATTTTGCATTTTCAACCCAAACAACCATTTGCATTTTCAAACCAACATACCTTTTGCATTTACAAAAAAAAACCTCCATTTGGATTATCAAACCAAAGAACCATTTGCAAGTTCAAACCAAACCTCCTATTGCATTTTCAAACCAAACTTCCTCTTGCATTTTCAAACCAAACCATTTGCATTTTCAAAGCAAACCTTTTGCATGTTCAAAGCAAACCTTTTGCATGTTCAATGCAAACCTTTTGCATTTTCAAACCAAACCTCCTTTTGCATTTTCAAACCAAACCTTTTGCATTTTCAAACCAAACCACATTTTGCATTTTCAAACCAAACCACCATTTGCAATTTCAAACCAAACCACCTTTTGGTTTTTCAAACCAAACAACCATTTGCATTTTCAAACCAAACCACATTTTGCGTTTTCAAATCAAACCACCGTTTGTGTGTTCATACTACTGGATGCATTTTCAAACCAAACAACCAGTTGCAATTTGAAACCAAACATCCCTTTGCGTTTTCAAACCAAACCTTCAATTACATTTGCAAACCAAAGCCTTTGTATTTTCAAAGCAAACCACCATTTGTATTTTCACATCAAACCAACATTTGCAGTTTCAAACTAAACCACCATTAGCATTTTCAACGAAACCTCCTTTTGCATTTTCAAACCAAACCACCGTTTGCATTTTCACAACTAACTTCCTTTTGCATGTTTAAAGCAAAGCTTTTGCATTTTCAAATTAAACCTCCTTTTGTATTTTCAAACCAATCCACTATTTGCATATTCAAACCAAACCGCAATTTGCAATTTCAAAACAAACATCCTTTTGCATTTCCAAAGCAATCCTTTTACATTTTCAAAGCAAGCCTGTTGCTTTTTAGAATTAAATCTTTTTTATTTTCAAACCAAATCTCCTTTTCCATTTTCAAACCTAACTTCCTTTTGCATTTTCAACTCAAACCACCTTTTGCATTTCATAGCAAACCTGCTGTCGTATTTTCAAAGCAAACCACCATTTGCATTTTGAAAGCTAACCTGCATTTACATTTTTAAAGCAAACCCTTAGCATTTTGAAGGCAAACCTTTTGCATTTCAAAGCAAACCTTTAGCATTTTCAAACCAAACCATCATTTGCATTTTCAAAACACCGGTTTGCATGTTCCAAGCAAATCGTTTGCATTTTCAAAGCAAACCTTTTGCATCTTCAAAGCAAACATTTTGTATTTCCAATCCAAACCACCATGTGCATTTTCAACTCAAACCACCTTTTGAATTCATAAAGCAAACCACTTTTTACATTTTCAAAGCAAACCTATTCCATTTTCAAACAAAATCTCCTATTGAATTTTAAAACCAAGCCACCATTAGCATTTTCAAACCAAACCACCATTTCCATTTTCAAAGCAAACCTTTTGCATTTTCAAACCAAATCTCCTATTGAATTTGAAAACCAAGCCACCATTAGCATTTTCAAACCAAATCACCATTAACATTTTCAAACGAAACCACCTTTTGCTTTTGCAAACAAACATTTTGCATGGTAAACGGTAGGGAATTGAAGAACTACATGGTAAACGGTAGGGAATTGAAGAATACAATTTCAAAGGAATCCTTTTGCATTTTCAAACCAAACCACCGTTTGCATTTTCATACCCCACCGTTTGCAATTCCAAACCAAACTTCCTTTTGCATTTTCAAAATAATCCTTTTGCATTTTCAAAGCAAAGCTTCAATCTTTTGCATTCTGAAACAAAGCCTACTTTTCCATTTTCAAAGCAAATATTTTGTATTTTCAAACCTAACCTCCATTTGCATTTTCAAAGCAAACAACCTTTTGCATTTTCAATGCAAAGCACTGTTTGCATTTTTAAAGCAAACCACCATTAGCATTTATAAAGCCAACCACTTTTTACATTTTCAAAGCAAACCTTTTGCATTTTCAAACCAAATCTCCTATAGAATTTTAAAACCAAGCCACCATTAGCATATTCAAACCAAACCACGATTACCATTTTCAAACGAAACCACCTTTTGCATTTTCAAAGCAAACATTTTGCATATTAACACCAAACTCACTTTTGCAATTCCAAACCAAACATCCTTTTGCATTTTCAAACGAATCCTTTTGCATTTTCAAACCAAACCACCGTTTGTATTTTCATACACCACCGTTTGCAATTCCAAACCAAACTTCCTTTTGCATTTTCAAAGCAAACCTTTTGCATTTTCAAAGCAAAGCTTCAATCTTTTGCATTTTCAAACCAAACCTACTTTTCCATTTTCAAAGTAAATATTTTGTATTTTCAAATCAAAACTCCATTTGCATTTTCAAAGCAAACAACCTTTTGCATTTTCAATGCAAAGCACCGTTTGCATTTTCAAAGCAAAACACCTTTTGCATTTACAAAGCAAACCACTTTTTCCATTTTCAAACCCAATCGCCTTTTGCATTTACAAAGCAAACATTTTGCATTTTCAAAGTAAACATTTTGTATTTTCAAAGCAAACATTTTCCTTTTCAATGCAAACATTTTGCATTTTCAAAGCAAATCTTTTGCTTTTTGAAACCAAATCTCCATTTCACTCAATCAGCTCAATCACTTCTATGGCCGCTTCGACAGGGACAATCTAGAGACAGCCATCAAGGCTGTGCTACCTGCCGATCACCAACCCCTCACACTCACCCCCTACGACGTATACGTGGCACTGAGTAGGACTAATGCACGTAAAGCTGCTGGCCCTGACGGCATCCCCGGGCGCGTGCTCAGGGTCTGTGCGGCGCAGCTGGCAGACGTCTGGACTGATATCTTCAACCTGTCACTTGCCCAGGCAGTTGTCCCCACGTGCCTTAAAACCACCTCCATCGTGCCAGTGCCAAAACACTCCACTGCGGCAAGCCTCAACGACTTCCGCCCAATTGCACTTACCCCCATCATCACCAAGTGCTTCGAGAGGCTGGTCCTGGCACACCTCAAAAGCTGCCTACCCCCCACACTGGATCCCTATCAGTTTGCCTACCGCAAGAGCAGGAGTACGGAGGATGCCATCTCAACGGCACTTCACTCCGCCCTCTCCCACCTCGACAACAGAGACACTTACGTAAGAATGCTGTTCATCGATTACAGCTCAGCATTCAACACCATTATACCATCAAAATTGATCGCCAAACTCGGTAATCTGTGCATCGCTCCTTCCCTCTGCAACTGGATACTGGACTTTCTAACCAACAGACCCCAGTCTGTTAGGTTAGACAAGCACACCTCTTCAACCCTCACCCTGAACACCGGCGTTCCACAGGGCTGTGTGCTGAGCCCCCTCCTCTACTCCCTCTTCACCTATGACTGCACACCTGTACATAGTACTAACACCATCATCAAGTATGCAGATGATACAACGGTGATTGGCATCATCAGCAACAACGATGAGTCGGCCTACAGGGAGGAGGTCCAGCACTTAGCAGCATGGTGCGCTGACAACAACCTGGCCCTTAACTCCAAGAAGACCAAGGAGCTCATTGTAGACTTCAGGAAGTCCAGGGGCGGCACGCACACCCCCATCCACATTAACGGTACGGAGGTGGAACGTGTTTCTAGCTTCAGGTTCTTGGGAGTCAACCTCTCCGACGACCTCTCTTGGACCCACAATACCTCAACTCTGATCAAGAAGGCTCACCAGCGTCTCTTCTTCCTGAGGAGACTGAAGAAGGTCCATCTGTCTCCTCAGATCCTGGTGAACTTCTACCGCTGCACCATCGAGAGCATCCTTACCAACTGCATCACAGTTTGGTATGGCAACTGCTCTGTCTCCGACCGGAAGGCATTGCAGAGGGTGGTGAAAATTGCCCAACGCATCACCGGTTCCTCGCTCCCCTCCATTGAGTCTGTCCAAAGCAAGCGTTGTCTGCGGAGGGCGCTCAGCATCGCCAAGGACCTCTCTCACCCCAACCATGGACTGTTTACCCTCCTACCATCCGGGAGGCGCTACAGGTCTCTCCGTTGCCGAACCAGCAGGTCCAGGAACAGCTTCTTTCCGGCGGCTGTCACGCTACTCAACAACATACCTCGTTGACTGCCAATCACCCCCCCCCCGGACACTTATTGTTATTTATTCAAATAATTTGCTGTGTCGCTCTTCCAGGGAGATGCTAAATGCATTTCGTTGTCTCTGTACTGTACACTGACAATGACAATTAAAATTGAATCTGAATCTGAATCTGAATCTGAATCGGATTTGCAGTTTCAAACCAAACCGCCATTTGAGCTTTCAAATCAAACCACCATCTGCATGTTCAAACCAAACCACCTCTTGCATTTTCAACCCAAACCACCATTTGCATTTTCAAACATACCACCATTTGCAATAACAAACCAAACCTCGTTTTGCATTTTAAAACCAAACCACCTTTTGCATTTTCAAAGCACACCACCGTTTGCATTTGCAAAGCAATCCACCTTTTGCTTTTTCAAACCAAACCACCTTTTGCATTTTAAAACCAAACCTCTTTTTGCCGTTTCAAAGCAAACTACCTTTTTGCATTTTCAAAGCAAACTTTTGCATTTTGAAAGCAAACCTTTTGCATTTTCAATGCAACCCACGATTTGCAATTTCAAACCAAATCTCATTTTGCATTTTCAAACCAAAATACCATTTGCGTTTTCAAACCAAGCCACCATTTGCGTGTTCAAACCACCATTTGCATTTTGATATCGAACCACTATTTGCATTTTCAATCCAAACCTTTAGCATTTTCAAACCAAACGTCCTTTTACATTTCCAAACCAAACCACCATTTGCAAGTTCAAACCAAACTTCCTATTGCATTTTCAAACCAATCTTCCTTTTGCAATTTCAAACCAAACCTCCTTTTGCTATTTCAAACAAAACAACCATTTGCATTTTCAATCCAAACCACCATTACAATTTCAAACTAAACCTCCTTTTGCATATTAAAAGCAAATCTTTGGCATTTTCAAAGCAATCCACATTTTGCGTTTTCAAATCAAACCACCGTTTGCGTGTTCAAACCACCGTTTGTATTTTCAAACCAAAGCACCAGTTTCAATTTCAAACCAAACACCCTTTGCGTTTTTAAACCAAACCTTGAATTGCATTTGCAAACCAAAGTCTTTGCAATTTCAAAACAAAGCACCATTTGAATTTTCATACAAACCCACCGTTTGCTATTACAACCCGAACCTCCAATTGCATTTTCAAACCAAACTTCAAGTTTGTATTTTCAAAGCAAATCTTTTGCATTTTCAAAGCAAACCTTCTGCATTTTCAAACCAAAGGTCCTTTTGTAGTTTGAAGCAAAGCAACTTTTGCGTTTTCAAACCAAACCACCATTTGCATTATCAAACCGAAACACCATTTGCATTTTGAAACCAAGGATTTTGGATTTTCAAACCAAACCTTTTGCATTTTCAAACCAAACCTTTTGCAATTTGAAACCAAACCACCGTTTGCATTTTCAAAGCAATCCACCGTTTGCATTTACAAAGCAAAGCACCTTTTGCATTTTCAAACCAAAACACCATTTGCATTTTCAAAGCAAACCACCGTTTGCATTATTAAACCGAAACACCATTTGCATTTTCAAAGCAAACCCTTTGCAGTTTCAAAGCAAACCTTTTGCATTTGCAAAGCAAACCATGTAGAAACCAAACCACCATTTTGAATTTTTAACCCAAACCACGTTTTGCAATTTGAAACCAAACCACCATTTCCAATCTCAAAATAAAGTAACTTTTGCATTTTGAAAGCAAACCCTTTGCATTTCCAAAGCAAACATTTTGTATTTTCAAACAAAACCACCATTTGCATTTTCACATCAAACCAACATTTGCATTTTCAAACCAAACCACGATTAGCAATTTTAACGAAACCTCCTTTTCCATTTTCAAACCAAACCACGGTTTGCATTTCCAAACCAAACAACCATTTGTAATTTGAAACCAAACCACCATTTGCATTTTCAAACCAAAAGAGGCCCGGGACCGTTGGAGCGAGTGGAGGAGGGTCAGGAGCGGTGAGTAGATCAATCCAGCGCGGGGCTTGTTCAGGCAGAGGCCCGGGACCGTTGGAGCGAGTGGAGGAGGGTCAGGAGTGGTGAGTAGATCAATCCAGCGCGGGGCTTGTTCAGGCAGAGGCCCGGGACCGTTGGAGCGAGTGGAGGAGGGTCAGGAGCGGTGAGTAGATCAATCCAGCGCGGGGCTTGTTCAGGCAGAGGCCCGGGACCGTTGGTGCGAGTGGAGGAGGGTTAGGGGCTTGTTTTTACTTAAATACGGAACATTCCATACTGAATAGGGAGGTTTCTGGTGGAAGCCGCTGATTGGTGGAAGCATACTAGAGGAAGCAGCTGATTGGGTGGAACCTCTGGTTAGTATTTCTGCTTTCTGGTTAAAGGTACAGTGGGTGAGTAAAGGTACAGGGGGTGAGTAAAGGTACAGTGGGTGAGTAAAGGTACAGGGGGTGAGTAAAGGTACAGGGGGTGAGTAAAGGTACAGGGGGTTAGTAAAGGTACAGGGGGTTAGTAAAGGTACAGGGGGTTAGTAAAGGTACAGGGGGTGAGTAAAGGTACAGGGGGTGAGTAAAGGTACAGGGGGTTAGTAAAGGTATAGAGGGTTAGTAAAGGTACAGGGGGTTAGTAAAGGTACAGGGGGTTAGTAAAGGTACAGGGGGTTAGTAAAGGTACAGGGGGTTAGTAAAGGTACAGGGGTTAGTAAAGGTACAGTGCTTTTGGTTTGTATAATAAAGGTGTAGGTTAAAGGTCAAGAGGGAGCAGCTGTTTGAGTCAGATACCTGCTGATTTCTCACAGCAGTTTCCATTATATTATACTGGTATCGGATCCAGGGTAAGGCGAGAGGATGTCAGCCAGAGCAGTGTACTGTACAGCATGTCAGATGTGGGAGGTCATGGTGTCGGATGGCCCTCTTGACGTTCACATCTGCATCAGGTGCAGAGAGATGGGGCTCCTAAGGGACCGTATTAGGACCCTGGAGCAGCAGCTCGATGACCTCTGCCTGGTCAGGGAGAGTGAAAAGGTGATAGAGGAGAGTTATAGGGAGGTGGTTACTCCAAAACCACAGGAGAGAAACATGTGGGTCACGCTAAGGAAGGGCAAGGGGCAGAGCCATGAACGAGTGAGTACTCCAATGTCAGTACACCTGGCAAATAAGTACTCCTGTTTGAGTACGGATGGGGGTGACAACCTTCCCGGGGGTAGCGACAGCGGAAGGGCCTTCAGCACAGAGACCGGCCCTGTTGCTCCGAAAGGTAGGGAAAAAAAGAGGGCAATAGTAATTGGGGAGTCTATTGTTAGGGGGTCGGATAGGCGATTCTGTGGACGCAGTCGGGAGACCAGGATGGTGATCTGCCTCCCTGGTGCCAAGGTCTTGGACGTGTCTAGACGTGTCCAAGATATCCTCATATCAGAGGGAGAGGAGCCTGAGGTCGTGGTACATATAGGCACAAATGACATAGGTAAAAAAAAAGGGAAGAGGTCCTGAAGGGAGGATTTAAGGACTTGGGAGGAGAGTTGAGGAAAAGGACCAAAAAGGTAACAATCTCAGGATTACTGCCTGTGCCACGTGACAGTGAGAGTAGAATTGGAGCAAGGTGGAGGATAAAAGCTTGGCTGAAAGACTGGTGCAGAGGGCAGGGATTCAAGTTTCTGGATCATTGGGACTTCTTTTGGGGTAGGTGGGACCTGTACAGAAAGGATGGGTTGCACTTGAACCCGAGGGGGACCAATATCCTGGCGGGCAAATTTGCAAAGGCCACTGGGGAGACTTTAAACTAGAATGGTTGGGGCGAGGGATGCAAATAGCAAAAGCTAGTAGACAGAATGGGAGGCAGGAAGCAGAAAATTGAAGCACTCGGACACAAGAGGAGAAAGAAAAAAAAGGAAATAAACAGAGAATAAGTGATGGGGGGTTTCTTAAATGTGCATATTTTAATGCTAGGAGCACTGTAAGAAAGGTGGATGAGCTTAGAGTCTGGATAGACACCTGGAAGTATGATGTTGTGGCGATCAGTGAAACATGGTTGCAGGAGGGCTGTGATTGGAAACTAAATATTCCAGGATTTCGTTGCTATATGTGTGATAGAATTGGAGGAGCAAGAGGTGGAGGTGTTGCATTGCTAGTCAGGGAAGATATTACAGCAGTGCTTTGGCAGGATAGATTGGAGGGCTCATCTAGGGAGGCTATTTGGGTGGAACTGAGAAGTGGGAAAGGTGTAGCAACACTTATAGGGGTATATTATAGACCGCCAAATGGGGAACGAGAATTGGAAGAGCAAATATGTAAAGACATAGCAGATATTAGTAGTAAGCACAAGGTAGTGATTGTGGGACTTTCAACTTTCCACACATAGACTGGGAAACACATTCTGTAAATGGGCTGGATGGTTTGGAGTTTGTAAAATGTGTGCAGGATAGTTTTTTGCAGCAATACATAGAGGTGCCTACTAGAGGAGGGGCAGTGCTGGACCTCCTGTTAGGAAATGAGACAGGACAGGTGGCAGAGGTATGCGTTGGGGAGCACTTAGGGTCCAGTGATCACAATACCATTAGTTTCAATATAATTATGGAGAAGGACAGAACTGGGCCTAGGGTTGAGATTTTTGATTGGAGAAAGGCTAACTTTAACGAGATGCGAGATGATTTAAAAGGAGTGAACTGGGACATTTTGTTTCATGGGAAAGATGTAGAGGAGAAATGGAGGACATTTAAAGGGGAAATTTTAAGAGTACAGAATCTTTATGTTCCTGTTCGGTTGAAAGGAACCAGTAAAAATTGGAAAGAGCCCTGGTTTTCAAGGGAAATTGGACATCTTGTTCGGAAAAAGAGGGAGATCTACAATAATTATAGGCAGCATGAAGTAAATGAGGTGCTTGAGGAGTATAAGGAATGTAAAAATAACCTTAAGAAAGAAATTAGAAAAGCTAAAAGAATATATGAGGTTGCTTTGGCAAGTAAGGTGAAAGTAAATCCTAAGGGTTTCTACAGCTATATTAGTAGCAAAAGGATAACAAGGGATAAAATTGATCCATTGGAGAGACCGAGTGGACAGCTATCTGCAGAGCCAAAAGAGATGGGGGAGATATTGAACAATTTCTTTTCTTCGGTATTCACCAAGGAGAAGGATATTGAATTATGTGAGGTAAGGGAAACTAGTAGAGTAGCTATGGATACTATGAGTTTCAAAGTAAAAGAAGTACTGACACTTTTGAAAAATATAAAAGTGGATAAGTCTCCAGGCCCTGACAGGATATTCCCTAGGACATTGAGGGAAGTTAGTGTAGAAATAAACGGGGCTATGACAGAAATATTTCAAATGTCATTAGAAACGGGAATAGTCCCCGAGGATTGGCGTACTGCGCATGTAGTTCCATTGTTTAAAAAGGGTTCTAAAAGTAAACCTAGCAATTATAGACCGGTTAGTTTGACTTC
Source organism: Raja brachyura (assembly GCA_963514005.1). The sequence goes on along the minus strand of OY740793.1, from coordinate 68,148,082 downwards.
AGTGGTGGGCAAATTAATGGAAAATATACTTAGAGATAATATATATAAGTATCTGGATAAAGAGGGTCTAATTAGGAACAGTCAACATGGGTTTATGTCTGGAAGTTCATGTTTGACTAATCTTCTTGAATTTTTTGAAGAGGTTACTAGGGAAATTGACGAGGGTAAAGCAGTGGATGTTGTCTATATGGACTTCTGTAAGGCCTTTGACAAGGTTCCTCATGGAAGGTTGGTTAAGAAGGTTCAACTGTTGGGTATAAATGCAGGAATAGCAAGATGGATTCAACAATGGCTGAATGGGAGAAGCCAGAGTGTAATGGTGGATGGCTGTTTGTCGTGTTGGAGGCAGGTAACTAGTGGGGTGCCTCAGGGATCTGTGTTGGGTCCTTTGTTGTTTGTCATGTACATCAATGATCTGGATGAAGGGGTGGTAAATTGGATTAGTAAGTATGCAGATGATACCAAGATAGGGGGTGTTGTGGATAATGAAGAGGATTTCCAAAGTCTACAGAGTGATTTAGGCCAGTTGGAAAAATGGGCTGAAAGATGGCAGATGGAGTTTAATGCTGATAAATGTGAGGTGCTACACCTTGGCAGGACAAATCAAAATAGGACGTACATGGTAAACGGTAGGGAATTGAAGAATACAGTTGAACAGAGGGATCTGGGAATAACCGTGCATAGTTCCTTGAAGGTGGAATCTCATATAGATAGGGTGGTAAAGAAAGCTTTTGGTATGCTAGCCTTCATAAATCAGAGCATTGAGTATAGAAGCTGGGATGTAATGTTAAAATTGTACAAGGCATTGGTGAGACCAAATCTGGAGTATGGTGTACAATTTTGGTCGCCCAATTATAGGAAGGATGTCAACAAAATAGAGAGGGTACAGAGGCGATTTACTAGAATGTTGCCTGGGTTTCAACAGCTAAGTTACAGAGATAGGTTGAATAAGTTAGGTCTTTATTCTCTGGAGCGCAGAAGGTTAAGGGGGGACTTGATAGAGGTCTTTAAAATGATGAGAGGGATAGACAGAGTTGATGTGGACAAGCTTTTCCCTATGAGAATAGGGAAGATTCAAACAAGAGGACATAACTTTAGAATTAAGGGACAGAGGTTTAGGGGTAACATGAGGGGGAACTTCTTTACTCAGAGAGTGGTAGCGGTGTGCAATGAGCTTCCAGTGGAAGTGGTGGCGGCAGGTTCGGTGGTATCATTTAAAAATGAATTGGATAGGCATATGGATGAGAAGGGTATGGAGGGTTATGGTATGAGTGCAGGCAGGTGGGACTAAGGGAAAAAGGTTGTTCGGCATGGAATTGAAGGGCCGATATGGCCTGTTTCCGTGCTGTAATTGTTATATTGTTATATTTTCAAATTAAATCTCCTTTTGGGTTTTCATACCAAACCACCATTTGCATTTTCAAACCAAAACACCATTTGAAATTTAAAACCAAACATCCCTTTGCATTTCCTAACCAAATCGCCTTTTGCATTTTAAAAGCAAACCTTTTGCATTTTAAAAGCAACCGCCATTTGCATTTTCAAACCAAACATCCTTTTGCATTTTCAAAGCTAACCTTTTGATTTTCAAGCCAACACTCCCTTTCCATTTTCAAAGCAAATCTTTTTCTTTTTCAAAGCAAACCTTTTACATTCGCAATCCATAACTCCTTTTGCATTTTCAAACCAAACCACCATTTTCACTTTTAAACCAAACCACCATTTGCAATTTCAAACCAAACCTCATTTCGCATTTTCAAAGCCAACTTTTTACATTTTCAACGCAAACCTTTTCCTTTTTTCAAATCAAACCACCATTTGCATTTTCAAAACAAATCACCATTTGCAATTTCAAACCAAACTTGCTTTTGCATTTTCATACCAAATTACCTTTTGCATTTTCAATCCAAACCAACTTTTGCTTTTCCAAACCAAACCTATTGCATTTTCAAACCAAACCTTTTGCATTTTCAAAGCAAACCACCTTTTGCAATTTCAAACCAAACCTCCTTTTGCATTTTCAAACCAAATCAGCAATTGCATTTTCAAACCAAACCACCATTTGCAATTTCAATCCAAACATATTTTTGCATTTTAATATATCATGGTTGGTTTTTCACACAACAACAGTGTATTTGGTGGTGGCATCATAGTCTATGTTTCTTATATCAAGTGTATAACGTCACTAAATATGCTGTTTCCTTTTCAGCTTGTATGTTACAGTTTCACAGTTGAATACAGTGAAGCACCAACGACATCTCGTGTCTACGGGCCTTCATTGGATTAATTGTTTAACTTGCTGGATAGCTGGATAGGGACATTCAGCGAGTCCAGTGTAGTGAAAAGACGGCAACACAACAAGCTTTGAGAAGGGTCTTTCTTTACACCTTCTTAAGAACCTTCTTTACACAGAGAGTGGTGAGTCTCTGGAATTCTCTGCCACAGAAGGTAGTTGAGGCCAGTTCATTGGCTATATTTAAGAGGGCGTTAGATGTGGCACTTGTGGCTAAAGGGATCAGGGGGTATGGAGAGAAGGCAGGTACGGGATACTGAGTTGGATGATCAGCCATGATCACATTGAATGGCGGTGCAGGCTCGAAGGGCCGAATGGCCTACTCCTGCACCTATTTTCTATGTTTCTATGTTTCTAAGGGTCTCGACCCGAAACGTCGCCTATCTCCTTCGCTCCTTAGATGCTGCTGCACCCGCTGAGTTTCTCCAGCTTTTTGTGTAACCCTCGATTCTCCAGCATCTGCAGTTCCTTCTTTAACAAGCTTTGCTACAAGATGGCTCAGAGCATCACATTGTCCGTCCAAACATCAACACCATGGCAACAAGCAGCCAAGACAACGTTTCACAGAATGAAGCCAAGTCTCTCAGCATTCGTTCTTACCGCTCTGCAGCCAGTTCCAGTGGCAGCATGACCACCCTTAAAGCTCGGGCTCAAGCAAAAGCAGCCAAAGCCATAGCAGCATTCGCTCAGAGAGAGATAGATATGAAGGTCGAGGCTGCGCGGATGCAGGCGGATACTATGCAGATGCAAGCGGAGGCTTCACGGATGCAGGCGGAGATGATGGTCGAGGATACGCGGATGCAGGCGACCATAGAGGCCTTGCAGCAAGAAAAAGTGATGAAAGCAGCCATTGCAGAAGGCGACACCGTCGAAGCAGGTTTATTAGCAGAACAAGCGTCACATAATAGATCACCAATCCCTGTTCGCCCTCAAAACCAAACCGAGCGTACTTTATGCTGTAATAGAGCAAGCCAGCATGAAGTCAAGGCAACAATTCACCAATTATGATATCGAGAGTGGTAGCATACCCATTTGGTTCACTGCCGCCCATTCATCAGACCAAATCTAATCTGGCCAGTTAGAAACATAGAAACGTACAAACATACGTGCATGAGTGGGCAATTGGGCCCTTCAAACCTGCACCGCCATTCAATATGATCGTGGCTGATCATCCAACTCAGTATCCCGCACCTGCCTTCTCTCTATACCCCATGATCTCTTTAGCCACAAGAGCCACATCCAACTCTTGAATATAGCCAATGAACTGGCCTCAACGGCCTTCTGTGCCAGAGAATTCCAGAGACAGACCACTCTCTGTGTAAAGAATGTTTTCCTCATCTCGGTCATAAAGGCATTTCCGCTCACCCTGAGACTGCGAACCATTGTTCTGGACTCCCCCAACATCTGGAAAAATCTTCCTACATCTAGCTTGTTGAACCCCTTAAGAATTTTGTAAGTATCTATAAGATTCCCTCTCAATCTTCTAAATTCAATTGAGTTCAAGCCGAGTGAATCCAGACTTTCTTCATATGAAAGTCCCGACATCCCAGGAATCAGTCTGGTGATCCTTCTCTGAACCCCCTCCATGGCAAGCATGTCTTTCCTCAAATTTGGAGACCAGAACTGTACGCAATACTCCAGGTGCGGTCTCACCAAAACCCTGTACAACTGCAGTAGAACCTCCCTGCTCCAATACACAAACCCTTTCGCTATGAATGCTAACATACCATTTGCTTACATCACTGCCTGCTGCACCTGCATGCCTACTTTCAATGACTGGTGTACCATGACACCCAGGTCACGTTACATCTCCCCTTTTCCTAATCTGCCAACATTCAGATAATAGTTTACTCTCATGTTTTTGCCACCAAAGTGGGTAACCTCACATTTATCCACTTTATACTGCATCTGCCATGCATCTGGCCATTCACTCAGCCTATCCAAATCACTCTGCAGCCTCCTAGCATCCTCCTCACACCTAACTATACCCCCCAGCTTGGTGTCATCTGCAAATTTGGAGATGTTGCATTCAATTCCCTCGTCCAAATCATTAATGTATATTGTAAATAGCTGGGGTCCCAGCACTGAGCCTTGCGGTACCCCACTACTCACTGCCTGCCATTCTGAAAAGGACCCGTTTACTCCTACCCTTTGCTTCCTCTCTGCCAGCCAGATCTCTATCCACATCAATATTGAACCACCAATACCGTGTGGTTTAAGTTCATATACTAATCTCTTATTTGGGACCTTGTCGTAAGCCTTCTGAAAGTCCAGATATAACACATCCACTGGTTCTCCCTTATCCACTCTACTAGTTACATCCTCGAAACAATTCTATAAGATTCGGCAGACCGCTACACACAAGACTGGAATTGTGTGCAGCGGTCATGGCTGCCGAAATCGCAGAGATGATTGCGAAGGAGATGGACTTGTTATTTGATGACATTATCCACCACACGGACAGCAAAGTAGTGCTGGGGTACATATGTAACCGGTCAAGACACATACGTCCACCACCGTGTCCAACGCATCGTTCAGCTTTTGTCATCTCATCAGTAGCATTTTGTTCCCACGGATGACATCCCAGCTGACCCCGGCTCACGGTCCTTCCCAGAAGCTCTACATTGCACGGCCACCTGGCTGTCAGGACCAGCGTTTCACAAGAGACCTTGTACCTGAAATGTTTTTACTCGAGGTCTTTGAGGTCGCGGAGCCAGATGTAGATAGGGAGATCCATCTTCTTGCAACTAACATGACACAGCAATTGTGTAACTTGCTGGATAGCTGGATAGGGGCTTTCAGCGAGTCCAGTGTAACCTCAAAATATCAAACACTGGATGAAGAGGACCTAGAAAAATAACTCTAGGCCCAATGTTTCAATGTCAGTTAATCGTCACATGTAGCAATTAAGGTACAGTGAAATTCAAATGTGTCTGCAGTTGTGAATCCTACGGGGTAGAAGAATACATTGACTATTTTCATAATCAAACTGGCACAGCAACATGCCAGCTATATCAAAGACAACCCTTCGCACAAACAGTGATCTCCCTGACTGAGTTGTCCAATGCTGTAACTCTTACTATGGGCATCACACCTTGCACACAAACAGTGAATTCCCTGAATGAATTTCCCAGCAAACCTGTACTCTTTACTATGGGCATCCTGCCTGACCCGATGAGTTACTCCAGCACTCTGTGAAACATCACCTATCCACGTTCTCCACAGATGCTGCCTGACCATCTGAGTTACTCCAGCACTGTGTAACATATCACCTATCCATGTTCTCCACAGATGATGCCTGACCCCTGAGTTACTCCAGCACTGTCTACTTTTTTTGTAAACCAGTATCTGCAGCTCCTTGATTTTCATCGCAAATCTTCCCTGATTTCATGACTTTTACAAACTTTGGCTTCTGTGTAATGTGTGCATTACAGGAAAAGGAAACGTGTCACAGACCAATAAAGAACCATTTTGCAGTAAAGAGCATGATTATATCTAACGTGTAGACAGCGCTCGCAATGTGCAGTGAATTCATATAACAGGTCGCTCCAATTTGTGCGCAACACTCCCACTGTTTGGTGATCCACCGCACTGCAGGCCCATCTGATCTGACTTTGCAAAAACAACAGTTCTTGGCTATATCCTCAGAAATCTCGTCTTCACACTTTCAAAGGGTCTCCAAAATTTCCAGACAGATTGGATAAGCTCTTTGGGGAATTTTACACGTCCTTACTCCAATCCACAGCAGACTTATTTTTCCAGGTCACTGGGCTCAGAGTAAGAATGCCCCTCGGGTCCCTTCAACCCAATATTCTACACTATCCCTGCCTCTGTTCCAGCTCCTTGTTCCGTATTGTTCTTCAATCATTAACAGTTATCACTGATCAACATTTTATTGCAAATAGACAAAGCGCTTGAGTAATCCAGCAGGTCATACAACGTCGCTGGAGGAAAAGAATGTGATATTATGCGTAAGAACCGTTTCGTTCCATCCCAAAATCTCTTGTTTCTCCAGAGATGCTCCCTACCCACTGAGTTACTCCACCAACGTGTATATGGTTCGTATAAACCCACATCTGCAGTTTCTTATTTCAACATCGCCCTGATTTAATTTCAGTTGTGATATGATTAGGGAATCATCACTTTAGTAAAGATACATCCTTTTATTCTGACACTGTGCCCTCTGGTCCGAGACTCTCCCACTAGTGGAAACATCCATTTATTTCTGAGAAACAGCACGATTCCAATTTCACCAGAAACAAATAATAACTAAAATCCCTGGACACAACGACAGACACCATGTCTCTACGCCGAACACTGCTCCCATCCACAGCCCAGGACCACTGTTCCCATCCACAGCCCAGGACCACCGCTCCCATCCGCATCCCAGGACCACTGTTCCCATCCACAGCCCAGGACCACTGCTCCCATCTACAGCCCAGGACCACTGTTCCCATCCACAGCCCAGGACCACCGCTCCCATCCCCAGCCCAGGACCACTGCTCCCATCTACAGCCCAGGGCCACCGCTCCCATCCACAGCCCAGGACCACTGCTGCTATCCGCAGCCCGTAACAACTGTACCCAGATACTCCCACAACTCCCCCCTTTTATACACAGTAGCTGACAATTTTCTAATCAGCTCCAATCAAGCCAATGACCACATTAACCCTTCGCCCACCACTGGCCAATCAATGTTTGTTGCACACTTCATGATATCCACCTGGGGCAGTAGTTGTCTGCGGGACAATAATTGCCCTCTGTTGATTAATTGCTCTTTGCACAAAGTGGCTGCTTGCATGTCCTTAAGTCAGGGACGACCATAACACACAGAATCAGAATTAGACCATTCGGCCCATCGAGTCTACCCCACCATTCAATCATGGCCGATCTATCTCTTCCTCCTAACCCCATTCCCCCTTCTCCCCCTAACCCCTGACACCCGCACTAATCAACAAGCTATCTATCTCTGCCTACAATATACCCATTGACTTGTGGCCTACGCCACCATCTGTGGCAACGAATCCCACAGATTCACCACCCTTTGGCGAAAGAAATTCCTCCTCATCTCCTTCCTGAAGGAATGTCCTTTAATTCTGAGGCTGTGTCCTCTGGTCCTAGACTCTCCCACTAGTGGAAACATCCGCTCCACATCCACTCTATCCGGGCCTTTCACTGTTCAGTGACGTTTCAATGCTCCCCCCACCTCCCCCCCCCCTCAATCTTCTAAACTCCAGCGAGTACAGGCCCAGCGCTCATCGTAAGTTAACCCACTCATACCTGGGATCGTTCTTGTAAACACTAACTCTTTTGTCTTGCTGATGTTGAGGGATGGATTGTTATCCTGACAATAGGTGCTGGAGTAGACCATTCGGCCCTTCAGGACAGAAGGTTCTCAATGTCTCATCTTTGCTGCTCATGTGGCTGAAATAGTGTTCTAACCAGTGGACTGACGTTGTGGGTGGCAAGGTCATGACCCCAAGGGACATTGGTGTCAAGGGTCACGGTGGGGGGAATGACCAATTCTAACGTCTGAGAAGTGAATACTGATGATTTGTTAATTCATCGTGGCTGAAGCAGGTGGGCTCACTTCTGACTATACTTTACTGTGGACATTTAAACAGGGAAAGTAAACTTTCTTTATTAACAATGAATGATCCAGAGAAAGGAGAATGTTCCCCTTGGAAGTTCATAGAGTCACAGCATGGAAACAGGCCCTTCCTTCGGCCCAACTTGCCCACCCCGACCAACATGCCCCATCTACACTAGTCCCACCCTGACCAACATGCCCCATCTACACTAGTCCCACCACGACCAACATGCCCCATCTACACTAGTCCCACCACGACCAACATGCCCCATCTAAACTAGTCCCACCCCGACCAACATGCCCCATCTACACTAGTCCCACCCCGACCAACATGCCCCATCTACACTAGTCCCACCCCGACCAACATGCCCCATCTACACTAGTCCCACCCCGACCAACATGCCCCGTCTACACTAGTCCCACCCCGACCAACATGCCCCGTCTACACTAGTCCCACCCCGACCAACATGCCCCGTCTATACTAGTCCCACCCCGACCAACATGCCCCGTCTACACTAGTCCCACCCCAACCAACATGCCCCATCTACACTAGTCCCACCCCGACCAACGTGCCCCATCTACACTAGTCCCACCCCGACCAACGTGCCCCATCTACACTAGTCCCACCCCGACCAACGTGCCCCATCTACACTAGTCCCACCCCGACCAACATGCCCCATCTACACTAGTCCCACCCCGACCAACATGCCCCATCTACACTAGTCCCACCCCGACCAACATCATTAAGACCCCTATCTAGCTCTCGCTTGAAAGTATCCAGTGAACCGGCCTCCACAGACTTACCACTCTCTGTGTGATAAAGTGTTTCCTCGTCTCCGTTCTAAATAGCCGACACCTTATTCTTAATCTGTGTGTGACCCCTGTTCCTGGACTCCCCTAACATCGGGAAAATGTTTAGCGTGTCCAAACCCTTAATAATCCTGTATGTTTCAATAAGATCCCCTCTCATCCTTCTAAACTCCAGAGTGTACAAGCCCAGCCGCTCCATTCTCTCAGCATATGACTTCCGCCATTCCGGGAATTAAACTTGTGAACCTACGCTGCACTCCCTCAATTGCAAGAATGTCCCTCGTCAAATTTGGAGACCAAAACTGTACACAATACTCCAGGTGTGGTCTCACTAGGGCCCGATGCAACTGCAGAAGGACCTCTTTGCTCCCATACGCAACTCATTGTTATGAAGACAACATGCGATTCGCTTTCTTCACTGCCTGCTGTACCTGCATGCTTACTTTCATTGACTGTTGAACAAGGACCCCCAGATCCCGTTGTACTTCCCCTTTTCCCAATTTGACACCATTTAGATAATAATCTGCCTTCCTGTTTCTGCTACCAAAGTGGATAACCTCACATTTATCCGCATTAAATTGTATCTGCCATGCATCTGCCCACGCACCCAATTTGTCCAAGTCACCCTGCATCCTCATAACATCCTCATCACAGTTCACACTGCCACCCAGCTTTGTGTCATCTGCAAATTTGCTGATGTTACTTTTAAATCTATTAATTGATGTATATGGTATATAGCTGCGGTCCCAGCACCGAGCCTTGCAGCACCCCACTAGTCACTGCCTGCCATTCTGAAAGGGACCCGTTAATCCTCTTTGTTTGCTGTCTGCCAACCACTTCTCTATCCATGTCAGCACTCTACCCCCAATACCATATGCCCTAAATTTGCCCACTAATCTCCCATGTGGAACCTTATCAAATGCGGTAACTCGGCGGGTCAGGCAGCATCTGTGGAGAACATGGATAGGTGACGTTTCACAGAGTGCTGGAGTAACTCAGCGGGTCAGGCAGCATCGGTGGAGAACATGGATAGGTGACGTTTCACAGAGTGCTGGAGTAACTCAGCGGGTCAGGCAGCATCTGTAGAGAACATGGATAGGTGACGTTTCACAGAGTGCAAGAGTAACTCAGCGGGTAAGGCAACATCTGTGGAGAACGTGGATAGGTGACGTTTCACAGAGTGCTGGAGTAACTCAGCGGGTCAGGCAGCATCTGTGGAGAACATGGATAGGTGACGTTTCACAGAGTGCTGGAGTAACTCAGCGGGTCAGGCAGCATCTGTGGAGAACATGGATAGGTGACGTTTCACAGAGTGCTGGAGTAACTCAGCGGGTCAGGCAGCATCTGTGGAGAACATGGATATGTGACATTTCAGAGAGCTGGAGTAACTCAGCAGGACAAGCAACAACTCTGGAGACAAGGAATGGGTGACGTTTTGGGTCGACACTGAAGATGGGTCTCGACCCTGAAACGTTACCCATTCCTTCCAGCATTTTGTGTCTACCTAAATAGCACCCATCTATCCACGTGGCGGTATGCCAGCAGGCTGGAGGAGCAGGCAAAGGCCTTGCTGCAGAGCAGGGAGGTGAAGGGGCGCTGGCCGGTGTGGACTCGTCAGTGCTCCAGCAGGTGGTCAAGGTAGGTGAAACCCTTGCCACACTCAGCGCACAAACCCCATGCTGTCTTGTCACAGTGGGAGCAGCTGCTCGCCGGCGTGGGTCCGCTGGTGCTGTCTCAACCCCCGCAAGCTGTCAAACTCCTCACCGCCGTACGGGCAGTCGTAGGGCTGGCCACTAGTGTGCATGCGCTGGTGAGACAGGGCGTGGGAGGCTGTGGTAAGGCGCTCCACACACTGGGCTGGGGAAGAGATGGTCGCCGGCATGCACCCGCTGGTGGGACAGCAGCCTGGAGGGGCGGGTGAAGCCCTTGCCGCACTGGGCGCAGGTGTAGGGGTGCTCGCCGGTGTGACAGCAGCTTGGTGGAGCTGGTGAAGCCCTTGCCGCACTGGGCGCAGGTGAAGGGGCACTCACCGGTGTGGGTGCACTGGTGAGACAGCAGCCTGGTGGAGCTGGTGAAGCCCTTGCCGCACTTGGTGCACGTGTAGGGGCGCTCGCCGGTGTGGGTGCGCTGGTGCAACAGCAGGGTGCCGGAGTAGGTGACATCTTTGCCGCACTGGGTACAGGTGGAGGGGCGCTTGCCAGTGTGGGTACGCTGGTGGGACAGCAGGGTGCTGGAATGGGTGAAGCGCTTGCCACACTGGGTGCAGGTGTAGGGGCTCTCGCTGGTGTGGGTGCGCTGGTGGGACAGCAAGTTGCTGGAATGGGTGAAGCGCTTGCCACACTGGGTGCAGGTGTAGGGGCGCTCGCCAGTGTGGGTGTGCTGGTGGGACAGCAGGTCAATGGACCGGGTGAAGCGCTTGCCGCACTGGGCGCAGGTGTAGGGGCGCTCGCCGGTGTCGGTGCACTGGTGGGACAGCAGTTGGCTGGAGCAGATGAAGCCCTTGCCGCAGTAGCTGTAGGTGTAGGGACGTTCACCGGTGTGGGTGCGCTGGTGCATCAGCAGGTTGGCAGAGAGGGTGAAGCCCTTGCCGAACTGGGCGCAGGTGTAGGGGCGCTCCCCAGTGTGCACACGCCTGTGCACCTTCAGGTCCGCCGACAACTTGAAGTAGCAATGTTATAAAATTTTGAGATTTTAAAATTCAAGTCTGCAATTTATCCCATCAGATAAAGCATAAAAAGAAGTTTAATTTGACGCCTAATTCACTTTCATATCTGCAGTATTAAGGAAGTTATGGCCATTTTCATACTCGGAAATTAGCATCTTGTTCCCCATTGCCTTTCAATTGAATTAACTCAAAAGCTGTGATCTGGATCAGTTAAAAGCCCATAACTTTCTTAAAAATTAATAGAACTCAATGAAATTTTCACTTATTACAGATTGAAGCATTCTGAAATAAATATGAAACAATCTTAATTGGATGACCTGAAATTAAAGCATATAATTAGTTAGTTATCTAATTGTAGCTAATTACAAACTTCAATGAGTTGATCTAAACATCTATCCATTTCTTAGGAAAAGATAAACTTTTTTAAAATTGCCTAAGTGTCCAAATAACATTCACACAATAATCCAATATAACATAATTTTTAAATCTCATTTTCATGAATTTCTGGGAAGGAATTTAGTGTTTAATGCCTGTAAATTAATGGCCATTTAAATCAACTAGCGAGTGGGTTTTAGTGGAATGCGGTGGATTGGAACGTTGCGGTTAGCAGTGAAGTAGGGAGTAAAAATACTGTTTGTTCATACATTTTTTTGGACCCCATTTTGCAACATGAAAATATTATTAAAGCCTCCCGAAAAACCAACTTTTAATATAAAAATAAACTATTTACCTTTTTTCTCCCCTACGCAAAATCCTTCCGGTTGTCGGTTCTCACGGCTTTTGAAGGTGAGTTTTAAATTACTCTAGTTAACAAATAATCTAGAGTCATTTAAAAATACCTTCATTCATGAAATGTCGGAGCGATTTTTCTTCCGCAACGAAATCGCCCGACATTCATCGATTTTTCCTGCCTGTAGAAAAACGGCACTTTAAGCCCGCCCCCTCTGAAAGGCGCCAAAGTCGCGCACACGGGGAGCGGCAGAACTGCAGCGCTGCTCAAGGTAAGTTTTGTAACATATCTACTTGAAGCCTTTGCCGCAGTTGGAGCAAGTGAAATTCCTTCAATTTGGCCTATGAATTAATTACAATGAGATTTTAAAATCATGTTATATTGTGAATTATTGTGTGAATGTCATTTGGACATTTAGGCTTTTTAAAAATGTTAACTTTTTCTTAAGAAATGGATAGATGTTTAGATCTAGTAATTGCATTTTGTAATTAGCTACAATTAGGTAACTAACTAATTATATGCTTTAATTTCCGGTTATCCAAGTAAGATTGTTTCGTATTTGTTTCAGAATGCTTCAATCTATAATAACTGAAAATGTCATTCAGTTCTCAAATTTTTTAAGAAGGTTATGGGCTTTTGACTGTCCTCGATCACAGCTTTTGAGTTAAGTCAATGGAAAAGCAATAGTGAACAAGATACTAATTTCCGAGGATGAAAATGGCCATAACTTTTCTAATACTGAAGATATGAAAGTGAATTAGGTGTCAAATTAAACTTATTTTTATGCTTTATATGATGGGATAAATTGCAGACTTGTTTTTTTAAATCTCAAAATTTTGTAACGTTGCTAGATTTTGACCCCAGTTTTCCCCCAGATACGTAGTTTATGAGCATTTACCTCAGGTCTCCCCCAGACCAGGTTTATTTCGCTCTTTTGGCTGCTGCTATATTTATGTATTTATTTATTTATTTATAACGTTATTGACCTGAGTGAATAAGAGGGAGAGGCTGGTTTGTAACTGGGGTGTGAGTTTGCCCCCGCCACACACGCAAACACGTGCACGTTAGTGGAGATTTTCCTCACTTCTCCCCCATATTGATGATCTCACTCCCCTGCTGATTTATTCACAACATTATTTACCTCAGCTCCGTCGGCAGCGACGTCACCAACTGCCGCTTCTCCGCCCGCCGCCAGTTTCATCCGGCCGATGGGGAGACTCGGCCCGGGGCGGGACCAGCGGGCAGCCATCTTGGTGAGGGCAGGTGAGGTCGGCGCCGCTGATTGGTCGGCAGCCGGCGGCCATCTTGGTGAGAGGTTGACGGCGGCCATCGTGGTGAGGGCAGGTGAGGTCGGCGGGGTTGGCGGATGGCGGTTGGAACGCGGGCGGGAACAAGATGAAGATGAACCGACGCTGAGCCCCCAGACCCTGGTGAGAGAAAGAGAGAGAGACAGGCCGTGAGGGTGGGTGCGGGTGGTTCTGGGTGGGTGAGGGTGGGTGCGGGCGGTTCTGGGTGGGTGAGGGTGGTTTAGAAACATAGAAATTAGGTGCAGGAGTAGGCCATTCGGCCCTTCAAGCCTGCACCGCCATTCAATATGATCATGGCTGATCATCCAACTCAGTAACCTGTACCTGCCTTCTCTCCATACCCTCTGATCCCTTTAGCCACAAGGTAGCAATGTTACAACATTTTGAGATTTTAAAAATCAAGTCTGCAATTTATCCCATCAGATAAAGCATAAAAACAAGTTTAATTTGACACCTAATTCACTTTCATATCTTCAGTCTTAAGAACGTTATGGCCATTTTCATACTCGGAAATTAGCATCTTGTTCCCCATTGCCTTTCAATTGACTTAACTCAAAAGCTGTGATCTAGAACAGTTAAAAGCCCATAACTTTCTTAAAAATTAATAGAACTCAATGAAATTTTCACTTATTATAGATTGAAGCATTCTGAAATAAATATGAAACAATCTTACTTGGATGACCTGAAATTAAAGCATATAATTAGTTAGTTATCTAATTGTAGCTAATTACAAAATTCAATGAGTAGATCTAAACATCTATCAATTTCTTAGGAAAAGATAAACTTTTTTTTAAATTGCCTGTGTCCAAATAACATTCACACAATAATCCACCATATATCATAATTTTTAAATCTCATTTTCATGAATTTCTGGGCCAAATGGAAGGAATTTAGTGTTTAATGCCTGTAAATTAATGGCCATTTAAATCAACTAGCGAGTGGGTTTTAGTGGAATGCGGTGGATTGGAACGTTGCAGTTAGCGGTGAAGTCGGGAGGAAAAATACTGTTTGTTCATACATTTTTTTGGACCTCATTTCGCAACATGAAAATATTATTAAAGCCTCCAAAAAACCAACTTTTAATATAAAAATAAACTATTTACCTTTTTTTCTCCCCTACGCAAAATCCTTCCCGTTGTCGGTTCTCACGGCTTCTGAAGGTGATTTTTAAATTACTCTAGTTAATAAATAATTTAATTTAAAAATACCTTCATTCATGAAATGTCGGAGCGATTTTTCTTCCGCAACGAAATCGCCCGACATTCATCGATTTGCCCTGCCTGTGGAACAACGGCACTTTAAGCCCGCCCCCCTCTGAAAGGCGCCAAAGTCGCGCACACGGGGAGCGGCAGAACTGCAGCGCTGCTCAAGGTAAGTTTTGTAACATACCTACACAAGGGCCACATCTAACTCCCTCTTAAATATAGCCAATGAACAGGTCTCAACTACCCTCTGTGGCAGAGAGTTCCAGAGACCCACCACTCTCTGTGTGAAAAAAGTCCTTCTCATCTCGGTCCTAAAGGATTTCCTCCTTATCCTTGTGAGATATAGTTTTGTGCTCACAATCACTACTCAAAGACTAAATCATGGGAACAAGAAATGCATTATTGCGAGTCTGCAGAATCGGGTGCCTCTCCAAGTTGAGACACACCGAGAAAAGGAAAAACGTCTATTTTTATACAATTCAGTATACAGTCTTTATTGATCGGACGCCTCCCCTTCTGACCCTTTCCAATCAGGGTACTAAGGTTCACAAACTTCCAACCCTCCCCTCCGCGCATCATAAATCATTCCCTCTTCTCCCACATCATACATCGCATGTACATTTAAATTAGGTTCTTTGTCATGAGGGGCGTAAAGTTAATATTCATTTATTTCATTAAGCATGCTCAGTCGCTTTTGCCCTAACCTACTTAATTGCCTTTGACCTAAAGACTAGCTTCCGTGTTGTCAGCTACATTCCTTACCTCATCTTGTTATTCTACATTGTTATCAACATCTCTGAAGGACAGTAACAGTTTGTTCGAATCAAAAGGTTGGTGATTCCAACTACTCGGCCCATCACAAGGTCGGTGGCTACAACCACTCGGCCCCTCACAATGATGGTGGTTTAATCATCTTATCCCTTACATCCTTAAGCTGTGACCCCTTGTCCTGGACCTCCCCAACACCGGGAACAATCTTCCTGCATCTAGCCTGTCCAACCCCTTAAGAATTCTGTAAGTTTCTATAAGATCCCCTCTCAATCTCCTAAATTCTAGAGAGTATAAACCGAGTCTATGCAGTCTTTGTTCATAAGACAGTCCTGACATCCCAGGAATCAGTGTGGTGAACCTTCTCTGCACTCCCTCTATGGCAATAATGTCCTTCCTCAGATTTGGAGACCAGAAATGTACGCAATACTCCAGGTGGAGCCTCACCAAGACCCTATACAACTGAAGTAGAACCTCCCTGCTCCTATACTCAAATCCTTTTGCTATGAAAGCTAACATACCATTCGCTTTCCTCACTGCCTGCTGTACCTGCATGCCTACTTTCAATGACTGGTGTACCATGACACCCAGGTTGCGCTGCATCGCCCCATTTCCTAATCGGCCTCCATTTAGATAATAGTTAACAGGTGGGTGAGGGTGGTTTTGGGTGGGTGAGGGTGGTTTCGGGTGGGTGAGGGTGGTTTCAGGTGGGTGAGGGTCGTTTTGGGTGGGTGAGGGTGGTTTCGGTTGGGTGAGGCTGGTTTCAGGTGGGTGAGGCTGGTTCTGGGTGGGTGAGGGTGGGTGAGGATGGTTGAGGGTGGGCGTGGGTAAAGAAATTGCAACCCCACGTGGGTTTTGAATTACATTTTACTCAGATGCTGTCGTGGTTCTGAGTCTCAAAGTTGGATACGATGAAACAGACACGGAGAGTTTTCAAGAAGACGAAAAGCCTTTATTTGCAAATATTGGCTGGAGCTGTCAGAGATGACACCACTGCCTGTTCTCTAATATGATGCACCGTTTTTTGATGAGATTGCCAAATTACTGTCCATCGTATGCATTGATTTTGATTGTGTGGTCTTAACGGGTGATTTCAATATTCACATAGATAATAACCATATAACCATATAACAATTACAGCACGGAAACAGGCCATCTCGGCCCTTCAAGTCCATGCCGAACAACTTTTTTTCCCCCTTGGTCCCACCTGCCTGCACTCATACCATAACCCTCCATACCCTTCTCATCCATATGCCTATCCAATTTATTTTTAAATGATACCAACGAACCTGCCGCCACCACTTCCACTGGAAGCTCATTCCACACCGCTACCACTCTCTGAGTAAAGAAGTTCCCCCTCATGTTACCCCTAAACCTCTGTCCCTTAATGCTAAAGTCATGTCCTCTTGTTTGAATCTTCCCTATTCTCATAGGGAAAAGCTTGTGCACATCAACTCTGTCTATCCCTCTCATCATTTTAAAGACTATCAAGTCCCCCCTTAACCTTCTGCGCTCCAGAGAATAAAGACCTAACTTATTCAACCTATCTCTGTAATTTAGCTGTTGAAACCCAGGCAACATTCTAGTAAATCTCCTCTGTACCCTCTCTGTTTTGTTGACATCCTTCCTATAATTGGGCGACCAAAATTGTACACCATACTCAAGATTTGGTCTCACCAATGCCTTGTACAGTTTTAACATTACATCCCAGCTTCTATACTCAATGCTCTGATTTATAAAGGCTAGCATACCAAAAGCTTTCTTTACCACCCTATCTATATGAGATTCCACCTTCAAGGAACTATGCACGGTTATTCCCAGATCCCTCTGTTCAACTGTATTCTTCAATTCCCTACCGTTTACCATGTACGTCCTATTTTGATTTGTCCTGACAAGGTGTAGCACCTCACATTTATCAGCATTAAACTCCATCTGCCATCTTTCAGCCCATTTTTCCAACTGGCCTAAATCACTCTGTAGACTTTGGAAATCATCTTCATTATCCATAACACCCCCTATCTTGGTATCATCTGCATACTTACTAATCCAATTTACCACCCCTTCATCCAGATCATTGATGTACATGACAAACAACAAAGGACCCAACACAGATCCCTGAGGCACCCCACTAGTCACCTGCCTCCAACCCGACAAACAGCCATCCACCATTACCCTCTGGCTTCTCCCATTCATCCACTGTTGAAACCATCTTGCTATTCCTGCATTTATACCCAACAGTTGAACCTTCTTAACCAACCTTCCATGAGGAACCTTGTCAAAGGCCTTACTGAAGTCCATATAGACAACATCCACTGCTTTACCCTCGTCAATTTCCCTAGTAACCTCTTCAAAAAATTAAAGAAGATTAGTCAAACATGACCTTCCAGGCATAAATCCATGTTGACTGTTCCTAATTAGACCCTCTTTATCCAGATACTTATATACTTGTATCTTTTCCATTAATTTGCCCACCACTGAAGTGAAACTAACCGGTCTATAATTGCTAGGTTTACTTTTAGAACCCTTTTAAAACAATGGAACAACATGCGCAGTACGCCAATCCTCGGGGACTATTCCTGTTTCTAATGACATTTGAAATATTTCTGTCATAGCCCCGGCTATTTCTGCACTAACTTGTCCATGTCCTAGGGAATATCCTGTCAGGACCTGGAGACTTATCCACTTTTATATTTTTCAAAAGTGTCAGTACTTCTTTTACTTTGAAACTCATAGTATCCATAGCTACTCTACTAGTTTCCCTTACCTCACATAATTGAATATCCTTCTCCATGGTGAATACCGAAGAAAATAAATTGTTCAATATCTCCCCATCTCTTTTGGCTCTGCAGATAGCTGTCCACTCGGCCTCTCCAATGGACCAATTTTATCCTTTGTTATCCTTTTGCTATTAATATAGCTGTAGAAACCCTTTGGATTTACTTTCACCTTATTTGCCAAAGCAACCTCATATCTTCTTTTAGCTTTTCTAATTTCTTTCTTAAGGTTCTTTTTACATTCCTTATACTCCTCAAGCACCTCATTTACTTCATGCTGCGTAAATGAGGTGCTCATAATGCTGAGGATGGAGGTGCAAAATAGCTCCTGAACATTCTGGACAATTTTGGACTGTATCAGCACGTAACAGAGCCGACTTACAATAGGGGGCATATATTGGATCTGATTATTTCAAAGGGTCTCGACATTTCTGATGTTATGGTGACTGATGTTGCTCTTTCTAATCACCACTGTGTATTTTTTAAAACGACAACCTGTGCTAGCAGTATCAGAAAAGAACCAGAGGTGATCAAAAGGCGTTGTATCAATGAAAACACCGGCGCATTGTTCACTCAGGCCTTTACACCATCACCAACTCTGCCCTCGGCCTCTGTCGATGACCTTGTGGATGGTTTCAGCTCCAATGTTACGACTCTTATTGATGCTATTGCACCACTAAAGACCAAGGTTTTATCTGGAAGGAAAAAGTCACCATGGAGAAATGCCACAGCAGTGAGATCCCAAAGAACAAAGTGTAGACAGGCCGAACGTAGGTGGCGAAAAACCAAACTACAGGTCCACTACGACATCTACAAGGACAACCTCCGTATCTATAATCAGGAATTGAAAGGGGCAAGGCAGTCCTTTTTCTCAGAGGTTATCAACAAAAATAATAATTCCCGCACATTATTTGCCGTTGTCGATAGACTGACAAACCCCTCGTCATCACTCCCTCCTGAGCTCCAGTCCAGCAAGTCGTGTAATGACTTTGCAGATTTCTTCACTGATAAAATTCTGAAGATACGACAAACAATGTGTAGCACCACCCCAGGGAACATGGCTTTGTCACTTATGCCTCCAGATGCACTAATTAATCTACAACATTTTGAACTTTTAGACTGTGCATCCCTGACTGAAATTGTTCAACAGCTAAAGTCCACTACCTGCTGTCTTGATCTGATGCCCACAAGCTTCTTTAAACATATTTTTAACAGTGTTGCACCAGAAGTGCTGAACATAGTAAACTCTTCCCTTCGATTGGGGCATTTTCCCAAAGCCTTAAAAAACTGCAGTGATCAAGCCCCTATTGCAGAAGCCTAATCTGGATGCCTCAGCTATGAGCAGCTACAGGCCCATATCTAATTTAGCATTTCTGGCAAAGATCATTGAAAGGGTAGTTTATAAACAAATTTACAGCTTTATGATCCAAAACAATATTTTTAATGTTTTCCAGTCGGGATTTCGCCAAATCACAGCGCTGAGACTGCACTTACTAAGGTCCTAAACGACATACATCTAAACAGTGATGCATCAAAAGCTTCAGTTTTGGTACTTCTAGATCTCAGTGCTGCTTTTGATACGGTGGACCATAACATACTACTTGACAGATTGGAGAAGTGGGTAGGACTCTCTGGTTCTGTGTTGGACTGGTTCAAATCCTACTTGAAAGATCGGGATTATTTTGTTTCCCTTGGTAATTATGAATCAGAACATACAAAACTCACATGCTGGGTTCCCCAGGGCTCCATTCTTGGACCCATCTTGTTTAATATTTACATGCTCCCCCTAGCTCAGATCATAGAGTATTTTAACATATCCTACCACACTTATGCCAATGACACACAACTTTATATCACAGTGTCACCGCATGACCATAGTCCCCTACACTCACTGAGTCAGTGTGTCAAACGAATTAATGAGTGGATGAACCAGAATTTCCTCCAGCTCAATGCAAATAAGACAGAAATTATTGTCCTTGGCCCCAAAAAAATAAGGCTAGAGATAAGTGCTCAACTTGACTCAATTGCATTGAAAACCACAGACAAAGCCAGAAACCTTGGTGTAGTTATAGACTCGGATTTGAATTTTAACAGCCATATAAAGACCATTACCAAATCTACCTACTACCATCTAAAAACATTGCAAGAATCAAGGGATTTCTGTCCAAAGAAGACACTGAAAAACTTGTTCATGCATATATCTTCAGTAGTTTAGATTATTGTAATAGTATCTTTACAGGTCTCAGTAAAAAATCAATTAAACAACTGCAGCTTATCCAGAATGCCGCTGCCAGAGTCTTAACCAACACCAATAAAATGGACCACATTACACCTGTCCTTAAATCTTTGCACTGGCTCCCTGAGTGTAAAAGGATAGATTTTAAAATTATGTTACTGGCATACAAGGCTCTGAATGGTCTGGGTCCAAAATACATCTCTGACCTACTTGTTGTTTATGAGGCACCTAGACTCCTCAGGTCTTCGGGGACAGGTTTACTCCATGTTCCCAGGGTCAGAACAAAAAGGGTTGAAGCAGCGTTCAGTTTCTATGCTCCACACCTGTGGAACAGGCTCCCTGAACACCTGAGGTGTGCACAGACTGTAACCACATTTAAGTCAGACCTAAAGACACTGTTGTTTGATGTAGCTTTTTCATGACCCAACATGCGGGTAATTTTAATCTTCTAGTTTTAACCCTTTTATGTGCTTTTAAAATCGCCTTAATATTTTAGTGATTTTGTTTTACTATTCATGCAATTGGCTTATTGGCTATTCTGTTGTCCTGTGTTGTATTGTGGTTCTGCAATGTTTTTAAACTATGTTATTCTCTTCTTTATTTTGTAAAGCACTATGAAATGCAGCTTGTATGAATGGTGCTATATAAATAAACTTGCCTTGCCTTGCCTTGCCTAATTGCTCTCTGAATCCCAGAAACAAGCAGCTTTTTATTACAGTTTCTTGCCGTATCTCTGCTGCTTTATCTTGTATGCTGTACTCCTTTCTCATCACTCTTTCTTCAATTCTAATTTTCTCTATCTCGCCACCATTAAATTCCGACCTTGGCTCAATCTTATTAAACTTTACATTTCCCCTCGTATCTCTCCTTCACTCGCCACCCTTAAATTCCAAACTATTGCTTTTTAATCTCCCAGCTATGTTTTAGCTGAAGCCATTTTAAATTATTACACACACCATTTTAGTTTATGTTTAATACAAGGATATGAATGTATTTATTAAGAATACAAAAGTAAAAATAAGTAACTTGTTTATAACTTAAAGTAACTTGTTTATAACTTCTATAATGCAAGCCAAGGAATGGCATAAATGTCAGCTGTTAATTAGACAAACTGGATGGATTTAAGAGAGAGTTAGATAGAGCTCTAGGGGCTGGTGGAATCAAGGGATATGGGGAGAAGGCAGGCATGGGTTATTGATAGGGCATGATCAGCCATGATCACAATGAATGGCGGTGCTGGCTCGTAGGGTCGAATGGCCTCCTCCTGCACCTATTGTCTATGTTTCTATAATCAACCTCATCAAATTGACAATATCCTATTGAAAGGGAATGGGTGTTTAAGCTGTCAGGACATTTTTATTATTTACCAAAATATACATCTCAATAGCATAATGATAGAAAACTTACTTTTCCACACACCACTTCTAAGTCTGGAGTTTTTTTAATGATAAATTTAACTTCCGAGGCGTTTTCTTTTTGTATGTAAAAATCCACTTCAGAACCATGGGCGATTTTAAAATTTTACAGCTAAATTTATCACTTCTGAAACTTTTTAGATACCAAAGGAATCACGAAATAACACAAATAATGCCTTACTGTTGATCATCTTCTTCTTTCGTGTGGCGTGCACAGCCTAAAGTTGTTGGACAACTTGTTCTATTTCCTTACTGTTGATGAAATGCAGTGAGCAAATGCAATAATTCTCAATATTTTCAATCTCGATATCTGCACGGCCAATGTTCGCCAAGCACTTTGACTGGTGTTGTCCCTTCAGTTCTCGCTTCTATCTACCGTCATTTCTCCTCACTTTTGGAATTCTGAAGTAGGTTAGATGTCTCTCACGGTTACCCCGACTTCCACAATTATTTACAGTGCAAAAATTCACCATTTTGGCGGTTTTCAACAGGTAGGAAAGTACGTGTTTCGTGTATTAACAACATATACCGGAAGCTGTGATGTCCTCCAGATGGATTGAGTGGCTCCATGCATCATGCCCTTTGACACGGTGACCTTACGTGCAACCTCCTCACACACACACACACACACACTCTGACTTGCAGACAGACAGACACACACACACACACACACACACACACACACACACACACACACTCACACACTCACAACCAATACTAAAATGCCAAGTAACTTCAGAACTGGTAAACATACAGTGTGTAAACCGAATGATTCAAACATTTAAAGCCTCCTGTAGAGGCTGCTGCTGAGGCAAAAACATGCTTTAAATAAGGTCCAACAAACACACTCGCCATAGAGCAGTAAGCTCTCTTGAATTATTCAACGATGTCTTCTCTCTGTGCCTTCTGCAGTCAGCGCCATCTTGCCACGAACCGGGAAAGACGCACGCAACGCCATCTTGAGCTAACCGGAATGATGTCATCGGCGCCATCTTGCCACTAAGCGGAAGTCACGATGAGCACCAATTTTACAATTCAACACAGTCCTGATCTAATAAAATGTTTATTCACGCTTTATCCGTACGAAAACTGTTGCAACCATTTTAAAACCAAGACAAACAATTTTGCAAACCATTTTTTAATCCAATACATTTTATGAAAACATTTTTAACAAGCCAAGACAAACAATTTTGCAAATACTTTACAACCAATACATTTTCTGAAAACATTTTTTTTAAAGCCAAGACAAAGAATTTTGCAAGCGTTTTACAACCACATCGAGGGGACTCATCGTCAAGTAGACGTGTGTTCAGTGTTATTCGCAGTTCAGAGAGCCGTGTCCCTCTCGCTTCCTCAATCTCGCGGAGACTGAGTGAGGCACGACAGGGGGGAGGTTTTATAGTCCCTCCCCTCTGCCACCAGCAGGGGCAGCAGAGAGAATGACGACATTTTTTAAAACATTAATAACTCTGATTTTTCATCGATGCGAAAAATCCTCCGGTCCTGCTCAGCATTGGGGAACTCCGAGCGAGGTGTCCAAAAATCATGGCCGTAAGTTGACTTCTAACAGAAAGTCAGAAAGTGGTCAAGATCTTAGTTTTAGTAATATAGATGTGGGACAGTGGCCTGGATTGCTTAGGGAATTACTGACATGCAGAAGGTTTGTTTACACAATGCATTGAATTGGATTTGTTTAATAGCAAGAAGCCGTAAGTGAGTAAACTGTGAGTCCACAAGTCTAGTGAATATTAAATCTATTGCCTGGCACAGACACTCCAGGGAGGGAGCTGGAATGATGTTTGCCCAAGTTCACATGGGAGAGAGAATGGGAAAACAGTGCCAGATCAAAGGTAGTTCTGCAGTTTCTATTGGTTACTGCAGAAGAATTTTACCTTAAATTTGTTATGGTTCCAGCACAAAGTTACTGCAGTCAGAGGGACTGCAGTCAGTCTGTTATTGCAGACAGGATGGGGTCTGCCCACAAGACAGACTTACGATAGTTAGGAGAGGTGACAACCAAACAAGCACAAAGCAAATGCATAATAAACCCACAAATCTATTTCCAAAGTCTCCGTTCGGCTCAACGTTTTTGTAGGAACACAGATTTCCTTGGGCATGAGCCTGATGGGGTGAATGGCCTCTTTTGCGCTGGGTCATTCATTCTGATCTCTCAGATCCGGGTCAGAATTCAGGGTCTGCAATGCGACAGCTTCATTTGAATTGTTTGTGACATTTCCTGTAACTTGCCATGCATGTCTGCAGCTCTGTATCAAACAAGAGCAACAAATATGCTTTTAAATAAAGAGTTTATCCTGCAATGATAAACAATAGGCTGGAAATGATAGGTATGAGGGAGTTTGGAGACAAAGTTGGAAACATTTATATGGCCATTTCATGTAAATAAAAACACTCATTAGGAGTACAAGGAGTTCTGTAGCCGCATTGAAGGAAGGATGTGAAGGCTTTGGAGAAGATGCAGAAGAGCTTTACCAGGATGCCGTCTAGATTTGAGCGGGGAAAAAATTCAGAACAAAAGGCACTTTAATATGCAGGGAATGGAGAGATTTGGATCATGAGAAGGCAAAAGGAATTATTTAAATTAGCATCATGGTCAACATTGACATTATGGGCCAAATGGGCCTATTTCTGTGGTACCCGGACGTGGCGTCGAAGGACGGGAAGCGGAAACAAATCCGAAACACCAAATAACCGATAGCACACGGCCACACACGATTTCTGCGCTGCCCTGTTCTACGCAAAACATCACTCTTATCTATGTCATCACTCAAATATGTTCTGTGAACATCCATTTTCTCAATGTCAGAGACACCACGCTATTGGTTTCTGATATATTGAGAAGTTCATGAAATTCTCACCCTGTTCATCCTCCACGAACAGCAAATTAGTCCAAGAGCAACGGCCAGTTTAATGGGCAAGTAGCACAGAACTATCATGATCCTAATGTGTCTCACTCTGAACGACAAAATTGACATTTTAATTTTCTTTCACCCCGTGTTTCATAATTAAATACTCCTGTCTGTGATGTGACATCAAAAACATTCTGAATTAGATACTAGGACACAGTGAGAAATATTGTGTCAAGAGTGAGAAATATTTGTGCCACGTCTAAGTCCAGGATACCTTTTATTTCACGTCCATAACATCTCAGTACCTCTGTTTGATATTTTCTGCTTCATTACTTTTGGAACATTGTGAATATTTCTTAGGTCTGAATATACACCAAATAGGTTGATCCATTATCTAAACGGATGTCAACCAGGTGTTCACCAATGTGTCTCCACAAGATGGCGTGGATACAGATTCACAGCTGAGACTCTGCAGGGTCTGTATTCCTATTCTGGGCCATATTGCCTGAGGAGCTGATAGAGTCAGAGTGTCGTAGAGTGATGCAGCGTGGAAACAAATCTTTCGGCCCAACTTACATGTCCCAGTTACACTAGTCCCACCTCCCCAAGCTTGGTCCATATCCCTACAAACCTGTTCTATCCATTACCCAGTGAGGTGTGAGAGGCATGAATCATTCACTTGGGTTTATTTAAAGAAATGTCAATTTTACAAAGGTGCAATCTTGCTTCAATTTTACCCTCATGTATGGGTTTGAAAGATCTGTTTCTGTAACATGTATACACAAAATGGTTTATATTTGATTTTGCTTTATTCACTGATATAACATTATGCCATCAATTGACAGGCTCCAGTGAAATTACACTTTAATCTGTAGCATTGGGCATTGATGGAAATATGGGAGACTTAAAATCAGAAATTGTTTTATTTCGGATGACACAGGGAAAAAGTATAATATTACTCCAGTAGTATTTGAAGGTTGTTATTGGTCCTTGTGAAATCTGCGGTTAGAATTTTGTTTGTAATGTCAAGTATTTACTACAGTCAAGGTACAACTATGGTACCGGATGTGAGATTAATCAGATGTGAAACTTATTGGAGAAATTATCACTGAATTCATCAAACCTGGAATTGTATGCAGTGGAAAAGTTTAGATTCACATGTAGAGTTTGTACTCAAGACAACAATACACATAAATCTAATCACATTATAAAGTAAATGATTATGTATACATATCCTTTAACAATAGTTAATTCTGTAATTATTCTTAATTGTTCAATTGACATGCAACATATACATGTAGTTATGGTTAAGAACTGATTTCTCTTTAACATTTGAAAGATAATTGATGTGTACCTAGGATACATGTGTGATATTTTTACACATTGTTGTAGCAGCAACTGCTGTCAGTTGACTGTAGCAATTTTCATTAAAATCTGTTGTTCAGCATCTCTATCTTTATTCCCTTCCCAAGTGAACAGCAATAGAAGAGAGACTATAGACACTATACGAATGATTAGGGGGTGAACTCTGGTAAAAAGATCAATCTGTGGCAGGAATTTTCCATGGTTCCTGATGGAAAAAGTAAATAGAATTTCCACATCCTGTAGGAAAAGAAAATAATCTTTACTAAGTTGCACGTTATAATTCATCATCCAGGAACTGCATGGAAACAGGCCCTCTGCAGCAATCTGTCCACCAGTGGGTAACCATCCATGCAGACACAAAAAAATGCAGATTCTGTAATGTTGACCAAACGCAAAGTGCTGGAGAAACTCAATGGGTCAAGCAGCATCTGTGGAGGGAATGGATTGATGACATTTCATACCGGGACACTTTTTCAGATTGATGGAATAGGAGAGAAAAAGCTGGGGAAGGGAAGTAGGGATGAGACAAAGCATGGCGAGTGACAGGTGGATACAGCTGGGGAATGATGATGAGTAGATGGATGGAGATAATGACAAAAGCAAGGAGTGAAATGGAAACCAAAGGTTGTCAGGTCTGTAAAAGAGGGAGGGATATGGGTGGAAATGGGGCAAGAACATAAAAGCAAAATTGTGCAATTGGGGAGGGTGGGAGATGAGTGGAAAGAGGAAGGGAAGGGAATAGGGTAGCTGGGTGGTGGGATGAGTGCGTGCACAATGAAGGGGGGGGGGAAGTGGGGTTCGGGAAGTTTTATTTAAAATTTGAGAATTAATTGATCATAACATGATTAGACCACTCACAAACCAGAAGAACATATTCCACTTTCAAATTTGAGGATCAATAAGCGACATCAAAACTCAATCATGACTGTAAGTATGAAGAACAAACCCTTATCACTTACCACAGGGCTCCTGATAGTCCGGGACAAAAAGCCGGGGCAGGGCTTGATGAAACAAACCACATCTCCAGTTCCCTCTGCCTCTCTCAGCTTTCTGAATAACCAGACTCTGTGATTTCTCTTCCACAGTCAGTGTCTTCTCTCCAACACTTTTGCCATCGCCATTGATCCAAACCAGTCTCATTGTCTCGGGGACGTGAGACACAGAGCAGGTCAGGGTAACGGTGTCTCCCTCAGTCACTGCACCAGATGGTTCGGCTGTGACTGTAACAAGAACATCATTGAGATTTTGAACGGCAGCCAGAGTTTCTACTCTACTGATTTCTTTATCAATGCCCCGATATCACTGCGACCAACCTAAAGGACAACTCATATTGTTTAGAAACTGTTTTATTGTATGCTGCAGTGGACAGCAATAGAAAAGAGACCACAGACACGACACAAATGATGAAGGGGTGATCTCCATTAAAAAGATAAGGCTCAATGCTGAGTCCTTGAAGGTGAATGAAAATACTTAATTATGTAATTGTTTACATTTGTATTGTAGAACTTGAGTTTCCACAATCAATGAACCCAACTCCAAAACACTGGAAAACAAGCAGCTGCTGGCCCCAGCACTGCCCCAGACCACTGTGCTGGAGTTGTCCCCTTTCCCACACTGACACATTCCAATGGCAGGATGCCACCCAGGATCTCCTGTAGATGACACATGATACAGAGGATCCTGAGTATACCCTCATCGAATCTTCATTAGGGTTTATTTATTTCTACAATGGACTCATTTCCAGCGGATGAATCAATTCCACATCATCACCCTTAAATATGGAAAGGAAAATGGTTCAATGCCACACGCTGCCTGATGCACTGTATTATGATTGATTTTGTGTTGAGTAAAACACAAATAAATGTCTGGAATTCTGGAGCAAAATCAATTCTTTAAAAGAAGGGAATATTTGGAGAAATTTGCCCAGAAATTGCCGCTTGCATTCAAAGTGAATCTACAATCAATCAAAAAGGTTGGCAGCATCCAGTCTCCTACCTGTAACTGTGATTAGTTCAATGGTCACATATTTATTTGATCCCGTGGAACATGTGTAAACTCCGGCATCTGCAAACCGCACGGGAACAATCCTCACATGGACATTCTTGCATTCACATTTCCCTCTGTGGTTTCCAGTCGATTCCCAAAGTAGCTCCTGTTGACATGTATCAGCTCAGAGCTGTGAGAAGAAGCTATTTCCTTCTCTTGATTCTGGAAACGTTGTGATCTCCAAGTCCATTTGGTTTCACTGAGCTCAGGAGAAGCTTCACAAATCAGGTCGAGTTCACAGTGATCTGTGACTGAGCGATAAACTGTGTACATCTTGTTATGTAAATCTGCAAGAGAGGGACAGGGAACAAATGATTAGATTTCCACACACACTGAGATACAATGTGGTGAGTTTCAACAGGGACAAACCCTCAGCTCTGGGATGTCAGCTGGGAGGGGTGCACTGGAACAGGGAAGTCGGCTAGAAGCTGGACCACGCCGGCTGCTGGTCCACGTGCCCTTTGTTCATCTTCCCCAGACACACCCCTAGCAAAGTGATGCTCTTGGACTTGAGGTAAAGTCTGCCACAATAGCTCAACACTCAATGATCACTCATGTAGCACCTCCATTTCACTGGGGCTGTCAAGTGTTATTGGGCAGTTCATTCTTCAGAGTAATTAATTGACCAGTGGAATTGAACATGCCTCAGCCAATCTTGCACCTGTAGTTTTAGTTAATTCATATTTCTCAGCTCCGTTCCAGATGGAAAACCATTTGCTTCCCTTCATTTATGTATTTGATCCCCTTTGATTCATGCAGGTGAATTGAAATGAATCCCTTGCTTCTCCTGTATTGCTCCATCAATCTTAGTGCCACCATGTTATATTTACACCATGTCCCAGGGCAAAGGCAATGCCCACATCCTGCAGTGTGGAAGCCCACGGATGGAGTCAGTGCTCACTATACAACATGTGGAACAGTTTGATATCAAGAACTATTTAATACCTGCCGCAAGGCACCTTTGGACTCACCCTGATCCACTTCAACATTGGTATCTCCAGTGAGAGCAATGGAGCTATTTTCCTGCACTTCCCATGTGTACAGATTGGGATTTCCTGCTCCAACGTGTTGGATCATCAGATAGACGGCGTTATTCAGACGGATCTGATCAGTGTTGCTCCTCCTGTTCTGCTGAGATGAGCTTCTTGGTTCCCAGTGAAGACTGACTGTATCTGGGAGTCTGGAGATGGTACAGCTGAGGGTGATGTCACTGCCCATTACTGGTCTCGGTGAGTCGGCCTCAACTGTGGAAACAGACGCATGTGGTTCAGTTCACCAACATCTTTCTGAACTACTGTGGGCAGAATTGTCTTTTTCCTGCAAACAGGCCGAATGCTGAGCAGCCATGCTCAGTGATGTCATCAACACTGAACTGCAGATGCTGATTAATATATAAAAGGACATAAAGTTCAGGAGTAATTCAGCATGTCTGGTAATATAAATATCACTGCCCCTTAATTGGTACACGTGACAATAAAAGACCTTTGAACTCTAGAGAACATAGATAGGTGACGTTTCAGGTCGAGACCCTTCTTCAGATTGATTATATTTCTTGGATGTCTTTAACAGAGATTATATGGGAGTGAATAAAATCATGAAAGGCATATCTATAGTAAACGCACATGGTCTTTTTCCCAGGATTGGGGAATCAAAAACTAGATTGTACATGTTTAAGATGAGAGGGGCGGATTTGATATATCCCTTAGTATGAGGGGCAGTTTTTTGACAAAGAGAGTGGTACATGAACATACTTTATGGAAATATCGAGCAGATGAAGTGTTTGATGCAGGTACAGTATTTAAAGGGCATTTAAACAGGTATATGGAAAAGAAGGTTGAAGAGATATGGGCCAAATGAGGGCAAATTGGATGTTTAGATGGGTAGTTGGTCAGTATGGATGAATTGGGCCAAAGGGCCTGATTCCGTGCTGTGTGACATTATGACTCTATTACCTTTAATTCCAAATAGTTCCCATTGTCTCAGGATTTTCCCAGCGGGCTGTGTCTGATTCCAGGTGAACAGTCCTGCAAGTTCGAATGTGGGCATCCTGATCCTCAGATCAAGGCTACCCCAGTCCACATGCATCCTCTGGGAAATGCCTGGTATTTGATTGTACTCATCACTCCATTGTACAGCCCACTGCTGATCTTCTCTGCGGAAAGTGGCCAATCGCTTTGTGGTTTGTTGCCCTGAGTGTGGCCTCCGTTCCAAGTCAATGGGGCCATTTCCAGGACTGCCTGGTCCTTTCAATACAAAGTTGCCTTCCTGATGGACAAAGTAAATAGAATCTCCACTTCCTGTAGGAAAAGAGAGCAAATGTGTAAATGTTGGACAATCATTTTTCACTGAACTTGTCATTATCAATATTGCAGAGAATTAATCGTTACTAAGTTGTACGTTATAATTCATCATCATGGAACAGCATGGGCACAGGCCCTCTGCAGCAAACTGTCCACGCAGACCAGTGGGTCTCCATGGAGACACAAGAAAATACAGATTCTGCAATGTTGATCAAACACAAAGTGCTGGAGAAACTCAATGGGTCCGGCAGCATCTGTGGAGGGAATGGATTGATGTCATTTCATGTCAGTATCATTCTCAGACTGATGGAATGGGAGAGTGACAACTGGGGAAGGGAAGTAGGCATGAGACAAAGCATGGAGAGTTATAGGTGGATACAGGTGGGGAATGGTGATGAGTACATGGATGGAGATAATGACAAAATGGAGGGGTGAAATGGAGACAAAAGGTTGTCAGTATAAATATGTGTAATAACAGGTCCATACATTGGAAGACGTTGTTTGTTGTAGTAAACACACATAGCTCAAATACTAAGGTGTTTTAAGCTCAAGCGCAGCAACGAATCTAACTAGAGGCTGGACTTACAGACTAGATAATATGAGACTCAACCAGATGACTGTTTGAGTACACAGCGGCATGCAGTAAAACATGACATGGATCAGGTCAACTAATACTGACTGGTCTACAGTCAGATCTGTAACAGAGGGAGGGATATGGGTGGAAGTGGAGCAAGAACATAACAGGAAAACTCTGCAATTGGAAGGGGTGGGACATGAGTTGAAAGAGGAAGGGAAGAGAATAGGATAACTGGGTGGTGGGATAAATGTGTGCACAATGAAGGGGGGGGGGGTAGAAGTGGGGTTCGGGAAGTGTTATTTGAAATTTGAGAATTCGGTATTCATAACATGGTAAGTCAACTCACACTGGAAGAAAATATTCCACTCAAATTTCAGGATGAATAAGCGACATCAAAACTCAATCGTGACTCTAAGTATGAAGAACAAACCCTGATCACTTACCACGGGGCTCCTGATAGTGCGGGACAAAAAGCCGGGGCAGGTCTTGATGAAACAAACCACATCCCCAGTTCCCTCTGCATCTCTCAGCTTTCTGAATAACCAGACTCTGTGATTTCTCTTCCACAGTCAATGTCTTTTCTCCAACACTTTTGCCATCGCCATTGATCCAAACCAGTCTCATTGACTCGGGGACGTGAGACACAGAGCAGGTCAGAGTAACGGTGTCTCCCTCAGTCACTGCATCAGACGGTTTAGCTGTGACTGTGAAAACAAGCAGGTTGTTTACATTTTAAACAATAAGTTCATCAGTGAACTCAGTGGCAACATTCTGACTCCTACCTTTCACTGTGATTAGATCAATGATGGGAAATTGATTTCGTTCCAGAAAACGTACGTAAATTCCGGCATCTTGAAACAAAACGGGGACAATCCTCACATTGAAATCCTTGCCATCGAAGGGTTTCCCCGAGGTCACCAGTCGATTCCAGAAGTCGGTCCCTTTGACATTGATGGGCTGAGAACGTTCTGCAGATGCTATTCCTTTCAGCTGTTGAACGTGAGGAGGTGCTCAGCTCCACTGAGCACGGGAATGGCATCACCATTATTATCTGGGTGTCATGGTACACCAGTCATTGAAAGTAGGCATGCAGGTGCAGCAGGCAGTGAAGAAAGCAAATGGTATGTTAGCATTCATAGCGAAAGGATTTGAGTATAGTAGCAGGGAGGTTCTACTGCAGTTGTACAGGGTTTTGGTGAGGACGCACCTGGAGTATTGCGTACAGTTTTGGTCTCCAAATCTGAGGAAAGACATCCTTGCCATAGAGGGGGTACAGAGAAGATTCACCAGACTGATTCCTGGGATGTCAGGACTTTCATATGAGGAAAGATTGGATAGACTCGGCTTGTACTCGCTGTAATTTAGAAGATTGAGGGGGGATCTTATAGAAACTTACAAAATTCTTAAGGGGTTGGACAAGCTAGATGCTGGAAGATTGTTCCCGATGTTGGGGGAGTCCAGAACAAGGGGTCACAGTCTAAGGATAAGGGGGAATTCCTTTAGGACCGAAATGAGGAAAACATTCTTTACACAGAGAGTGGTGAGTCTCGGGAATTCTCTGCCATAGAAGGTAGTTGAGGCCAGTTCATTGGCTATATTTAAGAGGGCGTTAGATGTGGCACTTGTGGCTAAAGGGATCAGGGATATGGAGAGAAGGCAGGTACGGGATACTGAGTTGGATGATCAGCCATGATCACATTGAATGGCGGTGCAGGCTCGAAGGGCCGAATGGCCTACTCCTGCACCTATTTTCTATGTCTATGTTTCTATAACAAACCAGGTGAAGTTCACTGTGATCCGTGCTGGAGCGGTAAAGTTTGTATGTCCCATAATATAAATCTGTATCAGAGAGACAGAGGATAACTCCTTTCAGTATTACAGTTACCGCGCCACAAACAGATTCTCAACCGTATTCTTATAAACATTCGTGGTGTTTTGTTCAGGTGATCAAGCTTCAAATGTACCATCTTTCATGAATGCTGCACTAAACTCATCAGATCTTTATCAAATACAATGAGCTGTACATTGGGCAGTAAATTGCACTGAAGTTTGGATATTCCACTCTACATTTCAACATTAGGTTCGCCCCCACACCCGGACTGTCCGGGAATCTCAGTCCAGGGATGGAATGAAACCTCCCGGAGACTCCCGAGAGAGAGCGGTCTGGGAGGTGAATCTATCTCTCTCTCTCTTTTTTTTTTTTTTTTTTCTTTTCCAAAAACTTTATTCAACACAATCATATAATACAACACATCAAAACATGATAAAAAAATCACACTATAACAAACAAATCATTGTAGTACAACAGTACATTCATTATTTATAATAGTCCCATCCCCACGGGGTGACCAGCGTTGACGGAAGGCCTCCAGAGTCCCGTGGACACCGCATGTTCTCTCTCCAGGGACACACGTGCACGAACGTAGGCCCGAAAGAGGGGCAGGCAGCCGACTCTAGCCTGACCATCGACCGCCCGCTGCCTGGACACGCGAATGACCATCTTAGCCAGGCCGGGGAGCAAACCGACAGTTAAGTCCCCCCCCCCCCACACTCGGCTCTCCCCACTCCCTGCCTTGTGTCCGAACACCAGGATTGTGGGGTTAAAATGCAGCTAAAACTTGAGGAACAACCCCTTCAGATATTGGTACAGGGGCAGTAACCTCTCACACTCCATATACACGTGGAACACGGTCTCCTCCTCTCCGCAGAAAATACATGTGGCGGACGAGCCCGTGAACCGGCTCAAAAGTTTATTACATACCACCGCTCCATGCAACACTCTCCACCCCAGGTCCCCAATATAAAGGGGTACGACTCCCTTATAGAAGGACCCCCCACTGGGGACCCCCCCCTGCCTTCGGATGGTAACACCGTCCGCCATGGTGAGTCGGGACGGGAGACGAAGGCAAGGAGGTTCAGAATGTGCAGGAGCATCCTATACAGTGCGCGTCTCTTCGCCTCACGAAATGGCATGCTGGTCATCTCAGAAAGGCAGCTCAGATTTTGTGGAGCCGGAGGCCGAGACATATCCCGGAGCCTAGGCCCGATGAGCAGATCTGACGGAGCGGAGGTAAGCTCTATCTGAACCACTCTAGGCTCGCGCCTCTCCTCGAAACCCACCATGACAGGATGAGGAACAGCCATACCCGCAGCCACAACATCCCCCTCTCCTCGTGGAGCAACACGCTGGCTGAAAACAGCCAAATTCCTCACTCTTAGCACATCCCTGTAGAGGACAGGCAAGCCCCTTAGAGCGGGTCGACTGATGCCCGCCACCGGGAGCCGCGAGACCCCCCTTAGGCAACGACCCTGACGGAAAAAATACGTGGCCAGAGCGTGCCAACTGGGAGGGTTCTCTACATACATGTATCTCCGCAGAGTCCCGAGTCGGAGAGCCGCCACCTGGGTACGCACGCACACCAAGGACTGGCTGCCCTCCTCTAATGGGAGACTAAGGACCGCCGCGGAAACCCAGTGCTTCCTATTTCCCCAAAAGAAATCTGCCAGCTTCTTCTGTAAAGCAGTTACAAATATAGAGGGTAGGACAAGAGTAGCCAGCCGGTACCATAACATGGAGGCCACCAGCTGGTTTATAACCAGCACCCTCCCCCGAAAGGAAAGAACTCCAAGCAGGCCTGAGCAACGCCCCAGCCGGGCAACCACTTTCGTCTCCAACTCCTGCCAGTTTGCCGGCCAAGCATCCTCAGTGGGACTCAGGTACACCCCCAGATAGAGGAGGTGCGTGGTGCTCCACGCATACAATGCCATCTCCTCCGGCAGAGAGTCTACCAGCCACTGACCCACTAAAAGTCCAGAGCACTTACTCCAGTTAATCCTAGCAGAAGATGCAGCCGAGAAAATTTCCTGGCAGTCACGCATCCTCCGCAGGTCACCAGGATCAGTGAACATAAGAAGTACGTCATCGGCATGCGCCGATAGAACCACCTCAACCCGCGGGCCAGGTAGGGCCAGGCCTGTCAACCTCCTGCGAAGAAGACATAGGAACGGCTCCACACAGACCGAGTACAACTGGCCCGACATAGGGCACCCCTGGCGGACCCCCCTCCCAAAATGAAAAGGAGACAACAACGCGCCATTAACCTTCACAAGGCACTCCGCAGCAGCGTACAAAAGCCGGACCCGGGCCACGAAATGCGGTCCAAACCCAAACGCTTGCAACATCCCAAATAGGTATTCATGCTCTACCCTATCAAAAGCCTTCTCCTGATCAAGAGACAGAAAAGCAGCTGACTCACCAGTACCCTGGGCTAGATGAATCAGGTCCCTAACCAGGTGGATGTTATCCTGGATGGACCGGCCAGGGACTGTATAAGATCGGTCAGGATGAATCAATTGATGCAGCACGGAGCCCAGGCGATTAGTCATTGCCCGTGCAAAAAATTTATATTCTGTGCATAGGAGAGAGACTGGACGCCAGTTCTCCAACAAACGGAGTTCGCCCTTCTTAGGCAGCAAGACAACAACTGTCCTACGCCACGAGAGAGGCATCTCCCCGGTCGCCAGGCTCTCCCCCAGAACCAACATGTTGTCAACCCCTAGGATATCCCAGAAAGCTCTAACAAACTCCACCGTCAACCCATCCAGCCCGGGGGACTTACCCCTCCTGAGCTGATGCAAGGCACGAGTCAACTCCTCCAAAGATAAGGGGCCATCAAGAAGATCAGCCACCTCCCTATCTACAGTCGGTAGACCTTCCCACAGATCTTGCTGAGCCTCCACGCTGAATCCATCCGCAGAGAACAGGGACCCATAAAAGGACCTAACCAAGGCATTGATCCTCTCTGGATCAGTGACAGAGGAGCCGTCATCTGCAAGCAACTCCACGAGCTGTTTTCGAGCTCCCCGCCCCTTCTCCAGAGAGAAAAAGAAAGGCGAAGCTCGGTCCAGATCTTGCAGCATCTGGACCCGAGACCTCACGTAAGCGCCTCGGGACCGCTCAAGCAGCAGGCTCCTCAAAACCTCCTTCTTCCTCTGAAACTCTCCCCATTCGCTGGAGTCTTCACCAAACTGACCCAGGCGAGACTCAGCGTCCAGCATCTCCCTCTCAAGCTTCTCGACCGCTGAGTCCCGCCTTCCAGTCGACCCCCACGTATATTCCTTGCAAAAGAGACGGATGTGAGCTTTACCCACATCCCACGACTGCCTAAGGGAAGAGAAGCACCTCTGCCTCTCTCTCCACTTCACCCAAAACCGACTGAATGACTCCAGGGAACACCGATCCTGGAGCAGCCTGTTGTTGAAGTGCCAGTACGCGGATCCAGCCCGAGCGCACGCTGGACTAAAATCCACACGCACCAGACAGTGGTCCGAGCACGGCATCAGCCGCATTGAGGCCGCTGAGACACGGGAAACAAACGCTCGGGAAATATAAAAACGATCAATGCGGGAACCACCACCCTCAGACCTCCGCGAAAAAGCAGTGGAATCCGGGTGGAGGTCCCGCCAAGCATCAACCAACTCAAAGGAGTCAATCAACCCTCTCAGCTTCTTTGCTACAGCAGGCACACACTGAGTACCAGAACGGTCCCGCACCTCAAGTGTGCAATTAAAGTCCCCACCAAGGAAGACACACTCTCCCCTATCAATAGTGCTCAACAGGGCATTCACCTCCTGAAGTAGGCCGGCCTGCATCGTGCCGGAGCTAGGGGCATACACGTTAATGAAATGCAACGGCATGCCATCCAGGCTCACGGCCAGATGGAGCAAACGTCCTGGCACCACTTCCTCCACTTTTAAAACGCTTGGCAGAAAATTCGGAGCCAACAGAAAAGCCACCCC
Source organism: Raja brachyura (assembly GCA_963514005.1). The sequence continues at coordinate 68,111,336 of OY740793.1, read as the reverse complement.
ACTCGAATTTGAGCTGAGATGGCTCATATAAACCCACCCTTCCCACTCCAGTCGCCAGGTGGGTTCGTCACTAACAACGGTATGTGTCTCTTGCAGAAAACACATCGCAAATTTCCCCTCTCTTAGGGCTGATAAGAGCTGAAATCTACGAAAACTTGCTCTACTCCCATTTAAATTTAATGTAACTACTGTGAATGTGTAGGGACACTAGATTGAGATCCTCACACTCTGCGTAGACTCAAGAACTCCTCCTCTGAGGAACTCCAAAGAAACCCCAAACTGTCTCTTCTCAGAGTCAGGAAGACCACTATCCTTGTTGCCAAGGATAGCCTCGAGACTCTTAATCAAAGCTGGCCAATCCCCCCACCGTCTTTGAGCAGCATCCCTTCTGGCTCTGCTGGAACGGCTTGTTTTTAGGAATTCTCGCACCTCAAGGATAACACTTGCCTGAGACACGGCCTTGGAGCCTGGGCGCGCAGCCAACCCGCTCGCACCTGAATCAACAAGCTCAAAAAGACCAGAACTCTCTGACGAATCGCTATCCTCACTACACACACTGGCCCCGTCACTCTCCCCCTCCTCTTCCACGACACCACCCCCAGGATCAATGCCAGGGAAGGATCCCGACACCCCTAACTGAAACACGCAGCCCACTGAATGGCTGGGCTCCTGCACGCTACCATCACCCTCCACGTCTGGGCCTGGGGAAGCAAAAACAAGAGGCATCCCCAGGGTCTGTGGTGCACTGGCACCCTCGGAGTCTGAAAGAGGATCACGACCCAAAACAGCCCCGACCTCCACATCCTCTAGAGTACCCTCTCCACAGGCATCACCCAGAGAATCTCCACCTGCTTTTAAACTCTCCCCAGACAACTCATCCGGTGAGGCATCACGCCCCCCCAGCACCTCCACTGGCACTGATATGGAGCACAGACTTGAACGACAATACCCCCGAACCTCCCCCCTCGGGCTGACTCTGCTCAACCCCCGTCTCACTACCAGGGGGCACACTACCAGGGGAGCCAACCACGTCAACTAGCGTGCTAGCACCCTCAGTAGGCCTCTGAAACGAGGGGACCTCGTCCGACCCAGAGGGCACACACCCAAGGGAGCTAACCCCAACACCCGATGAGATAACTCCCTCGGAGGGCCCCTGAGATGAAGGGACAAACTCCCTCGCAGAGGACACAACTCCATCGGAATCAACCTCAGCACCTGGTCCTGTGACACCCGCTGAAGATCCATGAAAAGAAGGCCCAACCACCGACCCAGAAGACACCAGTTCAAGACCAGTTTCAGCCACATCAGTGGTGGAAAGGCTGAAGAAAGACATCCCCTAGCTTTGTACCCACGCCCTTGCTTATCTTCACCAGGCAAATGCCTCCTTTTTGTCCCGCTAGCATGCGGAGGTACGGTAACCTCCATAAGGGAAGGGTCATCCGCCTCCACATTACCCCCATCCACTTTGTCACCTGCACGGTTTGGCTCCCATGCCCCCTTCCGAACCACCTCAGCTCCTTGCTGGGCCCCAGCAGGTGCAGTCTGCACCTCACTGGAGCTGCCAGGCGCCCCTTGGGTGGTCACAGAACTAGGCAGGTGCACACACGATTGCATTTTCCTCGCTCGGGCGGCCTTTTTCCTCTCCTTCCTCTTGATCTTCTTCCCCTGCTTCTCCCAAATCCCCCCCTCTTCTCTTCCCTCCTCCTGTGCCCCACCTTCATCCGCCGCCACAGGCGCAGGACGTGGGGGGCGTGGGCTTTCGCTGCCTAGGGTCCTCAAAGCGGAACCTGCGGACCCGGATGGAATATCACTGCCGCCCCGGAATACCAAGGCAGAGCTGGCAGCCATAGCCGGGTCAGCAGTAGCAGCCCGCGCCACTGAGGTTTGACGAACCACCCCAGATGGGCCAGCAGTGCATTCCTGGGCCATTGCGCTAGAACCCCTAGCAGTGACCCCGCGAATAAGACACTCCCTACGGAGATGTCCAAATTCACCGCACGCATGACACCGTGCCTTTCCCCAACTCCAACGCACGGTTCTGGGGAAACCCTTATACTCCACCTCAAAACTCCCCTCAGCACCATCCCCCTCACCCACCTTCATGAACACCCTCCTCTTGAAACTGAAGACCCCTTTTCCCTCCGGGTCCCCGCCGGGATGCAAGAGCCTAAAGCATTTAGACCGCACCTCCCCAAACTTGGACAGGTGTGGAATAAGTAACGCATCCGAAATATAAGTGGGGCAGCTCCGCAGGAGAACCGGTCTCACCCTGGATACCCACGGATCCACCTGTATGTGGACCCCCCCCCCCACTGAGATCCCCGTCTCCAACGCTAGGGCCACACACTCCCGGGTCTTAAATATCATCTCAACCTTTCCTCTTTCGAGCTCGGAAGAGACAATAGCCCCCCTCCCAAGAAGTTCATTCATGGCCTTCGTAATTGCTCCCCTAGACATCATAGGCCCAGTTTGAACCGAGATACCAAAACTGTCCCCATCCAAGTCAACATGAGGCTTAAGCTCAGATGGCCTCGTACCCGCCACTGATGCCAACGCTGCGTAGGTCCGGACCTTCGGCCGCGCCCCTTCCATCGCCATCCTAACAGAGGCACAATCCAGCTCCAGGCACCCCAGCAGCTCAACTCCAAGTTAAGTCCCAGAGACAGTCACAGTCAAAGACAGGCAGCAGAAAACAGAAACCTCCAGCTGAAGCAGGAAAGTCCCCAGGTTCGTCCACAGCCAAGAGCAGGTTTTGGGAAGCTCTATCCCAGTCTCGCCGGAAGCAAAAGTACCTTCTTCACATTAAGCCAGGCAGCCGCACTGTGCAAAATGACTTTAGGGCAGAGAAACGGTGCCAAAAACGACACCAAAATCTTCGTACCCTCCAAAATCAGGCACTCTTGGCAGTCCGCGAACGACAACCGCACCCTCGACAATGTGGAGAAAACTCAGGAATTTTCACACTGGTGGAGGCTTCCGAGACCAGAGGAAAGCTTCAACAGCCCAACGATAAGTTAAACTATGAAGCCCCCCTGCGTCTGTGCCCTCTCCAACGGAAAAATCCGTGAAAGACTGCTTCAATCCTTCTCAACTGCAGAGCTGAAAGAAAAAACGACCTCTCTCTCTCTCTTTTTTTTTTTTTTTTTTTTTTCATTTCAAAAACTTTATTCAACACAAATCATAAAATACAACACATCAAAACACAATCAAAAATCACACTATAATGAACAGATCATTGTAGTACAGCAGTACATTCATTTATAATCGCCTCAACCCCACGCGGCGACCAGCGCTGACGGAAGGCCTCCAGAGTCCCCGTGAACACCGCGTGTTCCCTCTCCAGGGACACACGTGCACGGACGTAGGCCCGAAAGAGGGGCAGGCAGCCGACTCTCGCCTGACCGTCGACCGCCCGCTGCCTGGACCCACGAATGGCCATCTTGGCCAGGCCAAGGAGCAAACCGACAGGTAAGTCCCCCCCCCACACTCGGCCCTCCCCACTCCCCGCCTTGTGTCCAAACACCAGGATTGTGGGGCTAAAATGCAGCCAGAACTTGAGGAACAGCCCCTTCAGATATTGGTACAGGGGCAGTAACCTCACACACTCCATATACACATGGAATACGGTCTCCTCCTCTCCGCAGAAAATACATGCGGCAGACGAGCCCGTGAACCGACTCAAAAGTTTATTACAAACCACCGCTCCATGCAGCACTCTCCACCCCAGGTCCCCAATATAAAGGGGTACAACTCCCTTATAGAAGGACCCCCACTGGGGCCCCCCGCCGCCTTCGGATGGTAACACCGTCCTCCATGGTGAGTCAGGACGGGAGACGAAGGCACGGTGGTTCAGAATGTGCAGGAGCATCCTGTACAGTGCGCGTCTCCTTGCATCACAAAATGGCATGCTGGTCATCTCAGAAAGGCAGCTCAGATTATGCGGAGCCGGAGGCCGAGAAATATCCCGAAGCCTAGGCCCGATGAGCAGATCTGACGGAGCAGGGGTAAGCTCTATCTGAACCACTCTAGGCTCGCGCCTCTCCTCGACAACCACCATGACAGGATGAGGACCAGCCACACCCGCAGCCACAACATCCCCCTCTCCTCGTGGAACAACACTCTGGCTGAACACCACCAAATTCCTCACTCTTAACACATCCCTATAGAAAACAGGCAAGCCCCTTAGAGCGGGTCGACTGACACCCGCCACCGGGAGCCGCGAGACCCCCCTTAGGCAACGACCCTGACGAAAAAAATACGTGGCCAGAGCGTGCCATCTGGGAGGGTTCTCTACATACATGTATCTCCGCAGAGTCCTGAGACGGAGAGCCGCCACCTGGGTGCGCACGCACACCAAGGACTGGCCGCCCTCCTCTAACGGAAGACTCAGGACCGCCGCGGAAATCCAATGCTTCCTATTTCCCCAAAAGAAATCCACCAGCTTCTTCTGTATAGCAGTTACAAATATAGAGGGCGGGACAAGAGTAGCCAGCCGGTACCATAACATAGAGGCCACCAGCTGGTTCATGACCAGCACCCTCCCCCGAAAGGAGAGAACTCCAAGCAGGCCTGACCAGCGCCCCAGCCGAGCAACCACCTTCGTCTCCAACTCTTGCCAGTTTGCCGGCCAAACATCCTCAGTGGGACTCAGGTACACCCCCAGATAGAGGAGGTGCGTGGTACTCCACGCATAAAATGCCATCTCCTCCGGCAGGGAGTCTACCCGCCACTGACCCACCAAAAGTCCAGAGCACTTACTCCAGTTAATCCTAGCAGAAGATGCAGCCGAGAATATCTCCTGGCAGTCACGCATCCTCCGCAGGTCACCAGGATCAGTGAACATAAGAAGTACGTCATCGGCATACGCCGATAGAATCACCTCAACCCGCGGGCCAGGTAGGGCCAGGCCTGTCAACCTCCTCCGAAGAAGACACAGGAACGGCTCCACACAGACCGAATACAACTGGCCCGACATAGGGCACCCCTGGCGGACCCCCCTCCCAAAATGAAAAGGAGATAGCACCGCGCCATTAACCTTTACAAGACACTCCGCAGCAGCGTACAAAAGCCGGACCCGGGCCACGAAGTGTGGTCCAAACCCAAACGCTTGCAACGTCCCAAATAGGTATTCATGCTCTACCCTATCAAAAGCCTTCTCCTGATCAAGAGACAGAAAAGCAGCTGACTCACCAGTACCCTGGACTAAATGAATCAGGTCCCTAACCAGGTGGATGTTATCCTGGATGGACCGGCCAGGGACTGTATAAGATTGATCAGGATGAATCACTTGATGCAGCACGGAGCCCAGGCGATTTGCCATTGCCCGTGCAAAAATTTTATATTCTGTGCAAAGGAGAGAGACTGGACGCCAGTTCTTCAACAAACGGAGTTCGCCCTTCTTAGGCAGCAAGACAACAACCGTCCTACGCCACGAGAGAGGCATCACTCCAGTCGCCAGGCTCTCCCCCAGAACCAACATATAGTCACCCCCTAGGACGTCCCAGAATGCTCTAACAAACTCCACCATCAACCCATCCAGCCCGGGGGACTTACCCCTCCTGAGCTGATGCAAGGCGCGAGTCAACTCCTCCAAAGATAAGGGGCCATCAAGAAGATCAGCCTCCCCCCTATCTACGGTCGGTAGACCCTCCCACAGATCTTGCTGAGCCTCCACACTGAATCCTTCCGCAGAGAACAGGGACCCATAAAAGGACCTAACCAAGGCATTAATCCTCTCTGGATCAGTGACAGAGGAGCCGTCATCTGCAAGCAACTCCACGAGCTGTTTTCGAGCTCCCCGCCCCTTCTCCAAAGAGAAAAAGAAAGGCGACGCTCGGTCCAGCTCGTGCAGCATCTGGACCCGAGACCTCACATAAGCGCCTCGAGATCGCTCAAGCAGCAGACTCCTCAAAACCTCCTTCTTCCTCTGAAACTCTCCCCATTCGCTGGAGTCTTCACCAAACTGACCCAGGCGAGACTCAGCGTCCTGTATCTCCCTCTCCAGCTTCTCGACCGCTGAGTCCCGCCTCCCAGTCGACCCCCATGTATATTCCTTACAAAAGAGACGGATGTGAGCTTTACCCACATCCCACCACTGCCTAAGGGAAGAGAAGCACCTCTGCCTCTCTCTCCACTTCACCCAAAACCGAGTGAATGACTCCCGGAAACACCGATCCTCCAGCAGCCTGTTGTTAAAGTGCCAGTACGCGGACCCAGCCCGAGCGCACGCTGGATTGAAATTCACACGCACCAGACAATGGTCCGAGCACGGCACCAGCCGCATTGAGGCCGCTGAGACACGGGAAACAAACGCTCGGGAAATATAAAACCGATCAATGCGGGAACCACCGCCCTCAGACCTCCGCGAAAAAGCAGTGGAATCAGGGTGAAGGTCCCTCCAAACATCAACCAACTCAAAGGAGTCAATCAAGCCTCTCAGCTTCTTCGCTACAGCAGGCGCACACTGAGTACCAGAACGGTCCCGCACCTCAAGTGTGCAATTAAAGTCCCCACCAAGGAAGACACACTCTCCCCTATCAATAGTGCCCAACAGAGCATTCACCTCCCGAAGCAGGCCGGCCTGCATCGTGCCGGAGCTAGGGGCATACACGTTAATGAAATGCAACGGCATGCCATCCAGGCTCACGGCCAGATGGAGCAAACGTCCTGGCACCACTTCCTGCACTTTTAAAATGCTTGGCAGAAAATTTGGGGCCAACAGAAAAGCCACCCCACTCGAATTTGAGCTGAGATGGCTCATATAAACCCTCCCTTCCCACTCCAGTTGCCAGGTAGGTTCATCACTAGCAACGGTATGTGTCTCTTGCAGATAACAAACTGCAAATCTCCCCTCCCTTAGGGCTGATAAGAGCTGAAATCTTCGAAAACTCGCTCTACTCCCATTTAAATTTAATGTAGCTACTGTGAATGTGTAGACACATTAGATTGTGACCCTCACACTCCCTGTAGTCACAGGAGCTCCTTTTCTGAGGACCTTCAACAAACCCCAAAACTGCCCCAAATCCGAGTCAGAAAGACCACTATCCTTGTTACTAAGGATGGCCTCGAGACTCGCCTGCACATCTAGACAATCCTCCCACCGCCTTGTAGCGGCAAACCATAATGTTTTGGGAGCACGGCTTATTTTTAAGAACTCTCGCACCTCAACAATAAGCTTCGCCTCAGACACGGCCTTGGAGTCTGGGCTCGCAGCCAACCCGCTCGCACCTGAATCAACAACCTCAGAAAGACCAGAACTGTCTGACAAATCACTCTCTGTGCCCCCCCACTGGCCGCATCGCTGTCCTCCTCCACAGCCATGACACGACCACCCGGATCAATGCTGGGGGTGGGTCCCAACACCCCTGCCTGAGACTCGCAGCCCTCTGAATGGCTGGGCTCCTGCACGCTACCATCACCCTCCTCCTCTGGGCCTGGGGAAGCAACAACAAGAGGCATCCCCAGGGCCTGTGGAACACTGGCACCCTCGGAGTCTGAAAGAGGATCACGTCCCATAACAGCCCTGACCTCCACATCATCCAGAGTGCCCTCTCCACAGGCATCACCCAGAGAATCACCACCTGCCATTAACCTCACCCCAGACAACTCATCCGGTGAGGCATCCCGCCCCCCAGCACCTCCACTGGCACTGATATGGAGCACAGACTTGAACGACAACACCCCCGAAACTCCCCCCTCAGCCTGACTCTGCGCATCCCCCGTCACAGAGGGCACACTACCAGAGGAGCCAACCACGTCACCTAACGTGCTAGCACCCTCGGTAGGCCTCTGAAACGAGGGGACCTCATCCGACCCAGAGGGTACACACCCAAGGGAGCTAACCACAGCACCCGCCGAGATAACTCCCTCAGAGGGCCCCTGAGATGAAGGGACAGACTCCCGCCCAGTGGACCTACCTCCACCGGAATCAACTTCAGCACCCAGTCCTGTGACACCCGCTGTAGATCCATGAAGAGAAGGCCCAACCACCGACCCAGAAGACACCGGGTCAAGACCACTTTCAGCCACCTCAGTGGTGGAAAGCCCGGAGAAAGACATCCCCTTCGCTCTGGACCCACGCCCTTCCTCCTCTTCACCAGGCAGATGCCTCCTTTTAGTCCCACTCGCATGCGGAGGTGCGGTAACCTCCATAAGGGAAGGGTCATCCGCCTCCACAATACCCCCAACCACTTTGCCACCCACACGTTTAGGCTTCTTTACCCCCTTCCGAGCCACCACAACTCCCCCTTGGGCCCCAGCAGGTGCAGTCTGCACCACACTGGAGCTAAACTCACCCGATTGCACTTTCTTCGCTCGGGCGGCCCTATCCCTCTCCTTCTTCTTATTGTGCTTCCCCTGCTTCTCCCAAAACCCCCCCTCAACACTCCCCTCCTCCTGCGCCCCACCTCCATCCACCGCCACAGGCGCAAGACGTGGGGGACGTGGGGGGCTTGGGCTCTCACTGCCCAGGGTCCCCAAAGCGGAACCTCTGGACCCAGAAGGCTTAGCACTGCCGCCCCGGGTCACCAAGGCAGAACTGGCAACCTCAGCCGGGTCAGCAGTACCACCCCGCGCCGCTGAGGTTTGACAAGCCACCCCAGATGGGCCAGCAGTGCTTTCCTGGGCCACTGCACGTGCCTTGCCCCAACTCCAACGCACGGTTCTGGGTACACCCTTATGCACCACCTCAAAACTCCCCTCGGCACCATCCCCCTCACCCACCTTCATGAACACCCTCCTCTTGAAACTGAAGACCCCTTTTTCCTCCGGGTCCCCCCCGGGATGCAAGAGACGAAAACATTTAGACCGCACCTCCCCGAACTTGGACAGGTGTGGAATAAGCACTGCATCCGAAAAATAAGTGGGGCAGCTCCGCAGGAGAACCGGTCTCACCCTGGATACCCACGGATCCACCTGTACGTGGACCCCCCCACTGAGATCCCCTCCTCCAACGCTCGGGCCACACACTCCCGGGTCTTAAGTATCATCTCCACCTTTCCCCTTTCGAGCTCAGAAGAGACAATAGCCCCCCTCCCAAGAAGTTCATTCATGGCCTTCGTAATTACCCCCCTCGACATCATAGGCCCAGTTTGAACAGAAATACCAAAACTGTCCCCATCCAAGTCAACATGAGGCTCAAGCTCAGATGGCCTCGCACCCGCCACTGATGCCATCGCTGCGTAGGTCCGGACCTTCGGCCGCGCCCCCTCCATCGCCATCCTCACAGAGGCACAAACCAGCTCCAAGCCCCTCAGCAGCACAGCTCCAAGTTAAGTCCCAGAGACAGTCACAGTCAAAGACAGGCAGCAGAAAACAGAAACCTCCAGCTGAAGCAGGAAAGTCCCCAGGTTCGTCCACAGCCAAGAGCAGCTTACGGGAAACTCGATCCCAGTCGCGCTGGAAGCAAAAGTACCTTCTTCACATTAAGCCAGGCAGCCGCACTGAGCAAAATGACTTTAGGGCAGAGAAGCGGTGCCAAAAACGACAAAGACACCGCACAACTTCAGCCCACTGAGATCACAGGCACTCTTGGCAATCCGCCAACGCCAACCGCACCCTCGACAATGTGGAGAAACTCAGGAATCTTCACACAGATGGAGGCTCCCCGGACCAGAGAAAAGCTTCAACAGCCCAACAATAAGTTGAACTATGAAGCCCCCCTGGGTCTGTGCCCTCTCCAACGACAAAATCCTTGAAAGGCTGCTTCAATCCTTCTCAACTGCAGAGCTGAGAAGAAAACACGACCTCTCTCTCTCTCTCTCTCTCTCTCTCTCTCTCTCTCTCTCTCTCTCTCTCTCTCTCTCTCTCTCTCTCTCTCTCTCTCTCTCTCTGTCTCTGTCTACAGGAGGTGGTGCAGATTCAGGTGGTGCGGGCAGAAGCAGCCCAGAGGATGCCTGCGCGGGGACTGACTGACTGACTGACCCGGACAGGTTGGCACTTCAAGTGGGTCGGGTCTTTCCGTCCCTTCATTCCCATTATTCCCACCATCCCTCTCCCATTCACACCCATTGATTCCCTGTCCTTCCCTGTTCCCGGGTCCTGCTCCCAGCTGAATGCTGATCCGAAGCCCGAGTCTGCAGCAGCTGGAATCACTTCAAGCAACACCAGACTCGGAGAGAAGGGTGAGTGAGGGGAGAGGGGACGGATTGTTGTTCAGTGCTGATGTGTGGGCCGGGACCCCAGTGTGAGTGTGAGCAGCAAGTGCTGGTGGTTGTCATGGTCACTACACTTTCTATCTGCCACTTTGACGTGAGTCATGTATCAGTATCTCAGTCTCAGATACTGGAGCATTGATGGCAAGATAAACTGACAAAATACTTTACTGAACAATGGTTACAGAAAGACATCCCCCTCCTGTGCTGTGTGTCTGTCTGGCTGTATGTCTGTCTGTCAGTCTGTCAGTCTGTCAGTCTGTCAGTCTGGCAGTCTGTCTGTCTGTCTGTCACACAGAGACAACCAGGCAGCTGCTCCACAGAGAGACTTTCTGGAAACTTCTCCCTGATCATTGGAGCATTTTATACTGGAGAGCAGTTGGTCACTGCCACAGTTCTTCACGGGGACAGGGTGCACACATAAAGGGTTGTTGGCATTCATAGCAAAAGGATTTGAGTATAGGAGCAGGGAGGTTCTACTGCAGTTGTACAGGGTCTTGGTGAGACCACACCTGGAGTATTGCGTACAGTTTTGGTCTCCAAATCTGAGGAAAGGCATTCTTGCCATAGACGGAATACAGAGAAGGTTCACCAGACTGATTCCTGGGATGTCAGGACGTTCATATGAGAAAGACTGGATAGACTCGGCTTGTACTCACTAGAATTTAGAAGGTTGAGGGGGGATCTTATAGAAACTTACAAAATTCTTAAGGGGTTGGTCAGGCTAGATGCAGGAAGATTGTTCCCGATGTTGGGGAACTCCAGAACAAGGGGTCACACAGTTTAAGGATAAGGGGAAGTCTTTTAGGACTGAGATGAGGATAAAATGTTTCACACAGAGAGTGGTGAGTCTCTGGAATTCTCTGCCACAGAAGGTAGTTGAGGCCAGTTCATTGGCTATATTTAAGAGGGAGTTAGATGTGGCCCTTGTGGCTAAAGGGATCAGGGGGTATGGAGAGAAGGCAGGCACAGGATACTGAGTTGGATGATCAGCCATGATCATATTGAATGGCGGTGCAGGCTCGAAGGGCCGAATGGCCTACTCCTGCACCTATTGTCTATGTTTCTATAATATTACAAGAAGCACCGTGATACAATTGTCTACTTGATATCCAATGGGAGGTGTTTACACTCACTGTTGTCTACAGTAAAATCTCCGTTACTTGTGTGAACAATGTTTCCGTTTTCCCGCACATCACACACATACAGCTTCCCATCCTCCACTGTAACGTGTCGAACCATCAGATAGACCGTGTTATCCAGGCGGATCTGATCAGTGCTGCTCCTGTTCTGCTGGGATGAGTCCATGGGTCTCCAGTGAAGATTGACTGTATCTGAGAGTCTGGAGATGGTGCAGCTGAGTGTGACGTCACTGCCCAGCAGAGGGTTCTGTCGACTTGTCTCAACTGTGAAAAACAGATGAATGAGATTCAGAGTGAGTAGTGGTGTGTACAAGTCCAATGGCTGGGCTCAATCTCACCTCAACTGGAAACCTGGAACCGCTCCTCATTCTTCTAAACTCCAGCTAGTCCAAACCCTAGAGCCACAAACATTCATCGCACGCTAAACCAACCAAACAGATGAATGAGATTCAGAGTGAGTAGTGGTGTGCACAAGTCAAGTCCCAGATCGGACAATGACATTCTTGCTTGCTGCAGCACAACAAAATATTGTAGGCATAAATACAGAACAGATCAGTGTGTCCATATACCAGAGAATATATATATATATATATATATATATATATATATATATATATATATATATATATATATATATATATATATATATATATATATATATATATATATATACACATAAATAAACAGATAAAGTGCAATAGGCTGTTATAGTTCACAGTTTGTTTGAAGTTGTGTTTAATAGTCTGATGGCTGTGGGGACGTACCTGTTCCTGAACCTGGATGTTGCAGATTTCAGGCTCCTGTACCATCTACCTGGAGGTAGCGGAGATGTGAGTGTGGCTAGGATGGTGTGGGTCCTTGATGATGCTGCCAGCCTTTTTGAGGCAGCGACTGCGATAGATCCCCTCGATGGAAGGAAGGTCATATCCGATGATGGACTGGGCAGTATTTACAACTTTTTGCAGCCTTTTCCGCTCCTGGGCGCTCAAGTTGCCGAACCAAGCCACGATGCAACCGGTCAGCAAGCTCTCTACTGTGCACCTGTAGAAGTTAGAGAGAGTCCTCCTTGACAAACCGACTCTCCGTAATCTTCTCAGGAAATAGAGGCACTGATGTGCTTTCTTTATAATTGCATCAGTGTTCTGGGACCAAGAGTGATGTTCGGAAATATATACGCCCAGGAATTTGAGGCTTGACCCTTTCCACCATCGACCCGTTGATATAAACGGGACTGTGGGTCCCCATCCTACCCCTCCAGAAGTCCACAATCAGTTCTTGGTTTTGCTGGTGTTGAGGGACAGGTTGTTGTGCCGGCATCATTTGGTCAATCGGTCGATCTCACTTCTATACTCTGACTCATCTCCATCAGTGTTACGTCCCACAACAGTGGTATCGTCGGCAAACTTGATGATGGAGTTTGCACTATGACCGGCTACGCATTCATGAATATAGAGTGATTACAGCAGGGGGCTGAGCACGCAGCCTTGAGGTGCTCCTGTGCTGATTGTTATCGAGGCTGACACATTTCCACCAATACGGACAGACTGTGGTCTGTGAATGAGGAAGTCGAGGATCCAATTGCAGAGCGATGCACAGAGACCCAGTTCTGAGTTTGGTAACCAGCTTGGAGGGGATGATAGTATTAAATGCCGAGCTGTAATCGATGAATAACAGCCTGACATATGAGTTTTTGTTGTCCAAGTGGCTCAGAGCGGAGTGGAGGGCCAGCGAGATCGCATCCACCGTTGATCTGTTGTGGCGGTAAGCGAACTGCAGTGGGTCCAGGTTTTTGTCGAGGTCGAAGTTGATTTGCTCCATGATCAACCTCTCAAAGCACTTCATCACCACAGGCGTTAGTGCCACAGGTCGATAGTCGTTGAGGCACGTCACCTTGGTTTTCTTGGGCACCGGTATTATTGATGCCCTTTTGAAGCAGGTGGGAACCTCAGACCTCAGGATTAACAGGTTGAAAATGTCCGTAAAAACTCCAGCCAGTTGGTCCGCACAGGTTTTTAGGACACGACCAGGTATGCCATCAGGTCCAGGCGCTTTTCGAGGGTTCACCCCTCTGAAGGATTTCCTGAAATCGGCTTCTGTGACTGTGACAGAAATACCATCACAGCGACTGGGGGCTCGAGAAGGCACATCAGTGTTCTCCCTATCAAAGCGTGCGTAAAACGCATTGAGCTCGTCAGGGAGTGATGTTTTGCTGACATTTGAGCTGCCTCCTGATTTCGCCTTGTAGGAGGTGATTGCTTTCAGGCCCCGCCACAGCTGCCGAACATCTGTCTCATTCTCCAGCTTGGAGCAAGTTCCTTTTGGCCTTTATGATGGCCTTACCAATGTCGTATCTGGACTTCTTGTAGACCACTGTATCTCCAGACCTGAATGTCCGGGATATGGACTTCAGAAGAGAGAGGATCTCATGGTTCATCCACTAACCGGGCTTAAAGCTGACAGCCTAGCTGAAAGTCAGAATAACGTCTCCCCCAGTACTCTCAGACTCCTGACACGCGTGGCTGGTCACATTGACGCAAGGAAATGCCGGCTGTTTACCGTGGGACTGCAGGTGGAACTGGCAATGTTGTATTTATACATGCTCTGTTTCAAATATTCACAAACTGTTGAAAATGCATCTATTTCCCCTCCTTCTAGGTGTATCTGATTGCTTTCATAGAAACATAGAAATTAGGTGCAGGAGTAGAGGCCATTTGGCCCTTCGAGCCTGCACCGCCATTCAATATGATCATGGCTGATCATCCAACTCAGTATCCCGTACCTGCCTTCTCTCCATACCCTCTGATCCCCTTAGCCACAAGGGCCACATCTAACTCCCTCTTAAATATAGCCAATGAACTGGCCTCAACTACCTTCTGTGGCAGAGAGTTCCAGAGACTCACCACTCTCTGTGTAAAGAATGTGTTCCTCATCTCGGTCCTAAAGGAATTCCCCCTTATCCTTAGACTGTGACCCCTTGTTCTGGACTCCCCCAACATCGGGAACAATCTTCCAGCATCTAGCTTGTCCAACCCCTTAAGAATTTTGTAATTTTCTATAAGATCCCCCCTCAATCTTCTAAATTCCAGCGAGTACAAGCCGAGTCTATCCAATCTTTCCTCATATGAAAGTCCTGACATCCCAGGAATCAGTCTGGTGAATCTTCTCTGTACCCCCTCTATGGCAAGGATGTCTTTACCCAGATTTGGAGACCAAAACTGTACGCAATACTCCAGGTGTGGCCTCACCAAAACCCTGTACAACTGCAGTAGAACCTCCCTGCTCCTATACTCAAATCCTTTCGCTATGAATGCTAACATACCATTTGCTTTCTTCACTGCCTGCTGCACCTGCATGCCTACTTTCAATGACTGGTGTACCATGACACCCAGGTCTCGTTGCATCTCCCCTTTTCCTAATCTGCCACCATTCAGATAATAGTCTACCCTCATGTTTTTGCCACCAAAGTGGATAACCTCACATTTATCCACATTATACTGCATCTGCCATGCATCTGCCCATTCACTCAGCCTATCCAAATCACCCTGCAACCTCCAAGCATCCTCCTCACACCTAACTATACCCCCCAGCTTGGTGTCATCTGCAAATTTGGAGATGTTGCATTGAATTCCCTCGTCCAAATCATTAATATATATTGTAAATAGCTGGGGTCCCAGCGCTGAGCCTTGCGGCACCCCACTAGTCACTGCCTGCCATTCTGAAAAGGACCCATTTACTCCTATCCTTTGCCTCCTGTCTGCTAGCCAGTTCTCTATCCACATCAATACTGAACCCCCAATACCGTGTGCTTTAAGTTTGTATGCTAATCTCTTATGCGGGACCTTGTCGAAAGCCTTCTGAAAGTCTAGATATAACACATCCATTGGTTCTCCCTTATCCACTCTACTAGTTACATCCTCGAAAAATTCTATCAGATTTGTCAGACATGATTTACCTTTCGTAAATCCATGCTGACTTTGTCCAATGATTTCACCACTTTCCAAATGCGCTGCTATCCAATCTTTAATAACTGACTCTAGCAGTTTCCCCACTACCGATGTTAGACTAACTGGTCTGTAATTCCCCGCTTTCTCTCTCCCTCCTTTTTTTAAAAAGTGGGATTACATTAGCTTCCCTCCAATCCTCATGAACTACTCCAGAATCTAAGAAATTTTGAAAAATTATCGCTAATGCATCCACTATTTCTGTGGCTACCTCCTTGAGTACTCTGGGATCCTCATGGAAGGTTGGTTAAGAAGGTTCAACTGTTGGGTATAAATGCAGGAATAGCAAAATGGATTCAACAGTGGCTGAATGGGAGACGCCAGAGGGTAATGGTGGATGGCTGTTTGTCGGGTAGGAGGCAAGTGACTAGTGGGGTGCCTCAGGGATCTGTGTTGGGTCCTTTGTTGTTTGTCATGTACATCAATGATCTGGATGAAGGGGTGGTAAATTGGATTAGTAAGTATGCAGATGATACAAAGATAGGGGGTGTTGTGGATAATGAAGAGGATTTCCAAAGTCCACAGAGTGATTTAGGCCAGTTGGAAAAATGGGCTGAAAGATGGCAGATGGAGTTTAATGCTGATAAATGTGAGGTGCTACACCTTGGCAGGACAAATCAAAATAGGACGTACATGGTAAACGGTAGGGAATTGAAGAATACAGTTGAACAGAGGGATCTGCGAATAACCGTGCATAGTTCCTTGAAGGTGGAATCTCATATAGATAGGGTGGTAAAGAAATCTTTTGGTATGCTAGCCTTTATAAATCAGAGCATTGAGTATAGAAGCTGGGATGTAATGTTAAAATTGTACAAGGCGTTGGTTAGACCAAATCTGGAGTATGGTGTACAATTTTGGTCGCCCAATTATAGCAAGGATGTCAACAAAATAGAGAGGGTACAGAATAGATTTACTAGAATGTTGCCTGGGTTTCAACAGCTAAGTTACAGAGATAGGTTGAATAAGTTAGGTCTTTATTCTCTGGAGCGCAGAAGGTTAAGGGGGGACTTGATAGAGGTCTTTAAAATGATGAGAGGGATAGACAGAGTTAATGTGGACAAGCTTTTCCCTTTGAGAATAGGGAAGATTCAAACAAGAGGACATGACTTTAGAATTAAGGGACAGAGGTTTAGGGGTAACATGAGGGGGAACTTCTTTACTCAGAGAGTGGTAGCGGTGTGGAATGAGTTTCCAGTGGAAGTGGTGGCGGCAGGTTCGTTGGTATAATTTAAAAATAAATTGGATAGGCATATGGATGAGAAGGGTATGGAGGGTTATGGTATGAGTGCAGGCAGGTGGGACTAAGGGAAAAAAGTTGTTCGGCACGGACTTGAAGGGCCGAGATGCCCTGTTTCCGTGCTGTAATTGTTATATGGTTATATGGTTATATGGTTATATGGTTATATGGGATGCAGACTATCTGGCCCTGGGGATTTATCGGCCTTCAATCCTTTCAATTTACCCAACACCACCTCCCGGCTAACCTGGATTTCACTCAGTTCCTCCCTCTTATTTGACCCCCGTTCCACAGCTATTTCCAGCAGATTATTTATGTCTTCCTTAGTGAAGACAGAACCAAAGTAGTTATTCAATTGGTTTGCCATGTCCTTGTTCCCCATGATCAATTCACCTGTTTCTGACTGCAAGCGACCAACATTTGTTTTAACTAGTCTCTTTCTCTTCACATATCCACAAAAACGTTTGCAGTCAGTTTTTATGTTCCCTGCCAGTTTCCTTTCATAATCTATTTTCCCTTTCCTAATTAAGCCCTTTGTCCTCCTCTGCTGGACTCTGAATTTCTCCCAGTCCTCCGGTAGGCTGGTTTTTCTGGCAAATTTGTATGCCTCATATTTTCTTTTTATACTATCCCTGATTTCCCTTGTTATCCATGGATGCACCACCTTCCCCGATTTATTCTTTTGCCAAACTGGTATGAACAATTTTTGTACTTCATCCATGCAGTCTTTAAATACCTTCCATTGCACATCCACTGTCAACCCTTTAAGAATCACCTGCCAGTCTATCGTGCCAATTCACATCTCATACCTTCAAAGTTACCTTTGTTCAAGTTCAGAACCCTTGTTTCTGACTTAATTTTGTCACTCTCCATCCTAATGAAGAACTCAACCATATTATGGTCACTCTTGCCCAAGGGGCCACGCACAACAAGACTGCTAACTAACCCTTCCTCATTACTCAATACCGAGTCTAGAATAGCCTGCTCTCTCGCTGGTTCCTCCACATGTTGGTTGAGAAAACTATCCCGCATACATTCCAAGAAATCCTCTTCCTCAGCACCCCTGCCAATTTGATTCACCCAATCTAGATGCAGATTGAAGACACCCATTATAACCGTGTTACCCTTGTTGCACGCATTTCTAATTTCCTGTTTGATGCCATCCCCAACTCCAATACTACTGTTAGGTGGCCTGTACACAGCTCCCACTGGCGTTTTCTGCCCCTTAGAATTTCGCAGCTCTACCCATATCGATTCCACATCCTCCACGCTAATGTCCTTCCTTTCTATTGCATTAATCTCCTCTCTCACCAGCAACGCTACCCCACCTCCTTTTCCTTTTCGTCTATCCCTCCTGAATATTGAATATCCCTGGATGTTCAGCTTCCAGCCTTGGTCACCCTGGAGCCATGTCTCCGTGATCCCAACTATATCATACTCATTAATCGCTATCTGCACATTCAACTCATCTTCTCGCATTGAGGCACAAAGCCTTCAGGCTTGTTTTTAGAACACTCTTACTCCTTATACAATTATGTTGACAAGTGGCCCCTTTCACATCGATCCCTATTACACATGGCCATACTCTCCTATCCCTTTGTGAGCTTTCTTTCCCGTTAATTCTGGGGTCATTAACCATCCCTTTACTCTCTTTCCCTTTAACTCCGTCCTCGACTATCCCAATTGACACCGCACCCCCCTTATTCAGTTTAAAGCCATCCGTGTAGCAATGGCAAACCTTCCGGCCAGAATGCTGGTCCCCCACCTGTTAAGATGCAATCCGTCCCTTTTGTACAGTTCCCCCTTACTCCAAAACAGATCCCAGTGATCTAAGAATCTAAATCCCTGCCCCCTGCACCAGTTCCTCAGCCACACATTCAGGTCCCGTATCTCCCTGTTCCTGCTCTCGCCAGCACGAGGAACTGGAAGCAAACCGGAGATAACAACCCTGGAAGTCCTGCTTTTCAGCATTTTTCAGAGCTCTCTGAAATCCCATTCTCTAAAGCACCCATTCTTTCTCTCCAGATGCTGCCTGTCCCGCTGAGTTACTCCAGCATTTTGTGTATCTCATCATTATTAATTATGTTTCTATGTCCTTGTAAAATCTAAAGCAGAACAGACTGCACCAGTCTAATAAATGGTTGTTGGAGTGGAATATCACACGTTAGAAATTATTAAACACGGAGTTCCGTTTCTATATCCCATTTAAACCACTCCTTTACCTGTAGTAAACCTGTAATAAGGTCGCCTACCTTGTGGGAAGAGACTGGTGAACGAATCCAGAGACTGGGCAGCAAAGCTCCAAGCACGGCGACACACTGAGTTCTCCAGTCTCACGCTGTGTCTGATGAAACTACAGGAACTTCCTCTTCCTCTTCTGCTCAGGGTTCAGACATCACTTCTGTTTAAAGCGTTTGCGTCAGCGTAAAACCCATCTTGTAAAACCTTATTTCGGCAAAGGAAAATGGGAATTTACTGAGCTGAAACATGCATTGGATGCGTTGGACATGGATCCTCATCTTTCTAAAGGTTATTGGAGGATAACAAATGTCAAGGGCATTGGGGAATGAGAATATCTATTGTGTTGTAATGATGAGTATGTGTCAATCTTCTTGCATCTGTAGTGACGTTCTGATTGAGTTTAGTTTGGAGACACAGCATGGAAACATGCCCTTCAGCCCTTCGTCCACGCCGACCACTGATCACCCGTCCACGCTCCTTCTGTTATCTCACTTTCCCGTCCGCTCCCTACACACTCCAGGCAATTTATGGAGGTCAAGTAACCTACAACCCCACTCAGTCGTGGCCACAGGGAGCGTGCTATCTCCAGAGAGCACCCGACGTCAGGATTGAACCCTGGTCTCCGGCACTGTGAGGCAGCAGCTCTAACATCTGTGCCACTGTGATGTGGGTGGTTTGGCAGTTTAAAACTATGTGAGTTTTGGGGTGAGGGGAACACAAACGAGTAGATGTGATAATAAAAATGCTGCATTTACTCAGTTATTCCAATATTGAGTGTAATTATCTCCTGAGTTTCACACACGGTTAAACCCACCAGTCACCAGCCTCATGATCATCCCATTTATTCTACAACTTTCAGTCTTCTCCAAATCAAACCTTACAGTTTGCAGCAAGACCTTCACAACCTCTGGGAATAAATCACGTCCCTTCCAGTTCAATTCAGTTTAGTTCAGTGTCACGTTTCCGAGGTAAATAGAAAAGCTTTTGCAGAGTGCTAATCAGCCTGGAGAAAGACAAGTATAATTCATGTTATTCACAACTGAAGTTAGAATAGTTTCCAGTAACACATATTCAAGCAGATGATTGTGTGATGTCTGAAATGTCTATGGGAATGGCAAATGATAGAATCTGTTGTTTTGTAACAAATGTAACGGTCAATATTCTTGCCTGTTCATGCTGTAGTTGGCCCGATAGTTCAAACCAATATTCACATCAACATGCATCAGATCACGGTGAAGGTTGGACTTAGGAGGGCACCAATGAGCTGCATATGATAATCAAACTACTACAATTTTTCAAAGTAAGTCTAATATTGAGAGCAATTTTCTCCTCAGTTCTGAATTTCACTCAAGGTAGAACCTCCAGCAAACATTTTCACAATCACAAGTTTGTCCACTATGTCATTTGGTGTTCTCCAAGCCCAAGCTCACAGAGTTGCACCAAGATCTCCACAGCCTAGAGATATCGACACGAGAGATGCATTGTGTTCCAGGTGTACACTGGCCCTATCCCCGAACTCTATCCCCATTACATTGATGACTGCATCGGTGCTAGAAAATATATCCACAATATGCAAGCACAATCCATACCCAGAATTGCTTGGTCTAGTTAGCGGAGTGGCACAAATTGACCCAGTTAGTCACCATCATAACTTGGAAACACATTGCTGGTCCTTCGTTAATTGTGGGGCCCACTCCTATCATTTATATCTTTTACTAAACACCTCAGTGGTGAAATAAGAATGGTCACATCCTCATGGGTTAAAAATGGAAGTCTAAGCACTGAGGCCCACATCCAAAAACATAGACTTATAAGCAAACATTCTGGAGGGAATCACAATGGGCAGCTCATCATCAGCTCAGGAGTTAGTGACGTCCTCACCATGACACATTCTAAACACTGGGATCACCCTCTGTCTTATCTGGTGCAAATGTTTCCGTTGGGGCACCTGCTGAGTTTCACAGCAGAAGTGTAAACAGGGCCTAACACCGATCCTTCCTCTTTTACGCTGATGTTATCTTCAGAAACAACTTCTCTATTTACCCATTTACATTTAAAAGAAATTCTGTATAATTCTATTTATGTAATTCTTTTAATTACTATGACAACAGAACATGGGGCAAGTGTGCTGAGGATGCATTTATTATAAGGATAGTAACTAACTATTGCATTGTTGGTGTCTTGACCAAAAAAATAATTTTTAAAATTATTGTTGCTACTTCCCACTGATTAAAAAATAAAATAGTGGTGTTTCTATTCTTCCAATTGTCTATTATCCATTGTGGTGTTTCTCTCTACTAAGTGACTGCTCTTTATTGTTTTCTACATATTACATTTCCTGTTTGCTACTTTCTGGATGAAAATATTTCAATCTCCAACCTGGTTTGGTGTTTCCAGGTTCCAAAACAGTGTTTGGATATTTTAAAATAATATATGCTATAAGACAATGTCTTTTTGAATTAATGTAAGCGCAATCATAGCAAACAAATCTATTGGAGATGATTGTGATGTACCATGTAGAATAGATAAGGGAGAAGATGTGGAGACCCAAGAGTTTGCAGATTCTGGAAACACGAGCAAAGAGCAAACTGCTGGAGGGAATTTGTGGATCAGGAATCATCTGTGGAAGTAAATGGACAGATGATCATTCGCAACTGAAGAAGTGTCACGATATAGGGTCATCTGCACATTTTCCTCAACAGACATTGCCTGACCCACTGACTCCCCCAAGCAGATTGTTTTGGTTTGTTTCAGTGGATGTGTCGAATTTTCAGAACGTCCTTGAATTTTTTAATATGTGGGTTAGGCAATATTAAACAGGCATGAATTGAAAATTATTTGGCAAACAGGAAACAGAGAGGAGACTTCGTTAGTGGGGCAGGTGGTGATGAATGATCCAGAATTAAGCCAGTTCTTGAGTCCGTTATTTTCAATGTTCATCAATGGTATTGATAAGGAAACAAATGTAATGTTTCTGTTTGATGACTTGAAACTGAGAGTAAATAGGAGAAGCCAAGAGGATGCAAAGAGGTTTCCAGGTGATGTCAGTTGAGTTCCTTGCCAAATATACACAGATACAGCAGAGAGTCATAGAGCTGTAGAGCATGGAAATAGACACATCGACCCAACGCACACATGCTGACCAAGATGTCCAACTGACCCCATCACAATTGTCTGCATCTGGCCCATGTCTCTCCAAACATGTCTTTGTGCTCTCCTTACCGGAGAAAGGGTTTTTCAGCCACAGATGTGTTTGCCGGGTGGCGAGTGTTTGCCGGGCAGGCGAGTGATTGCCGGGCTGGCGAGTGCAGGGCCTGATCTTCATACCATCTCCACAAAGACTAGATTAGATAGACTTGGTCATAACAAACAAAACAGATCGCTTTAATGATTGAAAACTCCTGACATCCTTGATCCCACCGACTATCACAAGTAGTATTTGGAACTGCAAGTTGACAAAGCCCATCTATCACACACCATAGAAAACTGGGGACATTAGAAGATCTCCAAAGACCTTGGCACATCAACCAGAAACAAGTAGAGTAACTGTAGAGGGAGAAACATCAGCAGGTGAGATGATTCTCCATTCACCCCAAAATATCAAACACTGGATGGACAGGGCTTGGAAAAATAACTCTAGGCCCAATGTTTCAAGGTCAGTTTATCGTCACATGTACCAATTAAGGTACAGTGAAATTCAAATGTGTCTGCAGTAGTGAATCCTACAGGGTAGAAGAATACACTGACTATGTTCATAATCAAACTGGCACAGCAACATGCCAGCTATATTCCAGACACCACATCACACAAACAGTGAACTCCCTGACTGAGCTGCCCAATGCTGTAGCTCTTACTATGGGCATCAAACCCTGTACACAAACAGAGACATGCACTCAGTTCAAAATATTTAGAGAACTTGACAGACAGCTCAGACTCTACAACTTGAAGAAATGCTTTGAATTAAATGACTTAAGTCAGAGGAACAGTGATGGAGAAGGATGTTTCCCAAGTTCCTGCCAACATTTGTCAAAAAAAGTCAAACAAAATTTATTGTAATTTAGAAATACATTGATATATGCAGTTCCAAACGAAATTTCGTTGCATTTAGCTCCCTGTGCAACACGATAAATTAACAGAAGGATAGACATGGATAAAATGGATAAAAAGGATAAAAGGATAAATAGACAATGGTGGCAGCCCATTACATGGCATTCAGGAGTCTGACGGCTCGTGGGAAGAAGCTGTTGCAGAACCTTGATGTTCTGCTCCATATGCTACGATATCTTTTGCCCGAGGGAAGCAGAGTGAACAGTCCGTGATGGGTATGTGTGGGGTCTTTTATAATACAGCTGGCCTTAGGCACGCAACGTTTGGTCGCAATATCCCCGATTGAGGGGAGAGAGGTCCCGATGATTTTTTCCGCTGTCCTCACCACTCTCTGCACAGACCTCCAGTCGGAGGTCTTTGGCATAATGGGAAGAGAATGTCCAACCGTAGATGACACTTCCAGCAGCCTGGGACCCAGTCTTTGGAGATACGCGGTGGAAACTGAACATCACCCCTTAGAAACATAGAAAATAGGTGCAATAGAAGGCCATTCGGCCCTTAGAGCCTTTATTGTGTTCGTCCCCAATCAATAACCCGTGCCTGCCTTCTCCCCATATCCCTTGATTCCACTAGCCCCTAGAGCTCTATCGAACTCTCTCTTGAATCCATCCAGTGATTTGACCTCCACTGCCCTCTGTGGCAGGGAATTCTACAAATTCACAACTCTGGGTGAAAATGTTTTTTCTCACCTCAGTCTTAAATGACCTCCCCTTTATTGTGGGGAGGTTACGAGCCTAGTCTTTTCAATCTTTCCTCATATGACAGTCTCGCCATCCCAGGGATCAATCTCGTGAACCTATGCTGCACTGCCTCAATCACAAGGCTGTCCTTCCTCAAATTAGGAGACCAAAACTGTACATAATACTCCAGATGTCATCTCACCAGAGCCCTATACAACTGCAGCAGAACCTATTTACTCCTATATTGAAATTTTCTTGTTATGAAGGCCACCATTCCATTAGCTTTCTTCACTGCTTGCTGTACCTGTAAGCCAACTTTCAGTGACTGGGGTACAGGGATACCCAGGTCTCGTTGCACCTCCCACTTCCCTAACCTAACCCCATTGAGATAATAATCTGCCCCCTTGTTTTTGCCGCCAAAATGGATAACCTCACATTTATCTATATTATACTGCATCTGTCGTGCATGTGCCCACTCACTCATCCTGTCCAGGTCACCCTGCAAACTCCTAACATCCTCTTCACAGTTCACACTGCCACCCAGCTTTATGTCATCCGCAAACATGTTAGCGTTGTTCCTAAGTCCCTCTTCCATATCATTAATATATATGGTATACACTTGCAGTCCCAAAACCGAGTCTTGCGGCACTCCACTTGCCATTCTGAAAAGGACCCGCTCACTCCTACTCTTTGCTTTCTGCCTGCCAACCAATTTTCTATCCATGTCAACACCCTACCCCCAATATCATGTGCTCTAATTTTAGTCACCAGTCTCCCGTGCGGGACCTTATCAAAGGCTTTCTGAAAGTCTAGATACACTGCATCCACTGGCACCACTTCATCCATGTCACATTCTCAAACAATTCCAGAAGATTAGCGAAGCATGATTTCCCTTTCATAAATCCATGCTGAATTGGACTAATCCTTTTACTGCTCTCCAAATGCCCCATTATTACATCTTTAATAATTGACTCCAGCATCTTTCCCACAACCGAAGTCAGGCTAACTGGTCTGTAATTCCCCATTTTCTCTCTCGCTCCATTCTTGAAAAGTGGGATACCATTAGCTATCCTCCAATCCACAGGAACTGATCCTGAAGCTATTGAACATTGGAAAATGATCACCAATGTGTCCAATATTTCTAGAGCCACCTCCCTGAGGACCCTGGGATGCAGACCATAAAGCCCAGGGGATTTATCATCCTTCAGTCCCATTAGCCTACCCAATACTATTTCTCGCCTCATGAAAATTTCTTTCAGTTCCTCTACCCCCTTAGATCCTCTGTCCTCCAGTACATCTGGGAGATTGTTTGTGTCCTCCTTAGTGAAGACAGATCAGAAGTATCTGTTCAACTCTTCTGTCATTTCCTTGTTACCCATAATAATTTCACCCGTGTCTGCCTTCAAGGGACCCACATTTGACTTTGTTACTCCTTTTCCCTTAACATATCTAAAGAAGCTTTTAATGTCCTTCTTTATATTCCTGGCCAGCTTCCCCTTGTACTTCATCTTTTCAGCCCGTATTGCCCGTTTTGTTTCCTTCTGTTGTCCTATGAAAGTTTCCCAATCCTCTGGCTTCCGGCTACTCTTTGCTGTGTTATACATCTTTTATTTAAGTTTTATTCTATCCCGAACTCCTCTTGTCAGCCACGGTTCCCTCCTACTCCCCTTAGAATCGTTCTTCCTTTTTGCCAGCTCCCCTCTCATGCCTTCATACTCCCCTTTGTTCAACTGCATCACTGCACTTCCGATTTAACCTTCTCCTTCTCAAATTTCAGATTAAAACTAATATTATGATCACTACCTCCTCTCTCTTCTCAAATTTGGTTCATTGGACAACACTAAATCCAGAATTGCCTTTTCTCTGGTCGGCTCCATTACAAGCTGCTCTAAGAATCCATCTTGGAGGCATTCTACAAACTCTCTTTCTTGGGGTCCTGAACCAACCTGATTTTTCCAGTCTACCTGCATATTTAAATCCCCCATCACTACAGTGGCATTACCTTTGTTACATGCCAGTTTTAACTCCTGCTGCAACTTACACCCTACATCTGGGCTACTATTTGGGGGTCTGTAAATAACACCAATTAGTGTCTTCTTGCCTTTACAATTCCTCAACTCAATCCACAGTGACTCTACCTCATTAGTCCGTATATCTTCCCTCGCAAGGGACTGAATTCCATCCCTCACCAGGAGAGCTACTCCCCCCTCCTCTACCCACCTGCCTGTCCTTTCTATAGGATGTATAACCCTGAATATTAAGTTCCCAGGCCCGATCCTCCTGCAGCCACGTCTCAGTGATCCCCACAATGTCATATCTACCAACCTCTAAGTGAGCCTCAAGCTCATCTACTTTATTTCTTATACTTCGCGCATTCAAATACAATACGTTTAATTCCTTACGCATCTCACCATTCACATCGATCCCTATTACACTTGGCCATACTCTCCTATCCCTTTGTGAGCTCTTTTCCCCGTTAATTCTGGGGTCATTAACTATTCCTTTACTCGCTATCCCTTTAACTCCGTCATTCACTATCCCATTTGACACCCTCCCCTTATTCAGTTTAAAACCACCCGTGTAGCAGTGGCAAACCTGCCTGCCAGAATGCTGGTCCCCCACCTTTTAAGGTGCAATCCGTCGCTTTTATACAGTTCCCCCCTACTCCAAAACAGATCCCAGTGGCCTAAGAATCTAAATCCCTGCCCCCTGCACAAGTTCCCCAGCCATGCATTCAGGTCCTGTATCTCCCTGTTCCTGCTCTTGCCAGCACGAGGAACTGGAAGCAAACCAGAGATAACCACCCTGGAGGTCCTGCTTTTCAACACTTTTCCAAGCTCTCTAAAGTCACGCTTCAGAATATTCATCCCATTCTTTCCAACATCGTTTGTGCCAACATGCACAACAACCTCCGGCTGTTCACCTTTGCCCTTGAGGATTTTCTCCACTCTGTCCGTGACATCCTGGATCCTGGCACCTGGTAGGCAGCACACCATCCTCGCATCCCGTCTGTTGCCTCACGTCATAGTTACAGTCATGAGGCTCTGGACACATTATAAAAATGATTCCAGCATCAACAACAGAGCAGTGAGCAGGAGGCGGATGATCTTCTGGAGGGGATCTCTTCACCGGGCCCATCCACCAGCCAACAGCACTCCAGGAGGCAGATGTCGCAGGAGAGCAACAGTGGCGGCACCACACCTGGAGGGGATGATGAAGGGAGAGGGTTTAAAGACCACTTGACTGTTGTAAGTACATAGAGTTAGAAGTCAGCACATTTCAATTCTCATTCACCAATGCATCCATCCATCCACTATTGCGCCCTTAACATGGGTTCTCATGTTTCAGCTCACTGACCTTGTAAAAGGTATAAAAGTGATGAGTGATGCACGCAGGGAAACGATACCGCAACACAACCATGTATTTAAAGTATGTGAGTGTGTGGCCTCAGTGATGACCAACAATCCCACAGGGAACGTGTGGGCATTCACATAACTTCTCTTGACTGATGCAATCACCTACCACGAGAATGTAAATATGCCATTTCAATTATATGTACTTCTGTTATCGTTGGCTTCAATATATTTACTTCTCATATGAGATTGTCACAATGATTTAATGTGTGTTGTTGTCTGCGCAGGAATTGAAAGAAGTGGCACATGCAACAGTGGTGCCGCGCTCCACATATCCACTGCCTCATCCTTTGTCCTATTTTGATCAGAGATTGAAAATCAGACGAACGCTTCCATTAGTGTAGTCCTTGGACATTGAAGTGCTCAGTGAGATTGTTTTAATGCATTGAGTTCCACTAATATATGATTCTCTAATTCAAACGCAGACAGCGAGGCTACAGGGAGCACACATTGCAACCGGGGCACAGCCACATTACCAGGCAGCACAGGCATACAATTCAAAGCGCATTATTTTGTGTTAGGTTGTAGTTTAAATAATTTTCATTCACAACCGCATAAGGCCATTAATTTAATTATCTTCCTTGAGTGATGTGATGCAAGAATAGTCCATGATTTGCCCTAAAAGGCATAATACATTTTCATAAAGTAAAATCTGGAATAACCCAACTGCACCTTTTTATGGTCGGCTAAAAAGCTTTTAACATGTACTCCCTACTTCTTTTCCAGAGACACCTACTCACTTTCACACATCTGCCGTCTGCTCTAACAGCCTTCACTGCATTGGCATCTGAATATGGAGCCGGCCGTCTCTGCGGAACAGAAACACCTGTGGATGAAGGGAGAGGGGCTCAGGGACATGCCTGTGGTAACGTTTACCCTTTGATGTAGATTCTTATCTGTATGTTTTAATGCCGTTTTTTCCCTGTTTGAGCTTGTTTTCATTTTGTTTGCAAACTCCCACATTTTGTAGTGGGTGATAGTGTTAAACACCTTTTAAATAATCCGTTTTATTCTTACTGTTTGTTTACTTTTTACACAAAATTAAAGGAGAGTTCTATGTTCTCAAAATAAAATTGATGTCTGCAAGTGTTCATTTTAATATCATTCCATAGTATCATGACTTTAATGTATTATTTCCTTCCTATTGAAACACTAAATAGAGGATGCAATCTATTCACAGCTTACATCTCACAATCATCCGTGAGAGTGAGACAGGACTTGGGTTCCTCATTTGCTGTGCCTTTTAAATGTAAAGCAATTTTACCTCTCAGTAGATCAGAAAATAAGACAAACCGCACTGTGAATGTGAAACAGTCTTTATTCATCTTGTTCAATAAATAAAGGCCATTTTTACCCATCTTGTAAATGGAGCACCACAGCAAACAACAGTGGTTTGCAATAGGGTTTACCGTACATGTCAATTAGCAAATGAACCAGAAAGACGTTTTTCCTGCATTTCTTATCATTCAACTGACAAATGAAGCAACAGCCTACATTCTGACAATAAAACAGACAATGGAATAAATTCAAGGGCTATGTTTGCAGATCTACCTGCACTAATCAGACCAGCAGATGCATGATAAATACTACTTTATGAACAGACGTCTGCAATGAAATTATTCACACAAAAATTAAACTGAAAATTCAGACTTAAACTGAAATCAAACAAAGTCAGCAGGATTTAAACTAAACATAACATTCACTGATCTTGTCTGCATGTGGGTTCTCCTCATGCAGTGGTGTGCCTGTTGTCTGCTGTCCCTCAAATGACTTTGTTCTGCCCCAGGCACACTGCCCGGTGCTGAGTTATAGTATGAGCAGAGATGGTCTATCTGCTCTTTATCAATCTTAGTCCCCGTGTTACCTGGAACACGCTGCAGTGACACCAACGTCACGTTGTATACACCACTCCTCCACACACCTGGTGTTATGCTCTCTGTTTGACTGTCCACCAAGTCACTGTCCTGCATGGCTACTTGTGTTATGGACATGGACCCCAAGATCCCTCTGTACATCTACACTGTTATGGCCATTGCATTGATTGTATATTTTCTCCTTACATTTTGGCCTCTCAAAGTGCAACAGCTCACACATGCTCGGGTTAAACTCCATCTGCCATTTTTCCACCCATTTCTGCATCTAATCATTATATGGTTATATGGTATGGTTATTTCTGCATCTGTTCTGTATCCTGCTAAATACTTTGACAGCCGACCACACTGTCCGTGACCCCAGCATTATCATCATCATCATCAAAAAAGCAGGTTGAAGGACACATCAGAACCATCCACACTGATCAGTTAAAGGATGAACCGATTTTTGTCCCCGCTGGCATCCCACCAATCTTATCCCCACAACATCAATTTGACATCAGCCCTCCCAAGCTGAGTGAGGTAAAATAAGTAGGGAGGAAGGCAAGAACGGCCTCTGTACCAGGCCCTAATAGTGTTCCATATTGTGTCTACAAGAACGCCCCAGATATTCTGAAATTCACCTGGAGGAACATGACGGTTGCGTGTGAAAAGGAAGTCATCCCCAAAGCCTGGCGAAGAGCGGGGGAGAGTCCTGATCCCAAAAGATAAAAAAATCTTTCACCATCGAAGTTTCGGCAAATAAACCTTCTTAACATAGAGGGCAAGATCTTTTTCAGTGTGGTGGCGAAAAGACTTACCAAGTATCTGAAACAAAACCATTTAATTGATACGTCAATCCAAAAGGCTGGCATAGCAGGCTTCTCGGGATGCCTTGAACATACCAGCATCATATGGCATCAAATCCAGCCTGCTAAGAAAGAACGAAAGAATCTGTATGCCTTGTTCCTCGATCTGGCCAACGGCAATGGATCAGTTCACCATTCGCTACTGTGGACTGCTTTTGAATTCCTTCAGGTGCCGGCAATAATAACAAATCTGGTAAAAAACTACTTCCAGGATCTGCAATTTTGTCTCCCAACATCAGAATTTACCACAGCGTGGCAACCACTGGAAGTAGGCATCATGGCGGGGTGCACCATCTCCCCATTGACCTTCACTATGGCAATGGAGCTCATTATCAGAGCATCAAAATGGGTTGTGGGAGGAAAACAGCTACAGTGTGGTCAGCGATTGCCACGTATACGAGCCTATGTGGAGGATATAACAACACTAACAACAACTATCCCCTGCACCAAGAGACGTCTGGATAAACTTCATCAAAGCATCACATGGGCAAGGATGAAGATTAAACCCAGCAAGTGTAGAAGCATCTCCATTGTCAAAGGTCAAGTCAAGGACCAAAGATTTCGTATTGACGGAATACCTGTTCCAATTGTTTCAGAAATGCCAGTGAAGAGATTGGGCCGATAGTATGATGCAAAGCTCAAGGACACTGAGCAATTTGAACAACTGAAAAAGGATACCATCACGCACATAGCTCGCATCAACAAGACCTTGCTACCAGGAAAACTCAAGCTGTGGTGCTTCCAATTTGGCATACTACCAAGAACCATGTGGCCTTTAACTATGTATGAAATCCCCACCAACAAAGTGGAAAAGCTGGAAAGAATGATCAGCACATATGTGAAACAGTGGCTTGGACTTCCCCGATGCTCAAGTGCTGTCGGACTGTACGGGAGTGGCAAATTAGAATTACCCATTGCAGGACTTGTGGAAGAGTTCAAATGCACTAAAGCGAGGTTGGTCATGACCCTCACTGAATCTGAAGATACTGTTATTCGAACAGCGGCCCCCCGTGTGGCTACGGGGGGGAAGTGGACACTGAAGCAGTTCAGAGTGATAAGTCTGCTCTTCATTTCCGGGATGTGGTTGGTCAAGACCAACACAAGAGAGCTGGGCTCGGGCTTGTCCCAAAAGCTCCTCAATGGCACAAGGCAACAGCAGTGCAGAAGAGGCGGCTCGTGGTGGAGGAGGTGAGAAGATGGGAGGAGGCAGAGCGACACACCAAGGCAGTCTCAATGGCCAAACAGGGCCAATGGACTAACTGGGAGGGCCTGAAAAAGAGGAAACTCAGCTGGCGTGACATCTGGCAAATGGAAGGATCTCGGCTCAGTTTTGTCATCAGAGCCACTTATGATGTTCTACCATCACCCCAGAACCTGAAGCAGTGGTTCGGAGAAAACCCCGCTTGCTCCCTTTGCCAAGCACCTGCATCACCAAGGCACATTTTAACAGGATGTTCTATGAGCCTTGGCCAAGGGCGTTACACTTGGCAGCATAACCAAGTTCTCAGACAGCTGTCATTAATCCTGGAAAAGAGGCGAACGATTCACAAATGCTTCCCCACCAACATCAGCAGGAAATGTCCAATTCACAACATTTGTACCAGCAGGCCAACCTCCACAGCACCAGATAACATCAATGGATGCAAGCATTATGCAGCCTGCTCGGGATTGGAAAATGGAAGTGGACTTAGAAAAAAGGCTTGTGTTTCCCCCAGACATGGTGTCTACAACACTTCGGCCAGACATGGTCCTGTGGTCCACAACAGCCAAGTTGGCATACGTTGTGGAATTGACAGTCCCATGGGAAGATGGTGTTGAAGAGGCTTATGAGAGGAAAAGACCAAGTACTCTGAACTGGCAACTGAAACTTTCCAGAATGGCTGGAAGACCAATATGTTTCCTGTCGAAGTGGGATGCAGGGGATTTGTTGCTACATCTATGACCAGGGTATTAAAGAAAATGGGGGTGAGGGGTCGCTCCCTCCATCAAGCAGTCAAATCATTATCAAATTCTGCAGAAAAAAGCAGCAATTGGATTTGGATCAAAAGGAGCGACAACAATTGGGCTGCAAGATGAATACAGGAGGGTATGGAACGGAGGGGGGTGTAACTGGGACGCCAGGTATCACAGTTGAGCCCTCTGGAGATGAGATGTTGTGGGCTTATCAATGAAACGTCAAAGAAGGAGGGTGCCCACCTGATGACCCCGATGACATACCTACCCGACCTTTCACCACTCCAATCCCACTGCAAGTAGCAAGAGTGCCGATTTATTACAGGGATTGAAACATCAAGTCCCATTCGCTCTACAGTGTCATCTCAAACTTACTAACCAACCCATCTACATTCACACACAAATCATTTATATAAATCACAAACCGTAGAAGTCCCAGCACAGATCCCTGCAGAATTCCACTGTCCACAGACCTCCAGCCTGAATATTGTCCTTCCACCACAACCCTCTTTCTTCATCTGTAAGCCAGTTCTAAATCCATACAAACAAGTCTTGTGCTTCTTAATCTGCAGCAGCCTGTCTTGCCTTACTAAATTCCATGTAGACATCATTTACCACCTTGTCCTCAACGATCACATATAACCAGATAACAATTACAGCACGGAAACAGTCCATCTCGGCCCTTCTAGTCCATGCCAAACACTTCCTCTCACCTAGTCTCATCTACCTGAACTCAGACCATTACCCTCCATTCATTTCCCGTCCATATACCTATCCTCTGTACTCTCTCTATTTTGTTGACATATTTCCTATAATTTGGTGACCAGAATTGTACACCATATTCCAGAATTGGCCTCACCAATGCCTTGTACAATTTTGCCATGGCAGAACAAAGGTATTTGAGGAACAACAGCGAACATCACACAGCACAAAGTGAGGTCCACCACTCAGAAGGAGAGCCCACTGCAGACAAGAACATATATTTTTCAGGACAATTAAAATCCTGCAGATTTTGTTTAATTCCAGGTGAAGGGATCTTATTGAAAGTCTCTTCATCTTTAAGTTAAAATGTTTAACTTCAGTGTACTTGTTTCAGTGACATTTAACAAGAAGTATAAACACTTTGTTTTACAGTCAGTGTTCGGTTTTTTTATTTTCAGGTGCAATAAATATCCCTTTAAAATGCAGAGCTTGTGTCTGTTTTCACTCATAAAAATAATTATGAGAAGTTAAAATGGGAATACATTTGATTTGGTGCGTGTTTCAATTATCTAAATATATGATAAATTAAATATGACATTTAAGTGATGACATGTTGGACTAATATCAAAACAATGGATTTCAGACGTCAATTCTAGTTTGAAAAAACAAGAATGTCCTTCATTGTGCATTAAAGATAATGAATTGTGATAAGCAAATATATTTTGAACAAATACTTTAACGCAAAATTGTAATTAATCTTAACAATGTTAGAACTTCAAACAAAAACCAAAGTGCAAACTATTAACTTTAACAAACACACATGACATCTACATCAAAGAGAACATCACTTATGCCCCAGGTCCATGCTGTAACCCCTCTTGCTGCAGATGCCGGAGTGTCTCTTGGAGGAAGACTGTAATCAACATAATCTGAAGCTAATAAAGAATACATTGATCCAGCAGGATGGAGGTCTGTCTAAGTGATGTCATTGACTGTCTCCGAAAACAAAAGGATAGATTTAAATGTAAAAATAATACAGACCCTCAACAGCTGCAAAACTAAACTGGTGAAATGTTTTATGTCAGATCATGGACGATTTTTAAAACACATAAATATTACGAATGGAAGGAGGATTAATTTAATAATCTTATAAGGGTGTGAATGACAAATAATTATAGTCAAATCTAAGCTCACAATTTTCTTTTTTTAATTGTATACCTGTCCAGCCTGCAGATGTGGCTGTACCCCCATTCGCATGTCCAGTGGATGTGGCCTCGATGACTGCTTTCGAAACACAGAATCATATATACGTGGAACTCAAATGAAGTTAAAAAATCTCACTGAGGAGTTCTGTGACAAAGGACTGCAATCATCCAAGCGTTTATTTAATACCTGCTCAGAATAACATGCCCAGGTTTAATCCACAATTGGAGAGGGGGAAGGGTAGATCGAGGGTCACAGTGTTGTAGTTGAATAAAGTGGACTATGGGGCCATGAGGTAGGAGCTGGCCAAAGGTGACTGGAAAGATACATTAGCAGGGATGACAGTGGAACAAAAATGGCAGGCGTTTCTAGGAATACAGAAGGTGCAGGATCAGTTCATTCCTAGGAGGAAGAAAGATTCCAAGGGGAGAAAGGGGCGACCATGGCTGAGAAGGGACGTCAGGGACAGTATAAAAATTAAAGAGAGGAAGTACAAAGTAGCAAAGATGAGCAGAAAGCAAGAGGATAGGGTAATGTTTAAAGAACAGAAGATAACCAGAAAGACAATACGGGGAGAAAAGATGAGGTACGAAGGTAACCTAGCCAAGAACATAAAGCAGGATTGTAAAAGCATCTTTAGGTATGTGAAGAGGAAAAAATTAGTTAAGACCAAAGTTGGACCCTTGAATACTGAAAAAGGTGAATTTATTATGGGGAACAAGGAAATGGCAGATAAGTTGAACAAGTACTTTGGATCTGTTTCCACTAAGGAGGACACAAACAAACTTCCTGATATAGTAGTGGCCAGCGGATAGAAACATAGAAACATAGAAAAATAGGTGCAGGAGTAGGCCATTCGGCCCTTCGAGCCTGCACCGCCATTCAATGTGATCATGGCTGATCATCCAACTCAGTATCCCGTGCCTGCCTTCTCTCCATACCCCCTGATCCCTTTAGCCACAAGTGCCACATCTAACGCCCTCTTAAACATAGCCAATGAACTGTCCTCAACTACCTCTGTGGCAGAGAATTCCAGAGACTGGGTACTGGTCCCACTTCCACCTTCTGGGGGAGGTGGGACCAGTACAAACAGGACGGTCTGCAGTTATAATGGGTGACTTCAATCTACATATAGATTGGGTGAATCAAATTGGCAGGGGTGCTGAGGAAGAGGACTTTTTGGAATGTATGCGTGATAGTTATCTAAATCAACATGTTGAGGAACCAACGAGAGTGCAGGCTATTTTAGACTGGGTTTTGAGTAATAAGGAAGGGGTAATTAGCAGTCTTATTGTACGTGCCCCCTTGGGCAAGAGTGACCATAATATGGTTGGGTTCTTCATTAGGATGAAGAGTGACATTGTTAATTCAGAAACAATGGTTCTGAACTTAAAGCAAGGTAACTTTGAGGGTGTGAGACGTGAATTGGCCAAGATTGACTGGCAATTAATTCTAAAAGAGTTGACGATGGATATGCAATGGAAGACATTTAAAGACTGCATGGATGAACTACAAAAAATGTTCATCCCAGCTTGGCAAAAGAATAAATCAGGGAAGGTAGTGCATCCGTGGATAACAAGGGAAATCAGGGATAGTATCAAAGCAATGGATGATGCGTACAAAGTAGCCAGAAAAAGCAGCATACCAGAGGACTGGGAGAAATTCAGAGACCAGCAGAGGAGGACAAAGGGCTTATTTAGGAAAGGTAAAGTAGATTATGAAAGAAAACTGGCAGGGAACATAAAAACTGACTGCAAAAGTTTTTATAGATATGTGAAGAGAAAGAGATTAGTTATAACAAATGTAGGGCTCTTGCAGTCAGAAACAGATGAGTTGATCATGGGGAACAAGGATATGGTGGACCAATTGAATAACTACTTTGGTTCCGTCTTCACTAAGGAAGATATAAATAATATGCCGGAAATAGCAGGGGACCACGGGTCAAAGGAGGAATTGAGTGAAATCCAGGTTAGTCGGGAAGTGGTGTTGGGTAAATTGAATGGATTAATGGTCGATAAATCCCCAGGGCCAGATTGGCTGCATCCCAGAGTACTTAACGAAGTAGCTCCGGAAATAGTGGATGCATTAGTGATAATCTTTCAAAACTCTTTAGATTCTGGAGTAGTTCCTGAGGATTGGCGGGTAGCAAACGTAAACCCTCTTTTTAAGAAGGGAGGGAGAGAGAAAACAGGGAATTACAGATCAGTTAGTCTAACATCGGTAGTGGGGAAACTGCTCGAGTCAGTTATTAAAGATGGGATAACAGCACATTTGGAAAGTGGTGAAATCATTGGACAAAGTCAGCATGGATTTACGAAAGGCAAATCATGTCTGACGAATCTTGTGGAATTTTTCGAGGTTGTAACTAGTAGCGTAGATAAGGTAGAACTAGTGGATGTGGTGTATCTGGACTTCCAAAAGGCTTTCGACAAGATCCCACATAAGAGATTAGTATACAAACTTAAAGCACATGGTATTGGGGGTTCAGTATTAACCATATAACCATATAACAATTACAGCACGGAAACAGGCCATCTCGGCCCTTCAAGTCCGTGCCAAACAACTTTTTTCGCTATTGATGTGGATAGAGAACTGGCTGGCAAAGAGTAAGCAAAGAGTAGGAGTAAACGGGTCCTTTTCACAATGGCAGGCAGTGACTAGTGGGGTGCCGCAAGGCTCAGTGCTGGGACCCCAGCTATTTACAGCATTCAGGAGGGATAGACGAAAAGGAAAAGGAGGTGGGGTAGCGTTGCTGGTGAGAGAGGAGATTAATGCAATAGAAAGGAAGGACATTAGCGTGGAGGATGTGGAATCGATATGGGTAGAGCTGCGAAACTCTAAGGGGCAGAAAACGCTAGTGGGAACTGTGTACAGGCCACCTAACAGTAGTATTGGAGTTGGGGATGGCATCAAACAGGAAATTAGAAATGCGTGCAACAAGGGTAACACGGTTATAATGGGTGACTTCAATCTGCATGTAGATTGGGTGAATCAAATTGGCAGGGGTGCTGAGGAAGAGGATTTCCTGGAATGTATGCGGGATAGTTTTCTCAACCAACATGTGGAGGAACCAACGAGAGAGCAGGCTATTCTAGACTGGGTATTGAGTAATGAGGAAGGGTTAGTTAGCAGTCTTGTTGTGCGTGGCCCCTTGGGCAAGAGTGACCATAATATGGTTGAGTTCTTCATTAGGATGGAGAGTGACAAAATTAAGTCAGAAACAAGGGTTCTGAACTTGAACAAAGGTAACTTTGAAGGTATGAGATGTGAATTGGCCAAGATAGACTGGCAGGTGATTCTTAAAGGGTTGACAGTGGATGTGCAATGGAAGGTATTTAAAGACTGCATGGATGAAGTACAAAAGTTGTTCATACCAGTTTGGCAAAAGAATAAATCGGGGAAGGTGGTGCATCCATGGATAACAAGGGAAATCAGGGATAGTATAAAAACAAAAGATGAGGCATACAAATTTGCCAGAAAAAGCAGCCTACCGGAGGACTGGGAGAAATTCAGAATCCAGCAGAGGAGGACAAAGGGCTTAATTAGGAAAGGGAAAATAGATTATGAAAGGAAACTGGCAGGGAACATAAAAACTGACTGCAAAAGTTTTTATAGATATGTAAAGAGAAAGAGACTAGTTAAAACAAATGTTGGTCCCTTGCAGTCAGAAACAGGTGAATTGATCATGGGGAACAAGGACATGGCAGACCAATTGAATAACTACTTTGGTTCTGTCTTCACTAAGGAAGACATAAATAATCTGCCGGAAATAGCAGTGGAACGGGGGTCAAATAAGATGGAGGAACTGAGTGAAATCCAGGTTAGCCGGGAGGTGGTGTTGGGTAAATTGAACGGATTGAAGGCCGATAAATCCCCAGGGCCAGATAGTCTGCATCCCAGAGTACTCAAGGAGGTAGCCACAGAAATAGTGGATGCATTAGTGATAATTTTTCAAAATTCCTTAGATTCTGGAGTAGTTCCTGAGGATTGGAGGGTAGCTAATGTAACCCCACTTTTTAAAAAAGGAGGGAGAGAGAAAGCGGGGAATTACAGACCAGTTAGTCTAACATCGGTAGTGGGGAAACTGCTAGAGTCAGTTATTAAAGATGGGATAGCAGCGCATTTGGAAAGTGGTGAAATCATTGGACAAAGTCAGCATGGATTTACGAAAGGTAAATCATGTCTGACAAATCTGATAGAATTTTTCGAGGATGTAACTAGTAGAGTGGATAAGGGAGAACCAGTGGATGTGTTATATCTAGACTTTCAGAAGGCTTTCGACAAGGTCCCGCATAAGAGATTAGCATACAAACTTAAAGCACACGGTATTGGGGGTTCAGTATTGATGTGGATAGAGAACTGGCTAGCAGACAGGAGGCAAAGGGTAGGAGTAAACGGGTCCTTTTCAGAATGGCAGGCAGTGACTAGTGGGGTGCCGCAAGGCTCAGTGCTGGGACCCCAGCTATTTACAATATATATTAATGATTTGGACGAGGGAATTCAATGCAACATCTCCAAATTTGCAGATGATACCAAGCTGGGGGGTATAGTTAGGTGTGAGGAGGATGCTTGGAGGCTGCAGGGTGATTTGGATAGGCTGAGTGAATGGGCAGATGCATGGCAGATGCAGTACAATGTGGATAAATGTGAGGTTATCCACTTTGGTGGCAAAAACATGAGGGTAGACTATTATCTGAATGGTGGCAGATTAGGTAAGGGGGAGATGCAACGAGACCTGGGTGTCATGGTACACCAGTCATTGAAAGTAGGCATGCAGGTGCAGCAGGCAGTGAAGAAAGCAAATGGTATGTTAGCATTCATAGCGAAAGGATTTGAGTATAGGAGCAGGGAGGTTCTACTGCAGTTATACAGGGTTTTGGTGAGGCCACACCTGGAGTACTGCGTACAGTTTTGGTCTCCAAATCTGAGGAAAGACATCCTTGCCATAGAGGGGGTACAGAGAAGATTCACCAGACTGATTCCTGGGATGTCAGGACTTTCATATGAGGAAAGATTGGATAGACTCGGTTTGTACTCGATGGAATTTAGAAGATTGAGGGGGGATCTTATAGAAACCTACAAAATTCTTAAGGGGTTGGACAAGCTAGATGCTGGAAGATTGTTCCCGATGTTGGGGGAGTCCAGAACAAGGGGTCACAGTCTAAGGATAAGGGGGAATTCCTTTAGGACCGAAATGAGGAAAACATTCTTTACACAGAGAGTGGTGAGTCTCTGGAATTCTCTGCCACAGAAGGTAGTTGAGGCCAGTTCATTGGCTATATTTAAGAGGGCGTTAGATGTGGCACTTGTGGCTAAAGGGATCAGGGGGTATGGAGAGAAGGCAGGTACGGGATACTGAGTTGGATGATCAGCCATGATCACATTGAATGGCGGTGCAGGCTCGAAGGGCCGAATGGCCTACTCCTGCACCTATTTTCTATGTTTCTATGTTTCTATATTAATGATCTGGATGAGGGAATTGAAGGCAAAATCTCCAAGTTTGCGGATGACACTAAGCTGGTGGGCAGTGTTAGCTGTGAGGAGGATGCTAGGAGGCTGCAAGGTTATTTGGATAGGTTGGTAAGTGGGCAAATGTTTGGCAGATGCAGTGTAATGTGGATAAATGTGAGGTTATCCAATTTGGTGGCAAAAACGGGAGGGTAGACTATTATCTGAATGGTGGCAGATTAGGAAAAGGAGAGATGCAAGGAGACCTGGGTGGCATGGTACACCAGTCATTGAAAGTAGGCATGCAGGTGCAGCAGGCAGTGAAGAAAGCAAATGGT
Source organism: Raja brachyura (assembly GCA_963514005.1). The sequence goes on along the minus strand of OY740793.1, from coordinate 68,072,001 downwards.
ATGTTAGCTTTCATAGCAAAAGGATTTGAGTATAGGAGCAGGGAGGTTCTACTTCAGTTGTATAGGATCTTGTTGAGACCAATTGTGTACAGTTTTGGTCTCCAAATCTGAAGAAGGACCTTATTGCCATAGAGGGAGTGCAGAGAAGGTTCACCAGACTGATTCCTGGGATGTCAGGAATGTCTTTTGAAGAAAGATTGGATAGACTCGGTTTATACTCTCTAGAATCTAGGCGATTGAGAGGGGATCTTATAGAAACTTACAAAATTCTTAAGGGGTTGGACAGGCTAGATGCAGGATTGTTCCCGATGTTTGGGAAGTTCAGGACAAGGGGTCACAGCTTAAGGTTAAGGGGGAAATCCTTTAAGACCGAAATGAGAAAGACTTTTTTCACACAGAGAGTTGTGAGTCTCTGGAACTCTCTGCCACAGAGGGTAGTTGTGGCCAGTTCATTGGCTATATTTAAGAGGGAGTTAGATGTGGCCCTTGTGGCTAAGGGGATCAGAGGGTATGGAGAGAAGGCAGGTACGGGATACTGAGTTGGATGATCAGCCATGATCATATTAAATGGCGGTGCAGGCTCGAAGGGCCGAATGGCCTACTCTACCTAATTTCTATGTTTCTATGTTTATAACTGAAGGAAATCTACATTAGGCAGGAAATGGTGTTGGATAGACTGATGGGACTGAAGGCTGATACATCCCCAGGGCCTGATGGTCTGCATCCCAGGGTACTTGAGGAAGTGGCTGTAGAGATCGTGGTTGCATTGGTGATAATTTTACAATGTTCTATAGACTCATGATCAGTTCATGTGGATTGGAGGGTAGCTAACGGAATCCCACTTTTTAAGAAAGGCAGGAGAGAGAAAACAGGGGATTATAGACCAGTAAGCCTGACATCGGTGGCGGGGAAGATGCTGGAGTCAATTATAAAAGATGAAATAGCCGCACAATTGGATAGTAACAGGATCAGTCCGAGTCAAGTTCAAGGTCAAGTGAGTTTATTGTCATGTGTCCCTGATAGGACAATGAAATTCTTGCTTTGCATCAGCACACAGAACATAGAAGGCATTTACTACAAAACAAATCGGTGTGTCCATATACCATAATAAATATATACACACATAAATAAATAAGCAAATAAAGTGCAACTAACAGATAATGGGTTATTAGTTATCAGAGTTTTGTCCGATCTAGGTTCAATAGCCTGATGGCTGTGGGGAAGTAGCTATTCCTGAACCTGGCTGTTGCAGTCTTCAGGCTCCTATACCCTCTACCTGAAGGTAGCAGGGAGATGAGTGTGTGGCCAGGATGGTGTGGGTCTTTGATGATGCTGCAGCCTTTTTGAGGCAGGGACTGCGTTAGATCCCCTCGATGGAAGGAAGGTCAGAGCCGATGATGGACTGGGCAGTGCTTACTACTTTTTGTAGGCTTTTCCTCTCCAGGGCGCTCAAGTTGCCGAACCAAGCCACGATGCAACCGGTCAGCAAGCTCTCTACTGTGCACCTGTAGAAGTTAGAGAGAGTCCTCCTTGACAAACCAACTCTCCGTAATCTTCTCGGGAAGTAAAGGCGCTGATGTGCTTTCTTGAAAGTTGGTCAGCATGGGTTTACGAAAGCGAAATCATGCTTGACTAATCTTCTGGAATTTTTTGAGAATGTAACTAGGAAAATGGACAAGGGAGAGCCAGTGGATGTAGTGCACCTGGACTTTCAGAAAGCATTTGATAAGGTCCTGCATAGGAGATTAGTGGGCAAAATTAGGGCACATGGTATTGGGGGTAGAGTGCTGACACGGATAGAAAATTGGTTGGCAGACAGGAAACAAAGAGTAGGGATTAACGGGTCCCTTTCAGAATGGCAGGCAGTGACTAGTGTGGTGCCGCAAGGCTCGGTGCTGGGACCGCAGCTATTTACAATATACATCAATGATTTGGATGAAGGGATTCAAAGCAACATTAGCAAATTTGCAGATGACACAAAGCTGGGTGGCAGTGTGAACTGTGAGGAGGATGCTATGAGAATGCAGGGCGACTTGGACAGGTTGGGGGAGTGGGCAGATGCATGGCAGATTAAGTTTAATGCGGATAAAATTGAGGTTATCCACTTTGGTATCAAAATCAGGAAGGCAGGTTATTATCTAAATGGCGTCAAGTTGGGAAAAGGGGAAGTACAACGAGATCTGGGGGTCCTTGTTCATCAGTCTATGAAAGTAAGCATGCAGGTACAGCAGGCAGTGAAGAAAACGAATGGCATGTTGGCCTTTATAATAAGAGGAGTCGAGTAAAGGAGCAAGGAGGTCCTTCTGCAGTTGTACAGGGCCCAAGTGAGACCACATCCGGAGTATTGTGTGCAGTTTTGGTCCCCTAATTTGAGGAAGGACATCCTTGCTATTGAGGGAGCCCAGCGTAGATTTACAATGTTAATTCCCGGGATGGCGGGACTGTCGTATGCTGAGAGAATGGAGTGGCTGGGCTTGTACACTCTGGAGTTTAGAAGGATGAGGGGATCTTATTGAAACATATAAGATTGTTAAGGTGTTTGGACACTCTAGAGGCAGGAAACATGTTCCCCATGTCGGGGGAGTCCAGAACCAGGGGCCACAGTTTAAGAATACGGGGAAAGCCATTGAGAACGGAGACGAGGAAACACTTTTTCTCACAGAGAGTTGTGAGTCTGTGGACTTCTCTGCCTCAGAGGGCGGTGGAGGCAGGTTCTCTGGATGCTTTCAAGAGAGAGCTAGATAGGGCTCTTAAAGATAGCGGAGTCAGGGGATATGGGGAGAAGGCAGGAACGGGGCACTGATTGGGGATAATCAGCCATGATCACATTGAATGGCGGTGCTGGTTCGAAGGGCCAAATGGCCTACTCTGGCATCTATTGTCTATCACAGGTAACAGACTACTGACTGACATCTACTACAAACCCACTGACGCCCATGGCTATCTGGACTACACTGGCCACGTCTGCGCCCAGGATGAAGTGTTCCAAACCAGGGCATCGGAGATGTCCTCATTCTTTAGGGAATGGAGGTTCCCCTCTTCTACTACAGATGAGGCTCTTATCAAGGTCTGCTCCATATCCCGCAGCTCGCTCTTACTCCCCACCCCCCTACTCGTAACAAGGACCGTGTCCCCATGTCCTCACCGTCCACCTTACCAGCATTCACATACAACAGATAATCTTCCGACATTTTCGCCACCTTCATCGGAATCCCACCACTGGCCTCATCTTCCCATTCTCCAATTTCAGGTAGTCATTGTTTTCTCCCTCCTTCCCCTCCCTAGCTCTCCCACAGCCTAATGTCTCTGCCTCTTCCTTTCGTTTTCCACCCCCCACCTCGACATCAGTCTGAAGAAGGGTCTCGCCCCGTTACGTCGCCTATTCCTCTCTCCATAAATGGTGCTTGTCCCGCTGAGTCTAGACTGAAATCTTATCTCTACTCCCAAGCCTTTCTTGACGTTCCCTGAGCAGGGGCTATATGTATATATGTATGTAGTTTGTTTGTTTATACTATTCTTATAACAAATGTAAAGTACTTTGACCAACCAGAGCTGTTTTTTAAATGTGCTATATAAATAAATGTGACTTGACTTCAGTTACTCCAGCATTTTTGTCTACCCTCGATTTTTCCAACGTCTGCTGTTCTGTATTAAACCAAACGGTGGGAGAGTTGACCACAAATTCGACGAGCCTGCAAGTGGTTCCTTTACCTCTAGTTCTCTTATCATATCTGGTTCATTGGACAACACTAAATCCAGAATTGCCTTTACTCTGGTCGGCTCCATTACACACTGCTCTAAGAATCCATCTCGGAGGCATTCTACAAACCCTCTTTCTTGGGGTCCTGAACCAACCTGATTTTTCCAGCCTACCTCCATATTGAAATCCCCCATCACCACAGTGGCAATACCTTTGTTACATGCCAGTTTTAACTCCTGCTGCAACTTACGCCCTACATTCAGGCTACTATTTGGGGGTCTGTAGATAACACCAATTAGTGTATTTTTGACTTTACAATTCCTCAACTCAATCCACAGTGACTCTACCTCGTCAGTCCCTATGTCTTCCCTCGCAAGGGACTGAATTCCATCCCTCACCAGCAGAGCTACCCCCCCCCCTCCTCTGCCCACCTGCCTGTCCTTTCTATAGGATGTATAACCCTGAATATTAAGTTCCCAGGCCGGATCCTCCTGCAGCCACGTCTCAGTAATCCCCACAATGTCATATCTACCAACCTCTAACTGAGCCTCAAGCTCATCTACTTTACTTCTTATACCTTGCGCATTCAAATACAGTACTTATAATTCCTTACACATCTCACCTTTCACATCGATCACTATTGCACTTGGCCATACTCTCCTATCCCTTTGTGAGCTTTATTCCCCATTAATTCTGGAGTCATTAACTATCCCTTTACTCTCTTTCCCTTTAACTCCGTCATTGACTATCCCATTCTGACACCCCTTTACTCAATGCAAAACAACCCGTGTAGCAGTGGCAAACCTGCCTGGAAGAATGCTGGTCCCCCACCTTTTAAGATGCAATCCGTCGCTTTTGTACAGTTCCCCCTTACTCCAAAACAAATCCCACTGGTCTAAGAATCTAAATCCCTGCCACCTGCACCAGTTCCCCAGCCATGCATTCAGGTCCCGTATCTCCCTGTCAGCACGAGGAAATGGAAGCAAACCGGAGATAACTACCCTAGAAGTCCTGCTTTTCAGCATTTTTCCGAGCTCTCTAAAGTCACGTTGCAGATTATTCATCCCCTTCTTTCCAACATCGTTTGTGCCAACATGCACAACAACTTCCGGCTGTTCACCTTCGCCCTTGAGGATTTTCTCCACTCTGTCCGTGACATCCTGGATCCTGGCACCTGGTAGGCAGCACACCATCCTCGCATCCTGTCTGTTGCCTCACGCCATAGTTACAGTCATGAGGCTCTGGACACATTGTAAAAATGATTCCAGCATCAACAACAGAGCAGTGAGCAGGAGGTGGATGATCTTCTGGAGGGGATCTCTTCGCCGTGCCCATCCAACAGCCAACAGCACTCCTGGAGGCAGATGTCGCAGGAGAGCAACAGTGGCAGCACCACACCTGGAGGGGATGATGAAGGGAGAGGTTTTAAAGACCACTTGACTGTTGTCAGTACATAGTTAGAAGTCAGCACATTTCAATTCTTATTCACCAATGCATCCATCCATCCACCATTGCGCTCTTAACATGGGTTCTCATGTTTCAGCTCACTGACCTTGTAAAACGTATAAAAGTGATGAGTGATGCACGCAGGGAAACGACACCGCAACACGACCGTGTATTTAAAGTCTGTGAGTGTGTGGCCTCAGTGATGACCAACAATCGCATAGGGAACGTGTGGGCATTCACAAAACTTCTCTTAACTAATGCAATCGCCTAGCAGGAGAATGTAAATATGCCATTTCAATTATATGTACTTCTGTTATCGCTTGGCTTCAATATCTTTACATCTCATATGAGACTGTCACAATGATTTAATGTGTGTTGTTGTCTGCGCAGGAATTGAAAGAAGTGGCACATGAAACAGTGGTGCCGTGCCCCACATATCCACTGCCCCATCCTTTGCCCTATTTTGATCAGATATTGAAAATCAGATGAACGCTTCCATTAGTGTAATCCATTGACATTGAAGTGCTCAGTGAGATTTTTTTAATGCATTGAGTTCCACTAATATATGATTCTCGAATTCAAACGCAGTCAGCGAGGCTACAGGGAGCACACATTGCAACCGGGGCACAGCAACATTACCAGGCAGCACAGATATACAATTCAAAGCGTATTATTTTGTGTTAGATTGTAGTTTAAATAATTTTCATTCACAACCGCATAAGGCCATTAAATTAATTATCTTCCTTGAGTAATGTGATGCAAGAATAGTCCACGATTTGCCCTAAAAGATATAATACATTTTCATAGTTTACTGTTATATCTGGAATAACCCAACTGCACCTTTTTATGGTCTGCTAAAAAGCTTTTAACATGCACTTCCTACTTCTTTTCCAGAGACACCTACTCAATTTCACACATCTGTAGCCTGCTGTAACAACCTTCACTGCAATGGCATCTGGATATGGAGCCGGCTGTCTCCGTGCAACAGAAACACCTGTGGATGAAGGGAGAGGGGCTCAGGGACATGGCATTTTTTCCCTGTTTGATCTTGTTTTCATTTAGTTTGCATACTCCCACATTTTGTAGTGGGTGACATTTGATTCTTACTGTTTATTTACTTTTGTACACAATGAAAGAGAGTTCTATGTTCTCAAAATAAAATTGATGTCTGCAAGTCTTCATTTAAATATCATTCCATAGTATCATGACTTTAATGTACTATTTCCTTCATCATGAAACACCAAATAGAGGATGCAATCTATTCACATTTTACATCTCACAATCATCCATGAGAGTGCGAAAGGACTCGGGTTCCTCATTTGGTGTGCCTTTTAAATGTAAAATAATTTTACCTCTCAGACGATCAGAAAATAAGACAACCCGCACTGTGAATGTGAAACAGTTTTGGTCATCTTGTTCAATCAATAAAGGCCATTTTAACCCATCTTGTAAATGGAGCACCACAGCAAACAACGGTGGTTTGCAATAGGGTTTACCGTACATGTCAATTAGCAAATGAAACACAAAGACGTTTTTCCAGTATTTCTTATCATTCAGCTGACAGATGAAGCACCAGCCAACATTCTGACAATAAAACAGACAATGGAATGAATTCAAGGGCTATGTTTGCAGATCTACCTACACTAATCAGACCAGCATATGTACGATAAATTCTACTTTATGAACAGACATCTGCAATGAAATTATTTACACCAAAATGAAAATAAAATGAATTCAAACAAAGTCAGCAGGATTTAAACTAAACATAACATTCACTGAGGGTATACAAAAGGCTGGAGAAACCCAGCGGGTGCAGCAGCATCTAAGGAGTGAATGAGATAGGAAGAAGCGTCTCGACCCGAAACGTCGCCTATCTCAATAGGAAGAAGGCCCTCTTTACGTCAACATCTGCATCAGGTGCAGAGAGATGGGGCTCCTAAGGGACCGTGTTAGGATCCTGGAGCAGCAGCTCGATGACCTCTGCCTGGTCAGGGAGAGTGAAAAGGTGATAGAGGAGAGTTATAGGGAGGTGGTCACTCCAAAACCACAGGAGAGAGACATGTGGGTCACGCTAAGGAAGGGCAAGGGGCAGAGGCATGAACGAGTGAGTACTCCAATGTCAGTACACCTGGCAAATAAGTACTCCTGTTTGAGTACGGATGGGGGTGACAGCCTACCCCGGGGGTAGCGACAGTGGACGGGCCTTCAGCACAGATACCGGCCCTGTTGCTCCGAAAGGTAGGAAAAAAAGAGGAGGGCAATAGTATTGGGGACTCTATTGTTAGGGGGTCGGATAGGCGATTCTGTGGACGCACTCGGGAGACCAAGATGATGGTCTGCCTCCCTAGTGCCAAGGTCTTGGACGTGTCTAAACGTGTACAAGATATCCTCAAATCAGAGGGAGAGGAGCCTGAGGTCGTGGTACATATAGGTACCAATGACATAGGTAAAAAAAGGGAAGAGGTCCTGAAGGGAGGATTTAAGGACTTGGGAGGAGATTTGAGGAAAAGGACCAAAAAGGTAACAATCTCAGGATTACTGCCTGTGCCACGTGACAGTGAGAGTAGAAATGGAGCAAGGTGGAGGATAAATGATTGGCTGAAAGACTGGTGCAGAGGGCAGGGATTCAAGTTTCTGGATCATTGGGACTTCTTTTGGGGTAAGTGGGACCTGTACAGAAAGGATGGGTTGCACTTGAACCCGAGGGGGACCAATATCCTGGCGGGGAAATTTGCAAAGGCCACTGGGGAGACTTTAAACTAGAATGGTTGGGGCGAGGGATGCAAATAGCAAAAGCTAGTAGACAGAATGGGAGGCAGGAAGCAGGAAAGGGAAGCACTCGGACACAAGAGGAGAAAGAAAAAAAAGGAAATAAACAGAGAATAAGAGATGGGGGGTTTCTTAAATGTGCATATTTTAATGCTAGGAGCATTGTAAGAAAGGTGGATGAGCTTAGAGTCTGGATAGACACCTGGAAGTATGATGTTGTGGCGATCAGTGAAACATGGTTGCAGGAGGGCTGTGATTGGAAACTAAATATTCCAGGATTTCGTTGCTTCAGGTGTGATATAATTGGAGGGGCAAGAGGTGGAGGTGGTGCATTGCTAGTCAGGGAAGATATTACAGCAGTGCTTTGGCAGCATAGATTGGAGGGCTCATCTAGGGAGGCTATTTGGGTGGAACTTAGAAGTGGGAAAGGTGTAGCAACACTTATAGGGGTATATTATAGACCGCCAAATGGGGAACGAGAATTGGAAGAGCAAATATGTAAAGAGATAGCAGATATTAGTAGTAAGCACAAGGTAGTGATTGTGGGAGATTTCAACTTTCCACACATAGACTGGGAAACACATTCTGTAAATGGGCTGGATGGTTTGGAGTTTGTAAAATGTGTGCAGGATAGTTTTTTGCAGCAATACATAGAGGTGCCTACTAGAGGAGGGGCAGTGCTGGACCTCCTGTTAGGAAATGAGACGGGACAGGTGGTGGAGGTATGCGTAGGGGAGCACTTCGGGTCCAGTGATCGCAATACCATTAGTTTCAATATAATTATGGAGAAGGACAGAACTGGGCCTAGGGTTGAGATTTTTGATTGGAGAAAGGCTAACTTTAACGAGATGCGAGATGATTTAAAAGGAGTGAACTGGGACATTTTGTTTTATGGGAAAGATGTAGAGGAGAAATGGAGGACATTTAAAGGGGACATTTTAAGAGTACAGCACCTTTATGTTCCTGTTCGGTTGAAAGGAACCAGTAAAAATTGGAAAGAGCCCTGGTTTTCAAGGGAAATTGGACATCTTGTTCGGAAAAAGAGGGAGATCTACAATAATTATAGGCAGCATCAAGTAAATGAGGTGCTTGAGGAGTATAAGGAATGTAAAACGAATCTTAAGAAATAAATTAGAAAAGCTAAAAGAAGATATGAGGTTGCTTTGGCAAGTAAGGTGAAAGTAAATCCAAAGGGTTTCGACAGCTATGTTAATAGCAAAAGGATAACAAGGGATAAAATTGGTCCATTGGAGAGGCCGAGTGGACAGCTATCTGCAGAGCCAAAAGAGATGTGGAAGATATTGAACAATTTCTTTTCTTCGGTATTCACCAAGGAGAAGGACATGGAATTATGTGAGGTAAGGGAAACTAGTAGAGTAGCTATGGATACTATGAGTTTCAAAGTAAAAGAAGTACTGGCACTTTTGAAAAATATAAAAGTGGATAAGTCTCCAGGTCCAGACAGGATATTCCCTGGGACATTGAGGGAAGTTAGTATAGAAATAGCCGGGGCTATGACAGAAATATTTCAAATGTCATTAGAAACGGGAATAGTCCCCGAGGATTGGCGTACTGCGCATGTTGTTCCATTGTCTAAAAAGGGTTCTAAAAGTAAACCTAGCAATTATAGACCCGTTAGTTTGACTTCAGTGGTGGGCACATTAATGGAAAAGATACTTAGAGATAATATATATAAGTATCTGGATAAAGAGGGTCTAATTAGGAACAGTCAACATGGATTTATGCCTGGAAGGTCATGTTTGACTAATCTTCTTGATTTTTTTGAAGAGGTTACTAGGGAAATTGACGAGGGTAAAGCAGTGGATGTTGTCTATATGGACTTCAGTAAGGCCTTTGACAAGGTTCCTCATGGAAGGTTGGTTAAGAAGGTTCAACTGTTGGGTATAAATGCAGGAATAGCAAGATGGATTCAACAGTGGCTGAATGGGAGAAGCCAGAGGGTAATGGTGGATGGCTGTTTGTCGGGTTGGAGGCAGGTGACTAGTGGGGTGCCTCAGGGATCTGTTGGTTCCTTTGTTGTTTGTCATGTACATCAATGATCTGGATGAAGGGGTGGTAAATTGGATTAGTAAGTATGCAGATGATACAAAGATAGGGGGTGTTGTGGATAATGAAGAGGATTTCCAAAGTCTACAGAGTGATTTAGGCCAGTTAGAAAAATAGGCTGAAAGATGGCAGATAGAGTTTAATGCTGATAAATGTGAGGTGCTACACCTTGGCAGGACAAATCAAAATAGGACGTGCATGGTAAACGGTAGGGAATTGAAGAATACAGTTGAACAGAGGGATCTGGGAATAACCGTGCATAGTTCCTTGAAGGTGGAATCTCATATAGATAGGGTGGTAAAGAAAGCTTTTGGTATGCTAGCCTTTATAAATCAGAGCATTGAGTATAGAAGCTGGGATGTAATGTTAAAATTGTACAAGGCGTTGGTGAGACCAAATCTGGAGTATGTTGTACAATTTTGGTCGCCCAATTATAGGAAGGATGTCAACAAAATAGAGAGGGTACAGAGGAGATTCACTAGAATGTTGCCTGGGTTTCAACAGCTAAGTTACAGAGATAGGTTGAATAAGTTAGGTCTTTATTCTCTTGAGCGCAGAAGGTTAAGGGGGACTTGATAGAGGTCTTTAAAATGAAGAGAGGGATAAACAGAGTTAATGTGGACAAGCTTTTCCCTTTGAGAATAGGGAAGATTCAAACAAGAGGACATGACTTTAGAATTAAGGGACAGAGGTTTAGGGGTAACATGAGGGGGAACATCTTTACTCAGAGAGTGGTAGCGGTGTGGAATGAGCTTCCAGTGGAAGTGGTGGCGGCAGGTTCGTTGGCATAATTTAAAAATAAATTGGATAGGCATATGGATGAGAAGGGTATGGAGGGTTATGATATGAGTGCAGACAGGTGGGACTAAGGGAAAAAAAGTTGTTCGGCACTGACTTGAAGGGCCGAGATGGCCTGTTTCCGTGCTGTAATTGTTATGTGGTTATATGGTTATACACCATCAGACATTACCACAGCATGGCAACCACTGGAAGTAGGCATCATGGCGGGGTGCACCATCTCCCCATTGACCTTCACTATGGCAATGGAGCTCATTATGAGAGCATCAAAATGGGTTGTGGGAGGTAAACAGCCATAGTGTGGATAGCGATTGCCACCTATACGAGCCTATATGGAGGATATAACAACACTAACAACAACTATCCCCTGCACCAAGAGACTTCTGGATAAACGTCATCAAAACATCACATGGGCAAGGATGAAGATTAAACCCAGAAAGTGTAGAAGCATCGCCATTGTCAAAGGTCAAGTCAAGGATCAAAGATTTCATATTGACGGAATACCTGTTCCAATTGTTTCAGAAATGCCAGTGAAGAGTTTGGGACGATGGTATGATGCAAAGCTCAAGGACACCGAGTAATTTGAACAACTGAAAAAGGATACCATCACGCACATAGCTCGCATCAACAAGACCTTGCTACCAGGAAAAATCAAGCTGTGGTGCTTCCAATTTGGCTTACTACCAAGAATCATGTGGCCTTTAACTATGTATGAAATCCCCATCAACAAAGTGGAAAAGCTGGAAAGAATGATCAGCACACATGTGAAACAGTGGCTTGGACTTCCACAATGCTTACCTGCTGTCGGACTATACGGGAGTGGCAAATTGGAATTACCCATTGCAGGACTTGTGGAAGAGTTCAAATGCACTAAAGCGAGGTTGGTCATGACCCTCACTGAATCTGAAGATACTGTTATTCGAACAGCGGCCCCCGTGTGGCAACGGGGAGGAAGTGGACCCCATCTGAAGCCGTTCAGATTGCTCAGTCTTCTCTTCATTTCCGGGATGTGGTTGGTCAAGACCAACACAAGAGAGCTAGGCTCGGGCTTGTCCCAAAAGTTCCTCAATTGCACAAGGCAACAGCAGTGCAGAAGAGGCGGCTCGTGGTGGAGGAGGTGAGAAGATGGGAGGAGGCAGAGCGACACGCCAAGGCCGCCTCAATGGCCAAACAGGGCCAATGGACTAACTGGGAGAGCCTGGAAAAGAGGAAACTCAGCTGTCGTGACATCTGGCAAATGGAAGGATCTCGGCTCAGTTTTGTCATCAGATCCACTTCTGATGTTCTACCATCATCCCAGAACCTGAAGCAGTGGTTCGGAGAAGACCCCGCTTGCTCCCTTTGCCAGGCACCTGCATCACTAAGGCACATTATAACAGGATGCTCTATGAGCCTCGGCCAAGGGCGTTACACTTGGCGGCATAACTAAGTTCTCAGACAGCTGTCATTAATCATGGAACAGAGGCAAACGATCATACATGCTTCCCCACCAACATCGGCAGGAAATGTCCACTTTACAACATTTGTACCAGCAGGCCAACCTCCAGAGCACCAGATAACATCAATGGATGCAAGCATTCTGCAGCCTGCTCGGGATTGGAAAATGGAAGTGGACTTATAAAAAAGGCTTGTGTTTCCCCCAGACATGGTGGCTACAACAGTCCGGCTAGGCATGGTCCTGTGGTCCACAACAGCCAAGTTGGTATACGTTGTGGAATTGACAGTTCCATGGGAAGATGGTGTTGAAGAAGCTTATGAGAGGAAAAGACCAAGTACTCTGAACTGGCAACTGAAACTTCCCAGAATGGCTGGAGGACCAAGATTTTTCCTGTCGAAGTGGGATGCAGGGGATTTGTTGCTGCATCTATGACCAGGCTATTAAAGAAAATGGGGGTGAGGGGTCGCTCCCTCCATCAAGCAGTCAAATCATTATCAAAATCTTCAGCAAAAAGCAGCAATTGGATTTGGATCAAAAGGAGAGACAACAATTGGGCTGTAAGATGAATACAGGAGGGTATGTAATTGAGGGGGGGTGTAACTGGGACGCCAGGTATCACCGTTGAGCCCTCTGAAGATGAAATGTTGTGGGCTTATCAATGAAACGTCAAAGAAGGAGGGTGCCCACCTGATGACCCCGATGACGTCATCAGGTGGGCACCCTCCAATCCTTTCACCACTCCAATCCCACTGCAAGTAGCAAGAGTGCCGACTTATTACAGGGATTGAAACATCAAGTCCCATTAGCTTTAGTGTAATCTCAAACTTACTAACCAACCCCTCTACAATTCACACACAAGTCATTTATATAAATCACAAACCGTAGAAGTCCCAGCACAGATCCCTACAGAATTCCACTGTCCACAGATCTCCAGCCTGAATATTGCCCTTCTACCACAACCCTCTGCCTTCGTCTGTAAGCCAGTTCTAAATCCATACGAACAAGTCTTGTGCTTCTTAATCTGCAGCAGCCCGTCATGCCTTACTAAATTCCATGTAGACATCATTCACCACCCTACCTTCATCGATCACCTTCATCACATCCTCAGAAACTCAAATGTTTACCAAGTTAATAAGACATGACCAGCCGTGCACAAAGCCATGCTGGCTATCCCTAATTAACCCATTTTCTTCCAAATGGGAGTAAATCCTATCTTGAAGAATCCTCTTCAATACCTTCCGTACCACTGATGTGACGCTCACAAGTCAGGATGAAGAGTACAAATTATAGCAGGAGATACAATCAGCATGTAAGAAAGGCCATGTTACAGGGAATTTCAATATGCAGGTAGACTGGGAAAATCAGGCTGGTACTGGATCCCAAGAGATGGAATTTGTAGTGTGCCTACGAGATGGCTTCTTAGAGCGGCTTGTGGTTGAGCCTACCAGGGAAAAGGCAATTCTGGATTTGGTGTTGTGTAAGAACTGGATTTGATTATGGAGTTTAAGGTAAAGGAACCCCTAGGAATATGTGACCTAATATGATAAAATTCCACCTGCAGTTTGAGAAGAAGATGAAATCAGATGTGACGGCATTACTGTAGTCAAGGTAACTACAGAGGCATAAGTAAGGAGGTGGCTATTGTTGAGTACAAAGCGATCCAAGCAAGAATGAATGTGGAACAGCAATGGCAGAAGTTTCTGAGAATAATTTGGAAGTTGCAGGATATTTTCACACCAAAGAGGAAGAAAGATTCTGAAGGAAGAATGAGGCGACTATGGCTGACTAAAGGGGTTGTCCCACTTGGGCGACCGAATCCGCGATGGCAAGGGTGAAGAGGAAGCACAGGAAGAGGTCTCAGTGGGTGAAGCCCCTCTTGCAAAGAAAATTTAGGTTTGGACAGCATAATAGCCTGATAAATGTGCTGCATGAAGAGGATGTGTCTGCTTTTAAAAACATCACAAGAATACCCCCTGACCCGTTTAATGACAAGCATGGGCCCTCCGCTGAAAAAAAGACACCTATATGAGAAAGCCACAGGAACCAGGCCTGTGCCTAGCCATCACCCTCTGCTGTGGGCCAGTTGGATTCTTGGGGTGGCAGCTCACTCACTCACGGCTGGTGCGCGAGCAGTTGACTCATGGCTATTCCTTGAAATTCCATTTCAAGCAGAGTGCAAGGCCACCAAATTCAAATGCAATTTCCTACCATTTCAAGCAGGGTGTAGACCACCACATTCAGATGCAATTTCCTACCACTTCAAGTAGGGTGCAAGGCCACCAAAGTCAGATGCAATTTCCTACCACTTCAAGCAGGGTGCAAGGCCACCAAATTCAAGTGCAGTTTCATGCCACTTCAAGCAGGGTGCAAGGCCACCAAACTCAAGTGCAGTTTCATGCCACTTCAAGCAGGGTGCAAGGCCACCAAATACTAGTGCTGTTTAATACCATTTCAAGCAGGGTGCAAGGCCACCTAATTGAAGTGCAGTTTCACACCACTTCAAGCAGGGTGCATGAAATCATGAAACAGAAAAACAGGAAGTGGTCAAGATCTTACTTTTAGTAATATAGATACGAAGATAAGGTGATGGACTATCCCAGTATACCAGATGACTGGAAGAGAGTGGCGAATGGCTCAGACAAAAGATGGAACTTTAAGCATACATGTGGGGCAGTGGATGGCAAGCATGTCGCCATCCCGTGTCCACCCAAGGGAGGGTCAAAATACTTCAATTACAAGAAGTTTAATTCATTCATACTGTTAGCTGTGGTGGAATCAAACTACAACCTCCTGTGTGTGGGCACACCCGGCTGTGTTACAGATCGGATCTGGAGAGAGACCTCCCTTGGGCAGGCACCGGAAGAAGGAACAGCAGGCATGCCTGATCCAGAACCTCTGCCAGGAGAAGTCAACCTTAGAAACATAGAAAATAGGTGCAGGAGTAGGCCATTCGGCCCTTCGAGCCTGCACCGCCATTCAATATGATCATGGCTGATCATCCAACTCAGTATCCTGTACCTGCCTTCTCTCCAAACCCCCTGATCCCTTTAGGCACAAGGGCCACATCTAACTCCCTCTTAAATATAGCCAATGGACTGGCCTCAACTACATTCTGTGGCAGAGAATTCCACAGATTCACCACTCTGTGTGAAGACATGCATTACACAATGGTTAGTGATAATGGCTTTGCACTCAGGCTCTGGATGATGAAGCCATACCCACGCAGGCATTTGACAAGGGAGCAGAGGATCTTTAAATACAGGCTGTCCAGGGCTAGGAGGGTTGTTGAAAACACATTTGGCATCCTTTCCAGTCGATTTCGATGCTTGCTGACTACTATGGAGCAGGAGCCCAAGAATGTGGAGACTATTGTGTACACAGCATGTGTCCTCCACAACCCGATCCGTATCAGAAGTGCAGCAGCAGCATCAGCAACAGCCATGTAGGAGGGTGACTTGGTGGACAACTGTACAGGAAACATAACACCAGGTGCATGGAGGACTGGAGTACACGCTACACCTATGGTGTCACTGCAGCGATTGCCAGGTAACACCAGGAGAAAGACTGCCAAAGAGCAGAGAGACCATCTCTTACTACAAATAAATACTGGGCAGCATGCCATGGCAGAACAAAGTTATTTGAGGAACAGCAGCGAACATCACACAGCACAAAGTGAGGTCCACCACTCATGAGGAGAGCCGACTTCAGACAAGAACGTATATTTTTCAGGACAATTAAAATCCTGCAGATTTTCTTTAAATTCAGGCAAAGTGATCTTCTTGAAGGTTACACAAAAAGCTGGAGAAACTCAGCGGGCGCTGCAGCATCTAAGGAGCGAAGGAGATAGGCAACGTTTCTGGTCGAGAGCCTTCTTCAGACTGGTCAGGGATCAGGGAAATGAGAGATATAGACAGTGATGTGGAGAGATAAAGAACAATGAATGAAAGATATGCAAAAAAGTATCGATGATAAAGGAAACAGGCCATTGTAAGCTGTTTGTAGTGTGAAAATGAGAAGCTAGTGCGACTTGGGTGGGGGGGGAGATAGTGAGAGAAGGAATGTGATCAGCCATGATCACATTGAATGGCGGTGCAGGCTCGAAGGGCCGAATGGCCTACTCCTGCACCTATTTTCTATGTTTCTATGTTTCTATGAATGCTAGGGCCTGAGGGCTGAGGGAGAGGTGGGAAGGGGAGGAGGCAGCCTGGGTTAACAGAATTGAGAAAATTCAATGTTTAAGCCCAGAGGATGCAGACTCCCCAAGCGGAATATGAGGTGCTGTTCCTCCAACTTGCGGTGTTGCTCACTCTGGCCGTGGAGGAGGCCCAGGACCGAAAGGTCGGATACGGAATAGGAGGGGGAGTTGAAGTGCTGAGCCACCGGGAGGTCGGGTTGGTTATTGCGGACCGAGCGGAGGTGTTCGGCGAAACGATCGCCCAACCTCCGCTTGGTCTCACCGATGTAGATCAGCTGGCATCTGGAGCAATGGATGCAGTAGATGAGGTTGCAGGAGGTGCAGGTGAACCTCTGTCGGGCTTGGAAGGACTGCTTGGGTCCCTGAAAGGAGTGGATGGGGGAGGTGAAGGGACAAGTGTAGCATCTCTTGCGGTTGCAAGGGAAAGTGCCCGAGGAAGGGGTGGAGCGGGAGGGAAGGGAAGAATTGACAAGGGAGTTGCGGAGGGAGCGGTCTTTGCGGAAGGCAAACAGGGGGGAGATGGGAAGATGTGGCGAGTGGAGGGGTCACGTTGGAGGTGGCGAAACTGGCGGAGGACTATCTGTTGTATGCGCCGGCTGCTGGGGTGAAAGGTGAGGACCAGGGGGACTCTGCCCTTGTTGTGAGTGGGGGAATGGGGAGAGAGGGCAGTGTTGCGGGGTATGGAGGAGACCCTGGTGCGAGCCTCATCTATAGTGGGGGAGGGGAAACGCAGTTCTCTGAAGAACGAGAAAATTTGTGATGCCCTGGTGTGGAACACCTCATCCTGGGAGCAGATGCAGCGCAGACGGAGGAATTGGGAATAGGGGAGGGAGTCCTTACAGGAAGCAGGGTGGGAGGAAGAGTAGTCCAGGTAGCTGTGGGAGTCAGTTGGTTTGTAGTGGATGTCAGTCAGGAGTGTATCACCTGCAATAGAGATGGTGAGGTCAAGGAATGGTAGGGAAATGTCGGAAATGGTTCAACTGTATTTGAGTGCCGGATGGAAGTTGGTGGTGAAATGGATGAAGTCAGTCAGTTGTGTGTGGGTGCAGGAGGTGACACCAAAGCAGTCGTCAATGTAATGGAGGTAAAGATCGGGGGTGGGGCCCTGGTACGACGAGAACAAAGATTGTTCGACGTGCCCGACAACGAGGCAGGCGTAACTAGGGCCCATGCGTGTGCCCATAGCTACGCCTTGTGTTTGGAGGAAATGGGATGAGTCAAAAGAGAAGTTATTGAGGGTAAGGACCAACTCCGCTAGGCGGAGGAGGGTGTCAGTGGACAGGTATGGGTTGCTCCTCTGGTTAAGGAAGTACCGGAGGGCTTTGAGACCATCCTGGTGGGGGATGGAGGTGTATAGTGACTGGACGTCCATGTTGAAGATGAGAGGATGGGGGCCTGGGGAATGGAATGCATGGAGCCGACGGAGAGTGTCTGAGGTGTCTTGAACATAGGTGGGGAGGGATTTAACAAAGATCTTATTGAATTTATCTTATTTTTTTAAGTTAAAATGTTTAAATTCAGTGTACTTGTTTCAGTGACATTTAACGAGATGTATAAATACTTAGTTTTACATTCAGTGTGCTGGTTTTTTTATTTTCAGATTTATCGAGAGGTACAATAAATATTCCTTTAAAGTGCAGAGCTTGTGTCTGTTCCACATAAAAATAATTGTGAGAAGTTAAAATGAGAATACATTGCATTCCTTCCTTGATTTGGTGCGTGTTTCAATTATCTCAATATGATAAATTAAATATGACATTTATGTGATGATATGTTGGACTAATATCAAAATAATGGATTTCAGACATCAATTCTAGTTTGAAAAAATAAGAA
Source organism: Raja brachyura (assembly GCA_963514005.1). The sequence goes on along the minus strand of OY740793.1, from coordinate 68,053,755 downwards.
TGTCCTTCATTGTGCATTAAAGGTAATGAATTGTGATAGGCAAATATATTTTGAAAAAAGACTTTAACGCAAAATTTTAATTAACCTTTACAATGTGAGAACTTCAAACAAAAACTAAAGTGCAAACTATTAGCTTTAACATACACATGACATCTACATCAAAGAGAACATCAATTATGCCCCAGGTCCATGCTGTAACCCCTCTTGCTGCAGATGCCGGTGTGTCTCTTGGAGGAAGACTGTTATCAACATAATCTGAAGCTAATAAAGATAACATTGATCCAGCAGGATGGAAGTCTGTGTAAGTCTCTGTACAATTGGAGAGGGAGAAGGGTAGATCGGGGGTCACAATGTTGCAGTTGAATAAAGGGGACTATCGAGCCATGAGCCAAAGGTGACTAGAAACATACACTAGCAGGGATGACAGTGGAACAAAAATGGCAGGTGTTTCTAGGAATACAGAAGGTGCAGGATCAGTTCATTCCTAGGAGGAAGAAAGATTCCAACGGGAGAAAGGGGCGACCATGGCTGACAAGGGACATCAGGGACAGTATAAAAATTAAAGAGAAGTACGAAGTAACAAAGATGAGCGGAAAGCAAGAGGATTGGGTAATGCTTAAAGAACAGAAGATAACCAAAAAGACAATACGCGGAGAAAAGATGAGGTACGAAGGTAAGCTATCCAAGAATATAAAGCAGGATAGTAAAAGCATCTCTAGGTATGTGAAGAGGAAAAAATGAGTTAAGACCAAAGTTGGACCCTTGAATACTGAAAAAGGCGAATTTGTTATGGGGAACAAGGAAATGGCAGATGAGTTGAACAAGTACTTTGGATCTGTCTCCACTAAGGAGGACAAACTTCCTGATATAGTAGTGGCCAGAGGATCTGGGTGATGGAGGAACTGAAGGAAATGTACATTAGGCAGGAAATGGTGTTGGATAGACTGATGGGACTGAAGGCTGATAAATCCCCAGGTCTGCATCCCAAGGTACTTAAGGAGGTGGCTGTAGAGATCGTGGATGCATTGGTGATAATTTTCCAACGTTCTATAGACTCAGGATAAGTTCATGTGGATTGGAGGGTAGCTAATGTTATCCCACTTTTTAAGAAAGGCAGGAGAGAGAAAACAGGGAATTATAGACCAGCTAGCCTGACAACGGCGGTGGGGAAGATGCTGTAGTCAATTATAAAAGATGAAATAGCCGCACATTTGGATAGAAGTAACAGGATCGGTCCGAATCAAGTTCAAGTGAGTATATTGTCACATGTCCCTGATAGGACATTGAAATTCTTGCTTTGCATGAGCACACAGAACATAGAAGGCATTTACTACAAAACAGATGAGTGTGTCCATATACCGTATATACACACACATAACAAAATAAGCAAATAAAGGGCAAATAACAGATAATGGGTTATTAGTTATCAGAGTTTTGTCCGAGCTAGGTTCAATAGCCTGATGGCTGTGGGGAAGTAGCTATTCCTGAACCTGGTTGTTGCAGTCTTCAGGCTCCTTATGCCTTCTACCTGAAGGTAGCAGGGAGATGAGTGTGTGGCCAGGGTGGTGTGGGTCTTTGATGATACTACCAGCCTTTGAGGCAGCGACTGTGGTAAATCCCCTCGATGGTAGGGAGGTCAGAGCCGATGATGGACTGGGCAGTGCTTACTACTTTTTGTAGGCTTTTCCTCTCCAGGGCGCTCAAGTTGCCGAACCAAGCCACGATGCAACCGGTCAGCAAGCTCTCTACTGTGCACCTGAAGAAGTTAGAGAGAGTCCTCCTTGACAAACCAACTCTCCATAATCTTCTCAGGAAGTAAAGGCGCTGATGTGCTTTCTTGAAAATTGGACAGCATGGATTTACGAAGGCGAAATCATGCTTGACTAATCTTCTGGAATTTTTTGATGAAAATGGACAAGGGAGAGCCAGTGGATGTAGTGCACCTGGACTTTCAGAAAGCATTTGATAAGATTCCACATAGGAGATTAGTGGGCAAAATTAGGGCACATGGTATTGGGGGTAGAGTGCTGACATGGATATAAAACTGGTTGGCAGACAGGAAACAAAGAGTAGGGATTAATGGCTCCCTTTCAGAATGGCAGGCAGTGACTGTGGGGTACCGCAAGGCTCGGTGCTGGGACCGCAGCTATTTACAATATACATCAATGATTTGGATGAAGGGATTCAAAGTAACATTAGCAAATTTGCAGACGACACAAAGCTGGGTGGCAGTGTGAACTGTGGGGAGGATGCTATGAGAATGGACAGGTTGGGGGAGTGGGACTTGGACAGGTTGGGGGAGTGGGTAGATGCATGGCAGATTAAGTTTAATGCGGATAAATGTGAGGTTATCAACTTTGGTATCAAAAACAGGAAGGCAGATTATCTAAATGGCGTCAAGTTGGGAAAAGGGGAAGTACAACGGGATCTGGGGGTCCTTGTTCATCAGTCTATGAAAATAAGCATGCAGGTACAGCAGGCAGTGAAGAGAGCGAATGGCATGTTGGCCTTTATAACAAGAGGAGTCGAGTAAATGAGCAAAGAGGTCCTTCTGCAGTTGTACAGGGCCCAAGTGAGACCACATCTGGAGTATTGTGTGCAGCTTTGGTCCCCTAATTTGAGGAAGGACATTTAAAAAAAAGGCACAAAGTGCTGGAGTACCTCAGCAGGTCAGGCAGCATCTGCGGAGAACACGGATAGGTGACGTTTCACACAGTGCTGGAGTAACTCAGCGGGTCAGGCAGCATCTGTGGAGAACATGGATAGGTGACGTTTCACAGAGTACTGGAGTAACTCAGCGGGTCAGGCAGCATCTGTGGAGAACATGGATAGGTGATGTTTCGCAGAATGCTGGAATAACTCAGCGGGTCAGGCAGCATCTGTGGAGAACATGGATAGGTGACGTTTCAGAGTGCTGGAGTAACTCAACGGGTCATGTTTGATGCCCATAGTAAAGAGTTACAGCATTGAGCTGCTCATTCAGCGAGTTCACTGTTTGTGTGAAGTGGTGTCTGTGATATAGCTGGCATGTTGCTGTGCCAGTTTAATTATAAAAATAGTCAAGTATTCTTCTACCCTGTAGGATTCACTACTGCAGACACATTTTACTTTCACCGTACCTTAATTAGTATATGTGACGATAAACTGACCTTGAAACATTGGGCCTTGAGTTATTTTTTCAGGCCTTATCCATCCAGTGTTTGATATTTTGAGGTGAATGTAGAATCTTCTCATCTGCTGCTGTTTCTCCCTCTACAGTTATTCTACTTGTTTCTGGTTGATGTGCCAAAGTCTTTGGAGATCTTCTAATGTCCCTCTTTGAACTCCCTCTTTTCCTGCACCCCCACCCTGGTGTGAACACTTCCTGCAACACCTTGGTCACTCTGCTCCTTCACTCTGGATGCTCACCTCCCAAACCAGTCTCATATTTCACTCTATCCCCTTTGACCTGTATCCCTCCCGCTTTACGTTTCACTCTTCTCATCTGTTGCACCTTTTGGCTCCATGTCACCCCTAGCCAATGTCACAACCCATCACCCTCTCCCCTGTATCCACTAATCACATAACAGGCTTTGCCCTGCTCCCACCTCTTTCCCACTTTCTCAACCCAACTCCATCAGTCTGAAAGGGTCCAACAGGAAACGACAGCATCTGTCCATTCCCTTTGTGGTCGGGTAGATGGTGCCTGTTCTTCCAAGTACCTCCAGCACTTTGTTTTGGACCAGGTTACATTCCCACCTAAAAGTAATCCTAGTTGGCTGCTGTTGCAGGGAAAGTAGTTTAATGTTGATGACACTTGAAGTGTCATCACAAATTGTCAATCCTGCCATCCACCCTACTCTAGTCTTGGAATTTGTCAAAATTTACATTTGATTTGAGTGTGTTTGACGCCAGAATCCGTTTCCTCTCCTCTCGTTTGTGAAGGAAACCAATTACATGTTCTTCCCTCTCCCTCTCCCTCTCCCCTGTTCTTCCATTCCCCTTCCCATGTTCTTCCCTCTCCCCTGTTCTTCCCTCTCCCCTGTTCTTCCCTCTCCCATGTTCTTCCCTCTACCTCTCCCTCTCCCCTCCCTCTCCATCTCCCTCTCCCATGTTCTTCCCTCTACCTCTCCCTCTCCCCTCCCTCTCTATCTCCCTCTCCCATGTTCTTCCCTCTCCCTCTCCCACTATCTCTCCCCTGTTCTTCCCTCTCCCTCTCCCTCGCACTCTTCTTTTCCCACTCCCTCTCCCTCTCCCTCTCCCTCGGCCTCTCCCCTGTTCTTTCCTCTCCCTCTGCGTCTCCCCTGTTCTTCCCCCTCCCTCTCCCTCTCCCCTGTTCTTCCATAGAAACATAGAAACATAGAAATTAGGTGCAGGAGTAGGCCATTCGGCACTTCGAGCCTGCACCGCCATTCAATATGATCATGGCTGATCATCCAACTCAGTATCCTGTACCTGCCTTCTCTCCATACCCTCTGATCCCCTTAGCCACAAGGGCCACATCTAACTCCCTCTTAAATATAGCCAATGAATTGGCCTCAACTACCCTCTGTGCCAGAGAGTTCCAGAGACCCACCACTCTCTGTGTGAAAACAGTCCTTCTCACCTCGGTCCTAAATGATTTCTCCCTTATCCTTAAGCTGTGACCCCTTGTCCTGGACCTCCCCAACATCAGGAACAATCTTCCTGCATCTAGCCTGTCCAACCCCTTAAGAATTTTGTAAGTTTCTATAAGAAATAATAGTCTATTGAAGTTCAGGGCTTATTTGAGGTTGTAGTGTTTAAGAGCCTGATGGCTGTTGGGAAGAAGCTGTTCCTGAAACTGGAGGTTCCCTCCAGGTTCCCTCTCCCCTGCTCTTCCCTCTTCCCTGTTCTTCCCTCTCCCCTATTCTTCCCTCTCCCCTGTTCTTCCCATTCCCCTGTTCTTCCCTCTAACTCTCCCTCTCCCTCTCCCAGTCCATCTCCCTCTCCCTCTCCGTCTCCCCTGTTGTTCACTCTCCCTCTCCCCTGTTCTTCCCTCTCCCTCTCCCTCACCCATGTTCTTCCCTCTCCCTCTTCCTCTCCCCTGATCTTCCACTCCCTCTCCCTCGCCCTCTCCTTCTCCCTCTCCGTCTCCCTCTCCCTTTCCCTTTCCCTTTCCCTCTCCCTCTCCCTCACCCCTGTTCTCCCCTTTCCCTCTCCCTATCCCCTGTTCTTCCCTCTCTCTCTCTCCCTCTCCCTCTCCCTCTCCCCGGTTCTTCCCTCTCCCTCTCCCTCTCCTCTGTCCCTCCATCTCCCTCTCCCCTGTTCTTCCATCTCCCTCTCCCTCTCCCTTTCCCTCTTCCTCCCTCTCCCTCTCCCCTGTTCCTCACTCTCCCTCTCCCCTGTTGCTCCCGCTTCCTCTCCCTCCCTCTACCTCTCCCTCAGCCCTGTTTTTCCCTCTCACTCTCCCTCTCCCTCTCCATCTCCCCTGTTCTTCCCTCTCTCCTGTTCTTCCCTCTCCCTCTCCCTCTCCACTGTGCTTCCCTCTCCCTCTCCCTCTCCCTCTACCTCCCTCACCATCTCCCTCTCCCTCTTCCTCCCTCTCCCTCTCCCCTGTTCCTCACTTTCCCTCTCCCCTGTTGCTCCCTCTCCCTCTCCCTCTGCCCTGTTCTTCCCTCTCCCTCTCCCTTGTTATTCCCTCCCCCCTGTTCTTCCCCCTCCCCTGTTCTTCCTTCTCCCCCTCTCCCTCTCCCTCTCCCTCTCCCTCTCCCCGCTCTTCCCTCTCCCTCTCCCTCGGCCTCTCCCATGTTCTTCCCTCTCCCTCTCCCCTGTTCTTCCCTCTCCCCTGTTCTTCCCTCTCCATCTCCCTCTCCCTCTCCCTCTTCCTCTCCCCTGTTCTTCCCTCTCCCTCTCCCTCTCGCTCTCCCCTGTTCTTCCCTCTCCCTCTCCCTCTCCCTATCCCTCTCCCCTGTTCTTCCCTCTCCCTCTCCCTCTCCCTATCCCTCTCCCCTGTTCTACCCTCGCCCTCTCCCTCTCGCTCTCTCCTGTTCTTCCCTCTCCCTCTCCCTCCCGCTCTCCCCTGTTCTTCCCTCTCCCTCTCACGCCCCTCTCCCCTGTTCTTCCCTCTCCCTCTCCCTATCTCCTGTTTTCCCTGTCTCGCTTCCATGTTCTTCCCTCTCCCTCTCCCCGTTCTTCCTTCTCCCTCTCCCCTGTTCTTCGCTCTCCCCTGTTCTTCCCTCTTCCCTGTTCTTCCCTCTTCCCTGTTCTTCCCTCTCCCCTGTTCTTCCCTCTCCCCTGTTCTTCCCATTCCCCTGTTCTTCCCTCTAAATCTCCCTCTCCCTCTCCCTCTCCCTCGCCATCCCCCTCTACCTTTCCCCCTCCATCTCCCTCTCCCTCTCCCTCGCCCCTGTTCTTCCCTCTCCCTCTCCCTCTCCCCTGTTCTTCCGTCCCCCTCCCCCTCTCCCTCTCCCTCTACCTCTCCCTCTCCCTCTCCCTCCCCCTCTCCCTCTACCCTGTCCCTCCCTCTCCCTCTCCCCTGTTGCTCCCTCTCCCTCTCCCTCTCACTCTCCCAAGTTCTTCCCTCTCCCTCTCCCTCTCCCTCTCCCCTGTTCTTCCCTCTTCCTCTCCCTCTTCCTCTCCCCTGATTTCCTTCTCCATCTCCCTCGCCCTCTTCTTCTCCCTCTCCCTCTCCCGCTCCCTCTCCCTGTACCTCTCCCTCTCCCTCTCCCTGTCCACTGTTCTTCCCTCTCCCTCTCCCTCTCCCCTGTTCTCCACTCTCCCTCTCCCTCTCCCTCGCCCTCTCCCTCTCCCCGTTCTTCCCTCTCCCTCTCCCCTGTTCTTCCCTCTCCTTCTCCCTCTCCCTCTCCCTCTCCCATGTTGCTCACTCTCCCTCTCCCTTGATGTTCCCTCTCCCCTGTTCTTCCTTCTCCCCTGCTCTTGGGACTGATTCCTTGGATGTCAGGACTTTCATATGAGGAAAGATTGGATAGACTCGGCTTGCACTCGCTGGAATTTAGAAGATTGAGGGGGGATCTTATAGAAACTTACACAATTCTTAAGGGTTTGGACAAACTAGATTTTGGAAGATTGTTCCCGGTGTTGGGGGAGTCCAGAACAAGGGGTCACAGTCTAAGGATAAGGGGGAATTCCTTTAAGACCGAGATGAGGAAAACATTCTTTACACAGAGAGTGGTGAGTCTCTGGAATTCTCTGCCACAGATGGTAGTAGAGGCCAGTTCATTGGCTATATTTAAGAGGGCGTTAGATGTGGCACTTGTGGCTGAAGGGATCAGGGGGTATGGAGAGAAGGCAGGTACGGGACACTGAGTTGGATGATCAGCCATGATCACATTGAATGGCGGTGCAGGCTCGAAGGGCCGAATGGCCTACTCCTGCACCTATTTTTCTATGTTTCTATGTTTCTATCCACTGGCCACTACTATATCAGGAAGTTTGTTTGTGTCCTCCTTAGTGGAGACAGATCCAAAGTACTTGTTCAGCTCATCTGCCATTTCCTTGTTCCCCATAATAAATTCACCTTTTTCAGTATTCAAGGGTCCAACTTTGGTCTTAACTAATTTTTTCCTCTTCACATACCTAAAGATGCTTTTACAATCCTGCTTTATATTCTTGGCTCGCTTACCTTCGTACCTCATCTTTTCTCCCCGTATTGCCTTTTTGGTTATCTTCTGTTCTTTAAACGTTATCCTATCCTCTTGCTTTCTGCTCATCTTTGCTACTTTGTACTTCTTTTCTTTAATTTTTACACTGTCTCTGACGTCCCTTGTCAGCCATGGTCGCCCCTTTCTCCCCTTGGAATCTTTCTTCCTCCTAGGAATGAACTGATCCTGCACCTTCTGTATTCCTAGAAACGCCTGCCATTTTTGTTCCACTGTCATCCCTGCTAATGTATCTTTCCAGTCACCTTTGGCCAGCTCCTACCTCATGGCCCCATAGTCCCCTTTATTCAACTGCAACACTGTGACCCCCGATCTACCCTTCTCCCTCTCCAATTGTAGATTAAACCTGACCATGTTATTCTGAGCAGGTATTAATTAAACACGTTGATGATTGCAGTCCTGTGTCACAGAACTACTCAGTGAGATGTTTTAACTTCATTTGAGTTCCACTTATATATGATTCTGTGTTTCGAAAGCAGTCATCGAGGCCTCATCCACTGGACATGCGAATGGGGGTACAGCCACATCTGCAGGCTGGACAGGTATACAATTAAAAAAAGCAAATTGTGAGCTTAGATTTGACTATAATTATTTGTCATTCACACCCTTATAAGATTATTAAATTCATCCTCCTTCCATTCGTAATATTTATGTGTTTTAAAAATCGTCCATGATCTGACATAAAACATTTCACCAGTTTAGTTTCGCAGCTGTTGAGGGTCTGTATTATTTTTACGTTTAAATCTATCCTTTTGTTTTCGGAGACAGTCAATGACATCACTTAGACAGACCTCCATCCTGCTGGATCAACGTTATCTTTATTAGCTTCAGATTATGTTGATTACAGTCTTCCTCCAAGAGACACACCGGCATCTGCAGCAAGAGGGGTTACAGCATGGACCTGGGGCAAAATTGATGTTCTCCTTGATGTAGATGTCATGTATATGTTAAAGTTAATAGTTAGCGCTTTGGTTTTTGTTTGAAGTTCTAACATTGTTAAGGTTAATTAAAATTTTGCGTTAAAGTATTTTTTCAAAATATATTTGCTTATCACAATTCATTACCTTTAATGCACAATGAAGGACATCTTTTTTTTTCAAACTAGAATTGACGTCTGAAATCCATTATTTTGATATTAGTCCAACATGTCATCACTTAAATGTCATATTTAATTTATCATATATTTAGATAATTGAAACACGCACCAAATCAAATGTATTCCCATTTTAACTTCTCATAATTATTTTTATGAGTGAAAACAGACACAAGCTCTGCATTTTAAAGGGATATTTATTGCACCTGAAAATAAAAAAACAGCACACTGACTGTAAAACAAAGTGTTTATACATCTCGTTAAATGTCACTGAAACAAGTACACTGCATTTAAACATTTTAACTTAAAGATGAAGAGACTTTCAATAAGATCCCGTCACCTGGAATTAAACAAAATCTGCAGGATTTTAATTGTCCTGAAAAATATATGTTCTTATCTGCAGTGGGCTCTCCTCCTGAGTGGTGGACCTCACTTTGTGCTGTGTGATGTTCGCTGTTGCTCCTCAAATAACTTTGTTCTGCCATGGAAAAATTGTACAATGCATTGGTGAGGCCAATTCTGGAATATGGTGTACAATTCTGGTCACCGAATTATAGGAAAGATGTCAACAAAATAGAGAGAGTACAGAGGATAGGTATATGGACGGGAAAGGAATGGAGGGTAATGGTCTGAGTTCACGTAGATCAGACTAGGCGAGAGGAAGTGTTCGGCATGGACTAGTAGGGCCGAGATGGCCTGCTTCCGTGCTGTAATTGTTATCTGGTTATATGTGATCGTTGAGGGTAAGGTGGTAAATGATGTCTATATGGAATTTAGTAAGGCAAGACAGGCTGCTGCAGATTAAGAAGCACAAGACTTGTTTGTATGGATTTAGAACTGGCTTACAAATGAAGAAAGAGGGTTGTGGGGGAAGGACAATATTCAGGCTGGAGATCTGTGGGCAGTGGAATTCTGCAGGGATCTGTGCTGGGACTTCTACTCTTTGTGATTTATATAAATGACGTGTGTGAATGTAGAGGGGTTGGTTAGTAAGTTTGAGATGACACTGTAGAGCTAATGGGCCTTGATGTTTCAATCCCTGTAATAAGTCGGCACTCTTGCTACTTGCAGTGGGATTGGAGTGGTGAAAGGTCGGGTAGGTATGTCATTGGGGTCATCAGGTAGGCACCCTCCTTCTTTGACGTTTCATTGATAAGCCCACAACATCTCCAGAGGGCTCAACGGTGATACCCGGTGTCCCAGTTACACTCCCCTCAATTCCATACCCTCCTGTATTCATCTTACAGCCCAATTGTTGTCTCTCCTTTGATCCAAATCCAATTGCTGCTTTTTTCTGCAGAATTTGATAATGATTTGATTGCTGGTTGGAGGGAGCGACCTCTCACCCCCATTTTCTTTAATAGCCTGGTCATAGATGTAGCAACAAATCCCCTGCATCCCACTTCGACAGGAAAAATCTTGGTCTTCCAGCCATTCTGGGAAGTTTCAGTTGCCATTTCAGAGTACTTGGTCTTTTCCTCATAAGCCTCTTCAACACCATCTTCCCATGGAACTGTCAATTCCACAATGTATGCCAACTTGGCTGTTGTGGACCACAGGACCATGTCTGGCCGGAGTGTTGTAGACACCATGTCTGGGGGAAACACAAGCCTTTTTTCTAAGTCCACTTCCATTTTCCAATCCCGAGCAGGCTGCAGAATGCTTGCATCCATTGATGTTATCTGGTGCTCTGGAGGTTGGCCTGCTGGTACAAATGTTGTGAAGTGGACATTTCCTGCCGATGTTGGTGGGGAAGCATTTGTGATCGTTCGCCTCTGTTCCACGATTAATGACAGCTGTCTGAGAACTTGATTATGCCGCCAAGTGTAACGCCCTTGGCGGAGGCTCATAGAGCATCCTGTTAAAATGTGCCTTAGTGATGCAAGTGCTTGGCAAAGGGAGCAAGCGGAGTCTTCTCCGAAACACTGCTTCAGGTTCTGGGGTGATGGTAGAACATCATAAGTGGCTCTGATGACAAAACTGAGCCGAGATACTTCCATTTGCCAGATGTCACGCCAGCAGAGTTTCCTCTTTTCCAGGCCCTCCCAGTTAGTCCATTGGCCCTGTTTGGCCATTGAGACGGCCTTGGCGTGTCGCTCTGCCTCCTCCCATCTTCTCACCTCCTCCACCACGAGCCGCCCCTTCTGCACTGCTGTTGCCTTGTGCCATTGTGGAGCTTTAGGGATGAGCCCGAGCCCGCCTCTCCCGTGTTGGTCTTGACCAACCACATCCTGGAAATGAAGAGCAGACTTAGCACTCTGAACGGCTTCAGATGGGGCCCACTTCCTCCCCGTTGCCACACGGGGGGCCGCTGTTCGAATAACAGTATCTTCAGATTCAGTGAGGCTCATGACCAACCTCGCTTTAGTGCATTTGAACTCTTCCACAAGTCCCGCAAAGGGTAATTCCAATTTGCCACTCCCGTACAGTCCGACAGCACTTAAGCATCGTGGATGTCCAAGCCACTGTTTCACATGTGGTGCTGATCATTCTTTCTAGGTTTTCCACTATGTTGATGGGGATTTCATACATAGTGAAAGGGCACATGGTTCTTGGTGGTACGCCAAATTGGAAGCACCACAGCTTGATTTTTCCTGGTAGCAAGGTCTTGTTGACGCGAGCTACGTGCGTGATGGTATAACCATATAACTATATAACAATTACAGCACGGAAACAGGCCATCTCGGCCCTTCAAGTCCGTGCCGAACAACTTTTTTCCCTTAGTCCCACCTGCCTGCACTCATACCATAACCCTCCATACCCTTCTCATCCATATGCCTATCCAATTTATTTTTAAATGATACCAACGAACCTGCCGCCACCACTTCCACTGGAAGCTCATTCCACACCGCTACCACTCTCTGAGTAAAGAAGTTCCCCCTCATGTTACCCCTAAACCTCTGTCCCTTAATTCTAAAGTCATGTCCTCTTGTTTGAATCTTCCCTATTCTCAAAGGGAAAAGCTTGTCCACATTAACTCTGTCTATCCCTCTCATCATGTTAAAGACCTCTATCAAGTCACCCCTTAACCTTCTGCGCTCCAGAGAATAAAGACCTAACTTATTCAACCTATCTCTGTAACTTAGCTGTTGAAACCCAGGCAACATTCTAGTAAATCTCCTCTGTACCCTCTCTATTTTGTTGACATCCTTCCTATAATTGGGCGACCAAAATTGTACACCATACTCCAGATTTGGTCTCACCAACGTCTTGTACAATTTTAACATTACATCCCAGCTTCTATACTCAATGCTCTGATTTATAAAGGCTAGCATACCAAAAGCTTTCTTTACCACCCTATCTATATGAGATTCTACCTTCAAGGAACTATGCACGGTTATTCCCAGATCCCTCTGTTCAACTGTATTCTTCAATTCCCTACCGTTTACCATGTACGTCCTATTTTGATTTGTCCTGCCAAGGTGTCGCACCTCACATTTATCAGCATTAAACTCCATCTGCCATCTTTCAGCCCATTTTTCCAACTGGCCTAAATCACTCTGTAGACTTTGGAAATCCTCTTCATTATCCACAACACCCCCTATCTTGGTATCATCTGCATACTTACTAATCCAATTTACCACCCCTTCATCCAGATCATTGATGTACATGACAAACAACACAGGACCCAACACAGATCCCGGAGGCACCCCACTAGTCACCTGCCTCCAACCCGACAAACAGCCATCCACCATTACCCTCTGGCTTCTCCCATTCAGCCACTGTTGAATCCATCTTGCTATTCCTGCATTTATACCCAACAGTTGAACCTTCTTAACCAACCTTCCATGAGGAACCTTGTCGAAGGCCTTACTGAAGTCCATATAGACAACATCCACTGCTTTACCCTCGTCAATTTCCCTAGTAACCTCTTCAAAAAATTCAAGAAGATTAGTCAAACATGACCTTCCAGGCATATCCTTTTTCATTTGTTCAAACTGCTCGGTGTCCTTGAGCTTTGCATCATACCATCGGCCCAAACTCTTCACTGGTATTTCTGAAACAGTTGGAACAGGTATTCCGTTAATATGAAATCTTTGATCCTTGACTTGACCTTTGACAATGGAGATGCTTCTACACTTGCTGGGTTTAATCTTCATCCTTGCCCATGTGATGTTTTGATGACGTTTATCCAGAAGTCTCTTGGTGCAGGGGATAGTTGTTGTTAGTGTTATATCCTCCATATAGGCTCGTATAGATGGCAATTGCTGACCACACTGTAGCTGTTTTCCTCCCACAACCGATTTTGATGCTCTGATAATGAGCTCCATTGCCATAGTGAAGGTCAATGGGGAGATGGTGCACCCCGCCATGATGCCTACTTCCAGTGGTTGCCACGCTGTGGTAAAGTCTGATGTTGTGAGACAAAATTGCAGATCCTGGACGTAGTTTTTTTACCAGATTTGTTATTATTGCTGGCACCTGAAATAATTCAGAAGCAGTCCACAGTAGCGAATGAGGAATTGATCCATAGACCTTGGGAGGGCTGATGTCAAATTGATGTTGTTGGGGTGAGATTGGTGGGATGCCAGCGGGGATAAAAATCTGTTCATCCTTTAACTGATCAGTGTGGATGGTTCTGATGTGTCCTTCAACCTGCTTTTTTGACGATGATGATAATGCTGGGGTCACGGACAGTGAGGTCGGCTATCAAAGTATTCAGCAGGATACAGATCAGATGCAGAAATGGGTGGGAACATGGCAAATGGAGTTTAACCCGAGCATGTGTGAGGTGTTGCACTTTGAGAGGCCAAAATATAAGGAGAAAATATACAATCAATGCAATGACCGTAACAGTGTAGATGTACTGAGGGATCTTGGGTCCAAGTCCATAACACAGGTAGCCATGAAGGACGGTGACTTGGTGGACAGTCAAACAGGGAGCATAACACCAGGTGTGTGGAGGAGTTGTGTATACAACGTGACGTTGGTGTCACTGCAGCATTTTCCAGGTAATACGGGGACTAAGATTGCTACAGAGCAGAGAGGCCATCTCAGCTCATACTATAACTCAGCACTGGGCAGTGTGCCGGGGCAGAACAAAGTCATTTGAGGGACAGGAGACAACAGGTACACCGTTGCATTAGGAGAACCCACATGCAAACAAGATCAGTGAATGTTATGTTTAGTTTAAATCCTGCTGACTTTGTTTGAATTCATTTTAAGTCTGGATTTTTAGTTTCATTTTTGTGTAAATAATTTCATTGCAGATGTCTGCTCATAAAGTAATATTTATCATGCATCTGCTGGTCTGATTAGTGTAGGTAGATCTGCAAACATAGCCCTTGAATTCATTGCATTGTCTGTTTTATTGTCAGAATGTAGGCTGGTGCTTCATCTGTCAGCTGAATGATAAGAAATACTGGAAAAACGTCTTTGTGTTTCATTTGCTAATTGACATGTACGGTAAACCCTATTGCAAACCACTGTTGTTTGCTGTGGTGCTCCATTTACAAGATGTGTAAAAATGGCCTTTATTTATTGAACAAGATGAATACAGACTGTTTCACATTCACAGTGCGGGTTGTCTTATTTTCTGATCTACTGAGAGGTAAAATTATTTTACATTTAAAAGGCACAGCAAATGAGGAACCAGAGTCCTTTCTCACTCTCATGAATGATTGTGAGATGTAAAATGTGAATAGATTGCATCCTCTATTTGGTGTTTCATGATGAAGGAAATAGTACATTAAAGTCATGATACTATGGCATGATATTTAAATGAAGACTTGCAGACATCAATTTTATTTTGAGAACATTGAACTCTCTTTTATTGTGTACAGAAGTAAATAAACAGTAAGAATCAAATGGATTCTTAAAAACGTGTTTAACACTATCACCCACTACAAAATGTGGGAGTTTGCAAACAAAACGAAAACAAGATCAAACAGGGAAAAAACGGCATTAACATACGGATAAGAATCTACATCAAAGGTAAACTTTACTACAGCCATGTCCCTGAGCCCCTCTCCCTTCATCCACAGGTGTTTCTGTTCCACAGAGACGGCCGGCTCCATATACAGATGCCAATGCAGTGAAGGCTGTTACAGCAGGCTGCAGATATGTGAAATCGAGTAGGTGTCTCTGGAAAAGAAGTAGGAAGTGCATGTTAAAAGCTTTTTAGCCGACCATAAAAAGGTGCAGTTGGGTTATTCCAGATTTTACTGTAAACTTTATGTAAATGTATAATGTCTTTTAGGGCAAATCGTGGGCCATTCTTGCATCACATTACTCAAGGAAGATAATTAATTTAATGGCCTTATGCGGTTGTGAATGAAAATTATTTATACTCCAATCTAACACAAAATAATACGCTTTGAATTGTATACCTGTGCTGCTTGGTAATTTGGCTGTGCCCCGGTTGCAATGTGTGCTCCCTGTAGCGTCGCTGACTGCGTTTGAATTAGAGAATCATATATTAGTGGAACTCAATGCATTAAAAATAATCTCACTGAGCACTTCAATGTCAATGGATTACACTAATGGAAGCGTTCATCTGATTTTCAATATCTGATCAAAATAGGGCAAAGGATGAGGCAGTGGATATTTGGGGCACGGCACCATTGTTGCATGTGCCACTTCTTTCAATCCCTGCGCAGACAACAACACACATAAAATCATTGTGACAATCTCATATGAGAAGTAAAGATATTGAAGACAAAGAATAACAGAAGTACATATAATTGAAATGGCATATTTACATTCTCCTGCTAGGCGATTGCATTAGTTAAGAGAAGTTTTGTGATCCACTGTGGGATTGTTGGTCATCACTGTGGCCACACACTCACAGACTTTAAATACACGGTCGTGTTGCGGTGCCGTTTCCCTGCGTGCATCACTCATCACTTTTATACCTTTTACAAAGTCAGTGAGCTGAAACATGAGAACCCATGTTAAGAGCGCAATGGTGGATGGATGGATGCATTGGTGAATGAGAATTGAAATGTGCTGACTTCCAACTCTATGTACTTACAACAGTCAAGTGGTCTTTAAAACCTCTCCCTTCATCATCCCCTCCAGGTGTGGTGCCGCCACTGTTGCTCTCCTGTGACATCTGCCTCCTGGAGTGCTGTTGGCTGGTGGATGGGCCCGGTGAAGAGGTCCCCTCAAGAAGATCATCCACCTCCTGCTCACTGCTCTGTTTTTGATGCTGGAATCATTTTTACAATGTGTCCAGAGCCTCATGACTGTAACTATGGCGTGAGGCGACAGACGGGATGCGAGGATGGTGTGCTGCCTACCAGGTGCCAGGATCCAGGATGTCACGGACAGAGTGGAGAAAATCCTCAAGGGCGAAGGTGAACAGCCGGAGGTTGTTGTGCATGTTGGCACAAACGATGTCGGAAAGAAGGGGATGAATATTCTGCAGCGTGACTTTAGAGAGCTCGGAAAAATGCTGAAAAGCAGGACTTCTAGGGTAGTTATCTCTGGTTTGCTTCCAGTTCCTCGTGCTGGCAAGAGCAGGAACAGGGAGATACAGGACCTGAATGCATGGCTGGGGAACTGGTGCAGGGGGCAGGGATTTAGATTCTTAGACCAGTGGGATCTGTTTTGGAGTAAGGGGGAACTTTACAAAAGCGACGGATTGCATCTTAACAGGTGGGGGACCAGCATTCTGGCCGGAAGGTTTGCCACTGCTACACGGAGTTAATGACGGAGTTAAAGGGAAAGAGAATAAAGGGATAGTTAAAGACCCCAGAATTAACGGGAAAGGAAGCTCGCAAAGGGATAGGGGAGTATGGCCAAGTGTAACAGGGATCGATGTGAAAGGTGAGATGCGTAAGGAATTAAAAGTATTGTACAGCAATGCGCAAAGTATAAGAAGTAAAGTAGATGAGCTTGAGGCTCATTTACAGGTTGGTAGATATGACATTGTGGGGATTACTGAGACGTGGCTGCAGGAGTATCGGGCCTGGGAACTTAATATTCAGGGTTATATATCCTATGGAAAGGACAGGCAGGTGGGCAGAGGAGGAGGAGGTAGGTTTGCTGGTGAGCGATGGAATTCAGTCCCTTGCGAGGGAAGATATAGGGACTGACGAGGTAGAGTCACTGTGGATTGAGTTGAGGAATCGTAAAGGCAAGAAGACACTAATTGGTGTTATTTACAGACCCCAAAATAGTAGCCGGGATGTAGGGTGTATGTTACAGCAGGATTTAAAACTGGCATGTAACAAAGGTAATGCCACTGTGGTAATGGGGGATTTCAATATGCAGGTAGAGTGGGAAAATCAGGTTGGTTCAGGACCCCAAGAAAGAGAGTTTGTAGAATGCCTCCGAGGTGGTTTCTTAGAGCAGCTTGTAATGGAGCCGACCAGAGAAAAGGCAATTCTGGATTTAGTGTTGTCCAATGAACCAGATATGATAAGAGAACTCGAGGTAAACCAACCGCTTGGAGGTAGTGATCATAATATGATTCGTTTTAATCTGCAATTTGAGAAGGAGAAGGTTAAAGCGGAAGTGGCAGTGATGCAGTTGAACAAAGGGGACTATGAAGGCATGAGAGTGGAGCTGGCCAAGGTAGACTGGAAAGGGATCCTAGCAGGAATGACGGTGGAACAGCAATGGCAGGAATTTCTGGGCATAATCCGGAAGATGCAGGATCATTTCATTCCTAAAAGGAAGAAAGATTCTAAGGGGAGTAGGAGGCAACTGTGGCTGACAAGAGAAGTTAGGGATAGAATAAAACTAAAAGAAAAGATGTATAACACAGCAAAGAGTAGCCGGAAGCCAGAGGATTGGGAAACTTTCATAGGACAACAGAAGGAAACAAAACAGACAATATGGGCTGAAAAGATGAAGTATGAGGGTAAACTGGCCAGGAATATAAAGAAGGACAGTAAAAGCGTATTTAGATATGTTAAGGGAGAAAGAGTAGCAACGTTAAATGTTGGCCCCTTGAAGGCAGACACGGGTGAAATTATTATGGGCAACAAGGAAATGGCAGAAGAGTTGAACAGGTACTTCGGATCTGTCTTCACTACGGAGGACACAAACAATCTCCCAGATATACTGGAGGACCAAGGATCTAAGGGGTAGAGGAACTGAAATAATTTTTCATTAGGCGAGAAATAGTATTGGGTAGGCTAATGGGACTGAAGGTTGATATATCCCCTGGGCTTGATGGTCTGCATCTCAGGGTCCTCAGGGAGGTGCCTCTAGAAATAGTGGACGCATTGGTGATCATTTTCCAAAGTTCAATAGATTCAGGATCAGTTCCTGTGGATTGGAGGATAGCTAATGTTATCCCACTTTTCAAGAAAGGAGCGAGAGAGAAAACGGGGAATTACAGACCAGTTAGGCTGATCGGTGGTGGGAAAGATGCTGGAGTCAATTATTAAAGAGGTAATAATGGGGCATTTGGATAGCAGTAAAAGGATTAGTCCAAGTCAACATGGATTTATGAAAGGGAAATCATGCTTGACTAATCTTGATAGGTATATGGACGGGAAGGGAATGGAGGGGTATGGTCTGAGTGCAGGTAGATGGGACTAGGGGAAAATAAATGGTCGGCACGGACTGGAAGGGCCGAGAAGGCCTGCTTCCGTGCTGTAATTGTTATATGGTTATAACATCTTCTGGAATTGTTTGAGGATGTGACAAGTAAAATGGATGAAGGGGAGCCAGTGGATGTAGTGTATCTAGACATTCAGAAAGCCTTTGATAAGGTCTCGCATGGGAGACTGGTGACTAAAATTAGAGCACATAGTATTGGGGGTAGTGTGTTGACATGGCTGTAAAATTGGTTGGCAGACAGGAAGCAAAGAGTAGGAGTGAACGGGTCCTTTTCAGAATGGCAGGCAGTGGCGAGTGGAGTGCCGCAAGGCTCGGTGTTGGGGCCGCAACTGTTTACCATATATATTAATGATTTGGAAGAGGGAATTAGGAACAACACTAGCAACAGAAGGAAACAAAACGGGCAATACGGGCTGAAAAGATGAAGTATGAGGGGAAACTGGCCAGGAATATAAATAAGGACTTAAAGGGAAAAAGAGTAGCAAAGTCAAATGTAGGTCCCTTGAAGGCAGACGCGGGTGAAATAACTATGAGCAACAAGGATTACACAAAAAGCTGGAGAAACTCAGCGGGTGCAGCGGCATCTAAGGAGCGAAGGAGATGGGCGACGTTTCGGGTCGAGATCCTTCTTCAGACAAGTCTCCTTCGCTCCTTAGATGCTGCTGCACCCGCTGAGTTTCTCCAGCTTTTTGTGTAGCCCTCGATTCTCCAGCATCTGCAGTTCCGTCTTTAACACATGAGCGACAAGGAAATGGCAGAAGAGTTGAATAGGTACTTCGGATCTGTCTTCACTAAGGCGGACACAAACAATCTCCCAGATGTACTGGATTTGGAAGAGGGAATTAGGAGCAACACTGGCAAGTTTGCGGATGACACAAAGCTGGGTGGCAGTGTGAGCTGTGAAGAGGATGTTAGGAGGTTGCAGGGTGACCTGGACAGGTTGAGTGAGTGGGCAGATGCGTGGCAGATGCAGTATAATATAGATAAATGTGAGGTTATCCACTTTGGCGGCAAAAACAAGGGGGCAGATTATTATCTCAATGGGGTTAGGTTAGGTAAGGGGGAGGTGCAGCGTGACCTGGAAGTCCTTGTACACCAGTCACTGAAAGTTGGTGTGCAGGTACAGCAGGCAGTGAAGAAAGCTAATGGCCTTCATAACAAGAGGATTTCAGTATAGGAGTAAAGAGGTTCTTCTGCAGTTGTATAGGACTCTGGTGAGACCACATCTGGAGTATTGTGTACAGTTTTGGTCCCCTAATTTGAGGAAGGACATCCTTGTGATTGAGGCAGTGCAGCGTAGGTTCAAAAGATTGATCCCTGGGATGGCGGGACTGTCATATGAGGAAAGATTGAAAAGACTAGGCTTGTATTCACTGGAGTTTAGAAGGATGAGGGTGGGATCTTATAGAAACATATAAAATTATAAAAGGACGACAAGCTAGATGCAGGAAAAATGGTCCCAATGTTGGGCGAGTCCAGAACCAGGGCCTCAGTCTTAGAATCAAGGGGCCCTGGTACGCCGAGAACAAGGATTGTTCGACGTACCCTACAAAGAGGCAGGCGTAGCTGGGGCCCATGCACGTGCACATAGCTACGCCTTGTATTTGGAAGAAATGGGAGGAGGCAAAAGAGAAGTTATTGAGGGTAAGGACCAACTCCGCTAGGCGGAGGAGAGTATCAGTGGACGCGTATAGGTTGCTCCTCTGGTCGAGGAAGAACCGGAGGGCTTTGAGACCATCCTGGTGGAGGATGGAGGTGTAGAGTGACTGGACGCCCATGGTGAAGATGAGAGGATGGGGGCCTGGGGAATGGAATGCGTGGAGCCGACGGAGAGTGTCGGAGGTGTCTTGAACATAGGTGGGGAGGGATTGAACCAGACGTGATAGGATGGAGTCAAGGTAAGTGGAAATGTGTTCGGTAGGGCATGAACAGGCAGAGACATTGGGTCTGCCGGGGCAGTCGGGTTTGTGGATTTTGGGGAGAAGGTAAAATCGGGCCGTGCGTGGCTGGGGAACGATGAGGTTGAAGGCTCAGGGGGGTAGGAAGCCGGAGTTGATGAAGTCGGTTATGGTGCTAGAGATGGTGGCCTGGTGCTCGTCTGTGGGGTCATGGTCCAGGGGTAAGTAGGAGGAGGTGTCCGAGAGTTGGCGCGTGGCCTCATCTTTGTAGAGATCGACGCGCCAGACTACCACGGCACCTCCCTTGTCGGCGGGGTTGATAACCGAGTCTGGGTTGTTACGGAGTGAGTCGATGGCAGTACGTTCGGGGGGGAGAGATTGCAGTGAGACAGGGGAATGGAGAAGTTGAGGCGGTTGATGTCCCGCTGGCAGTTTTGAATAAAAAGGGGGGGGGGGGGGGTCCACGAGGAGGGGGTCCGTTGGAGACGGGAAAAGGGATCATCAGTGGGGGGAGAGGACGTATTCCCGTGGAAGAACGCTGTGAGGCGGAGGCGACGGTAAAAGAGCTCCAAATCGTGGTGGGCGCGGAACTCATTGAATTAATGGAATGTTGGCCTTCATAACAAGAGGATTTCAGTATAGGAGTAAAGAGGTTCTTCTGCAGTTGTATAGGGCTCTGGTAAGAGCACATCTGGAGTATTGTGTACAGTTTTGTTCTCCTAAATTGAGGACGGACATCCTTGTGATTGAGGCAGAGCAGCGTAGGTTCTCGAGATTGATCCCTGGGATGGCGGGTCTGTCATATGAGGAAAGATTGAAAAGACTAGGCTTGTATTCACTGAAGTTTAGAAGGATGAGGTGGGACCTTATAGAAACATATAAAATTATAAAAGGACTGGACAAGCTAGATGCAGGAAAAAATGTTCCCAATGTTGGGCGAGTCCAGAACCAGGGGCCACAGTCTTTGAATAACGGGGAGGTCATTTAAGGCTCAGGTGAGAAAAAACATGTTCACCCAGAGAGTTGTGAATTTGTGGAATTCACTTCCACAGAGGTCAGTGGAGGCCAAATAACTGGATGGATTTAAGAGATAGTTAGATAGAGCTCCAGGGGCTGGTGGAGACAAGGGATATGGGGAGAAGGCAGGAACAGGTTATTGATTGGGGATGATCAGCCATGATCACAATGAATGGTGGTGCTGGCTCAAAGGGCAGAATGGCCGCCTGCACCCATTTTCTATGTTTCTGCATTTCTTAATAATCAGACATGCACTTAGCAGCCACTGAGGCCTTTGCAATTGAAGCCCTGTTGTAATTTCCTGCATTACGCATATTTAATGTAGCCCTTCTTGAAGACATAGAAACATAGACAATAGGTGCAGGAATACGCCATTCGGCCTTTCGAGCCTGCACCGCCATTCAATATGATCATGGCTGATCATCCAACTCAGTATCCCGTACCTGCCTTCTCTCCATACCCCCTGATCCCTTTAGCCACAAGGGCCACATCTAACTCTTAAATATAGCCAATGAACTGGCCTCAACTAACTTCTGTGGTAGAGAATTAATTCCACAGACTCACCACTCTCTGTGTGAAAAATGATCTTCTCATCTCGGTCCTAAAAGACTTCTCCCTTATCCTTAAACTGTGACCCCTTGTCCTGGACCTCCCCAACATCGGGAACAATCTTCCTGCATCTAGCCTGTCCAACCCCTGGATTCAAGACAGGATTCCAGGTTTAAAACAAGCAATACATGGGTTGTAGTTTCTCCAGCATTTTGTGTACCCTCGATTCTCCAGCATCTGCAGTTCCTTCTTTAACAATACATCGGTTAATTGCCTGTTAATTGCTTTTGGAGACAGGATTCAACCGTCAAACACATAACGTGTGAAAGTTGTCTGCAACCTTAAGTTTGCAGCTGCAAACCTACTAGAAAAGTTTTATTTTGCGCAAAATAAAGACCTTTCACATCAGTGAGACTGTCAATTTTTCAATCATGGAAAAAATAAAATCGTTGTTATTAAAAAGGAGGGATCGGGAAAGCGGGGAATTACAGGCCACTTAGTCTAACATCGGTAGTGGGGAAACTGCTAGAGTCAGTTATTAAAGATGGGATAGCAGCGCATTTGGAAAGTGGTGAAATCATTGGACAAAGTCAGCATGGATTTATGAAAGGTAAATCATGTCTGACGAATCTTATAGAATTTTTCAAGGATGTTACTAGTAGAGTGGATAAGGGAGAACCAGTGGATGTGTTATATCTGGACTTTTAGAAGGCTTTCGACTCCAGCTATTTACAATACATATTAATGATCTGGACGAGGGAATTGAATGCAACATCTCCAAGGTTGCAGATGACACGAAGCTGGGGGGCAATTTTTTGGGTGCCATCTCAAGACGAGCTTCTTCTGCAAAAGTTTCTCCAGCAATGAGAGGAAACGCCCTGGACAGATCCAGGTCACGTGCTGATGTTGACATCACCTTTTTTTTCTCTGTCCAGCTGCCGAGCTTCGAGTACCCACGAGTATATTCGAGTGTCCACCGTTAAACTCACGTTATAACTACGAGTAAAAAGTAACACATTTTTCTACCAAGAGTACATTTTTACTCGTGGACATTTTTCACACTGTTGAAAAATCTTCACGAGTTTCCACGTTTCCCGAGTAACTGCCGTTTGCGTTAAGAGCCGCTATGTGACATCCACGAGCTCCTACCTACCCGCTACGTACATTACACGAGCTCGAATCAGGGGAGAACTCGGGAGAACTCTTGGGTGAGCTCGCACAGTGGGACAGGGGCTTAAGGCAGATAAGATAGTGGCATTTTAGATATGCATATGGATATTCAGGGAATGCAGTGGTATGAGTTATGTGCAGATAGATAAGAGATGGTCTTGGCATCATGTTCTACACTGACATTGTGGGCTAAAGAACCTGTTGTTGTGCTGTGCTGTATTGTTCTACTGTCCATGTTCTCTGGCTCTTGATTCCCCTACCCTGGTGGAGAAAGATATTATCATGATATTATACTCCTCCATAAAATCACCCCTCATCCTCCTGTGCCCCAAGGAATAAAATCCTAGCCTGCCAAAATTCCCCCTATAGCTCAGGCCATCAAGTTCTGGTAACATCCTCAGAACTTTCCCCTGCACTCTTTACAACTTAATGACATGCTTTCTATAGCAGGGTGACCATAAAGAACACAACACACCATGTGTGGCCTCACCAACATCTGCTACAATTGAATATTATTTTAGACACTTCTGGCTCTATTTTATACCAATATTACAAACAGTCGATTGCTGATGATAGGAGATGTCAGGCAGGGTGGTATAATTTCTGGAGGCACAAAACATGATTTACACCTGCACCAGGTGGGGAGGGGAGTTGTAGATTTCAAACCTGTCACCTCTGATGTGGCTGCAAGGTACAGCTTTTAATTTCACAATGGTATAATTTCTCGGTGCCTCCCCACAGAGTCAGGCTTATTTTTTGAGGTGTTTGTGATGTGAAATAGAACATAGACATAGAACTGCACAGCTCAGAAACTTTCCCTTCGACCCACATGATGTCAAGTTCCCTCTGCCTGCATGTAATCCATACCCCCCCCATCCCTGCACCTCCATGTGCCTGTTTAAAAGCCTCTCAAACACCACGATCACCTCTGCCTCCAGCACCACACGTGGCAACGTGTTCAAGGCCCCACCACCCTCTGTGTAAAACAAAACGTTGCCTCACATGCTTTCTTTACACTGCCCGTCTCACATTAAGATGCCCTCTAGTCTTTGACATTTCCACCCTGGAGGAAACAAAAGTTCTGACTGTCAACTCTCTCTATGCTTCTCATAATTTCATAAAATGTTACCAGGTTTCCACTCAGCTTCTGCACTTCAGAAAAAAACGATCCAATGTTTCCTGTTCTTAGTGGTTTAGAGACAGAGTGTTACAGTTATAAAACACAGACACAGGCCCTTGAGCCAACACACCCAGGCATGTACACACACGGGCACAGACACATACGTACCCACACATACGCACAGACAGATACATATACACACATACACACATACAGGTACATATATGCACATACGTACCCACACATACACACAGACAGATACATATACACACATACGCACAGAGAGATACATATACACACATACGCAGACACATACGTACCCACACATACACACAGACAGGTACATATACACACATACGCACATGTACATACACACATACGCACATACACACATGCATGTATTCAAACACACAGTTGCATGCACATATATGAAAACACTGGTGCATTCATGCATTAGTATGAACTCACATGTACACATACATATACACAGTTGCACGTTCACATGCAGATGTGCATACACATGTACGTATATACATAAATGCACACATACACACGCATATATAAACACACACAAGCCCATGTGCATGTACATGCATGTACATATGCATGTATACACATGTACATGCACACACACATATGCATTTGGATGTAAACAGGCACAATCGCACATACATACACACAATGTACATGCACACGCACATACCTAGACATGTAGATACACATGTATGCTAACACACACATCAATACACACATGTACATACATACATACACATGTCTATACGTGTATATGTGTAGTACATGTGTACATATATGCATGTATGTATACACGTGCATGTGTTTGTACGTGTGCCGGTGCATGTGATTATATGTGACTGCATCTGTTTATGTGGGACTGCGTGTATACATGCATATATGTGTGTATTTGCAGACCTAAGCATATGTACGTCTGTGTGTACTACATATGTGTGTACGCACACAAACATATATTTACACATGTACTGACGTACGTACACACATGTATACATATGCACGTACATACATGCATGTACATATGCGCGTACTAACACGCACATACACACGCAGGTACTAAGATGCATGTGCACATATACACGCAGGTTCAAGCACAGGACTGTCCGGCCCACTCCAGAGACTGTTGCTTGTATTTATTTCCCAGTGACCACAGTTCTGCTGAGATGAGGCAGCAGGATCCCTACTTCACGGCTTGGCGGCGCGGGCAGAGTCCGCTCAACAACACGGGTTGTCTCGTAATGAACCTCATTCAACCTCAGAGTCATGTTCCATTTTGGCAAGGGTGCAACACCAAACCTGGAACGGTGGAGATACAGTGCTGGAGTAACTCAGCGGGTCAGGCAGCATCTGTGGAGAACATGGATAGGTGACGTTTCATCATCTCCCTCTTCCCCTGCCTCTCCCTCTCCCTCTTCCCTGTTCTTCCCTCTCCCTCTCACTCAACCCTGTTCTTCCCTCTCCATGTCCCTCTCCCCTGTTCTTCCCTCTCCCTCTCCCTCGCCCTCTCCCTCTCCCTTTCCCTCTCCCTCTACCTTTCCCTCTCCCTCTACCTCTCCCTCTCCCTCTCCCCTGTTCTACCCTCTCCCTCTCCCTCTCCCCTGTTCTTCCCTCTCCCTCTCCCTGGTTCTTCATTCTACCACTACCTCTCCCTCTCCCTCACCCCTGTTCTTCCCTCTCCCTCTCCCTCCCTCTCTCCCTCTCCCTCTCCCCTGTTCTTCTCCCTCTTCCTCTCCCCTGTTCTTCCATCTCCTTCTCCCTCTCCCTCTACCTCCCTCTGCCTCTCCCCTGTTCCTCACTCTCCCTCTCCCCTGTTGCGCCCACTCCCTCTCCCTCTCCCTCTGCCCTGTTCTTCCCTCTCCTTCTCCCTCTCCCTTGTTCTTCCCTCTCCACTGTTCTTCCCTCTCCCCTGTTCTTCCCTCTCCCTGTTCTTCCCTTTCTCTCGCCCTCTCCCTCACCCCTGTTCTTCCCTCTCCCCCTCTCCCTCTCCCTCTGCCTCTCCCCTGTTCTTCCCTCTCCCTCTCCCTCTCCCCTGTCCTTGCCTCTCCCTCTCCCATGTTCTTCCCCCTCCCTCTCCCCTGTTCTTCCCTCTCCCTCCCCTGTTCTTCCCTCTCCCCTGTTCTTCCCTCTTCCCTGTTCTTCCCTGTCCCCTGTTCTTCCCTCTCCCTCTCCCTCTCCCTCTCTCTCTAACTCTCCCTCTCCCTCTCCCTCTCCCCTGTTGTTCCTCTCCCTCCCACTCTCTCCTGTTCTTCCCTCTCCCTGTCCCTCTCCCTCTCTCTCTCCCTCTCCCTCTCTCCCTCTCCCTCTCCTTCTCCCCTGTTGTTCCTCTCCCTCTCACTCTCCCCTGTTCTTCCCTCTCCCTCTCCGTCTCTCTCTCCCTCTCCCTCTCCCTCTCCCCTGTTCTTCCCTCTCCCTCTCACCTGTTCTTCCTTCTCCCTCTCCCTCTCCCTCTCTCTCCCTCTCCCTCGCCCCTGTTCTCCCCTCCCTCTCCCTCTCCCTCTCCCTCTATCTCTCCCCATGTTCTTAGCTATTAATAGCTAGTAATGAGTATGATATAGTTGGGATCACGGAGACATGGCTCCAGGGTGACCAAGGCTGGGAGCTGAACATCCAGGGATATTCAATATTCAGGAGGGATAGAGAGAAAGGAAAAGGAGGTGGGGTATCGTTGCTGGTTAAAGAGGAGATTAACGCAATGGAAAGGAAGGACATTAGCTTGGAGCATGTGGAATCGGTATGGGTAGAGCTGCGAAACACTAAGGGGCAGAAAACGCTAGTGGGAGTTGTGTATAGGCCACCTAACAGTAGTAGTGAAGTTGGGGATGGTATAAAACAGGAAATTAGAAATGCGTGCGACAAAGGCAAAAGAGTTATAATGGGTGACTTCAATCTACATATAGATTGGGTGAATCAAATTGGCAGGGGCGCTGAGGAAGAGGATTTTTTGGAAAGTATGAGGGATAGTTATCTAAATCAACATGTAGAGGAACCAACAAGAGAGCAGGCTATTTTAGACTAGGTATTGAGTAATGAGGAAGGGTTAGTTAGCAGTCTTATTGTGCGTGCCCCCTTGGGCAAGAGTGACCATAATATGGTCGAGTTCTTCATTAGGATGGAGAGTGACATTGTTAATTCAGAAACAATGGTTCTGAACTTAAGGAAAGGTAACTTTGAGGGTATGAGACGTGAATTGGCCAAGATTGACTGGCAATCAATTCTAAAAGGGTTGACGGTGGATGCGCAATGGAAGACATTCAAAGACTGCATGGATGAACTACAAAAATTGTTCATCCCAATTTGGCAAAAGAATAGATCAGGGAAGGTAGTGCTCCGTGGATAACAAGGGAAATCAGGGATAGTGTCAAAGCAAAGGATGATGCGTACAAAGTAGCCAGAAAAAACAGCATATCAGAGGACTGGGAGAAATTCAGAGACCAGCAGAGAAGGACAAAGGGCTTGATTAGGAAAGGAAAAATAGATAATGAAAGAAAACTGGCAGGGAACATAAAAACTGAATGCAAAAGCTTTTATAGATATGTGAAGAGGAATAGATTAGTTAAAACAAATGTATGTCCCTTGCAGTCAGAAACAGGTGAGTTGATCATGGGGAACAAGGATATGGCGGACCAATGTAATAAATACTTTGGTTCCGTCTTCACTAAGGAAGACATAAATAATCTGCCGGAAATCTCAGGGGACCGCAGGTCAAAACCGTACTTGAGTGAATTCCAGGTTAGTCGGGAAGTGGTGTTGGGTAAATTGAATGGATTAAAGGCCGATAAATCCCGAGGGCCAGATAGGCTGCATCCCAGAGCACTTAAGGAAGTAGCTCCGGAAATAGTGGATGCATTAGTGATAATCTTTCAAAACTCTTTTTCTGGAGTAGTTCCTGAGGATTGGCGGGTAGCAAACGTAACCCCTCTTTTTAAGAAGGGGGGGAGAGAGAAAACGGGGAATTACAGACCAGTTAGTCTAACATCGGTAGTGGGGAAACTGCTAGAGTCCGTTATTAAAGATGGGATAGCAGCACATTTGGAAAGTGGTGAAATCATTGGACAAAGTCAGCATGGATTTACGAAAGGTAAATCATGTCTGACGAATCTTGTGGAATTTTTCGAGGATGTAACTAGTAGCGTGGATGGGGGAGAACCAGTGGATGTGGTGTATCTGGACTTCCAGAAGGCTTTCGACAAGGTCCCACATAAGCGATTAGTATATAAACTTAAAGCATATGGCATTGGGGGTTCAGTATTGATGTGGATAGAGAACTGGCTGGCAAACAGGAAGCAAAGAGTAGGAGTAAACGGGTCGTTTTCACAATGGCAGGCAGTGACTAGTGGGGTACCGCAAGGCTCAGTGCTGAGACCCCAGCTATTTACAATATACATAAATGATCTGGATGAGGGAATTGAAGGCAATATCTCCAAGTTTGCGGATGACACTAAGCTGGGGGACAGTGTTAGCTGTGAGGAGGATGCTAGGAGAATGCAAGGTGACTTGGATAGGCTGGGTGAGTGGGCAAATGTTTGGCAGATGCAGTATAATGTGGATAAATGTGAGGTTATCCACTTTGGTGGCAAAAATAGGAAAACCGACTACTATCTAAATGGTGGCCGATTAGGAAAAGGGGAGATGCAGCGCGACCTGGGTGTCATGGTACACCAGTCATTGAAAGTAGGCATGCAGGTACAGCAGCAGTGAAGAAAGCCAATGGTATGTTAGCTTTCAGAGCAAAAGGATTTGAGTATAGGAGCAGGGAGGTTCTCCTTCAGTTGTATAGGGTCTTGGTGAGGCCACACCTGGAGTATTGCGTACAGTTCTGGACTCCAAATCTGAGGAAGGACATTATTGCCATTGAGGGAGTGCAGCGAAGGTTCACCAGACTGATTCCTGGGATGTCAGGACTGTCTCATGAACAAAGACTGCATAGCCCTCTTTGTCAGGCACGTCGAACAATCTTTGTTCTCGGCGTACCAGGGCCCCACCCCCGACCTTTACCTCCGTTACATTGACGACTGCTTTGGTGTCACCTCCTGCACCCACGCAGAACTGACTGACTTCATCCATTTCACCACCAACTTCCATCCGGCACTCAAATATACTTGGACCATTTCCGACATTTCCCTACCATTCCTTGACCTCACCATCTCTATTGCAGGTGATACACTCCTGACTGACATCCACTACAAACCAACTGACTCCCACAGCTACCTGGACTACTCTTCCTCCCACCCTGCTTCCTGTAAGGACTCCATCCCCTATTCCCAATTCCTCCGTCTACGCCGCATCTGCTCCCAGGATGACGTGTTCCTCACCAGGTCATCGCAAATGTCCTCGTTCTTCAGAGAACGGGGTTTCCCCTCCCCCACTATAGATGAGGCTCGCACCAGGGTCTCCTCCATACCCCGCAACACTGCCCTCTCTCCCCATTCCCCCACTCACAACAAGGGCCGAGTCCCCCTGGTCCTCACCTTTCACCCCACCAGCCAGCGCATACAACAGATAGTCCTCCGCCAGTTTCGTCACCTCCAACGTGACCCCTCCACTCGCCACATCTTCCCATTTCCCCCCCCCTGTCTGCCTTCCGCAAAGACCGCTCCCTCCGCAACTCCCTCGTCAATTCTTCCCTTCCCTCCCGCTCCACTCCTTCCCCGGGCACTTTCCCTTGCAACCGCAAGAGATGCTACACTTGTCCCTTCACCTCCCACATCCACTCCTTTCAGGGACCCAAGCAGTCATTCCAAGTCCGCCAGAGGTTCACCTGCACCTCCTCCAACCTCATCTACTGCATCCGTTGCTCCAGATGCCAGCTGATCTACATCGGTGAGACCAAGCGGAGGCTGGGCGATCGTTTCGCCGAACACCTCCGCTCGGTCCGCAATAACCAACCCGACCTCCCGGTGGCTCAGCACTTCAACTCCCCCTCCCACTGCGTTTCCGACCTCTCGGTCCTGGGCCTCCTCCACGGCCAGAGTGATCAACACCGTAAGTTGGAGGAACAGCACCTCATATTCCGCTTGGGGAGTCTGCATCCTCTGGGCTTAAACATTGAATTTTCTCAATTCTGTTAACCCAGACTGCCTCCCCCCCACCTCTCCCTCAGCCCTCTGGCCCTGACATTCCTTCTCCATCTCCCCCCCCCCAGTCGCACTAAATTCTCATTTTCACACCACAAACAGCTTACAATGGCCTGCTTCCTTTATCACCAATACTTTTGCGCATATCTTTCACTCATTGTTCCTTATCTCTCCACATCACTGTTTATATCTCTCGTTTCCCTGATCCCTGACCAGTCTGAAGAAGGGTCTCGACCCGAAACGTCGCCTATCTCCTTCGCTCCTGAGATGCTGCTGCACCCGCTGAGTTTCTCCAGCTTTTTGTGTAACCCAAAGACTGCATAGACTCGGTTTATACTCTCTAGAATTTAGGAGATTGAGAGGGGATCTTATAGAAACTTAAGGGGTTCTTAAGATTCTTAAGGGTTGGACAGGCTAGATGCAGGAAGATTGTTCCCGATGTTGGGGAGGTCCAGGACAAGGGGTCACCGCTTAAGGATAAGGGGGATATCCTTTAGGACCGAGATGAGAAGGATTTTTTTTCACACAGAGAGTGGTGGGTCTCTGGAACTCTCTGCCACAGAGGGTAGTTGAGGCCAGTTCATTGGCTATAGTTAAGAGGGAGTTAGATCTGGCCCTTGTGGCTAAGGGGATCAGAGGGTATGGAGAGAAGGCAGGTACGGGATACTGAGTTGGATGATCAGCCATGATCATATTGAATGGCGGTGCAGGCTCGAAGGGCCGAATGGCCTACTCCTGCACCTAATGTCTATGTTTCTATGTTTCTATGTTTCTTCCCTCTCCCTCTCCCTCTCCCCTGTTCTGCCCTCCCCCTACCCCTCTCCTTCTCCCTCTACCTCTCCCTCTCCCTCTCCCTTCCCCTCTTCCTCCATCTCCTCTCCCCCGTTGCTCCCTCTCCCTCTCCCCTGCTCTTCCCTCTCCCTCTCACTCTCCCAAGTTCTTCCCTCTCCCTCTCCCTCTCCCTCTCCCTCTGCCCTGTTCTTCCCTCTCCCTCTCCCTCTCCCTTGTTCTTCCCTCTCCCCTGTTCTTCCCTCTATCTCCCTCTCCCTTTCCCTATCCCTCGCCATCTCCATCCCCCTCTCCCTCTCCCTCTGCCTCTCCCCTGTTCTTCCCTCTCCCCTGTTCTTCCCTCTACCTCTCCCTCTCCCCTGTTCTTCAATCTCCCTCTCCCTCTCCCTCTCCCCTGTTCTTCCCTCTCCCTCTCCCTCTCACCTGTTCTTCCCTCTGCCTCTCCCTCTCCCTCTCCCCGGTCCTTCCCTCTCCCTCTCCCTCTCCCTCTCCCCTGTTCTTCCTCTCCCTCTCCCCTATTCTTCCCTGTCCCTCTCCCTCTCTCTCCCCTCTCCCCTGTTCTTCCCTCTCCCTCTCCCTCTGCCTCTCCTCTTCCCCTGTTCTTCCCTCTCCCTCTCCCTCTCTCTCCCCTCTCCCCTGTTCTTCCCTCTCCCTCTCCCTCTCCCTACCCTCTCCCTGTTCTTTCCCTCTCCCCTGTTCTTCCCTATCCCCCGTTCTTCGCTCTCCCCTGTTTTTCCTTATCCCTCACCCTGTCCTCTCTGTCTCCCCCTCCCTCTCCCTCTCCCTCTCCCCAGTTCTTCCCTCTCCCTCTCCCTCCCCTGTTCTTCCCTCTCCCTCTCCCTCTCCCCTGATCTTCCATCTCCCTCTCTCGCGCTCTCTCCTTCTCCCTCTCCCTTCCCCTCTCCCTTTCCCACTCCCGCTCCCTTTCCCTCTCCCTCCCCTGATGTTCCTCTCCCTCTCCCTTTTCCCTGTTCTTCCCTCTCCCCTGTTCTTCCCTCTCCCTGTTCTTCCCTCTAACTCTCCCTCTCCCTCTCCATCACCACCTCCCTCCCTCTCCCCTCCTCTCCCTCTCCCCTGTTCTTCCCTCTCCCTCTCCCTCTCCCCTGTTCTCCCCTTTCCCTCCTCCTCTCCCTCGCCCCTGTTCTCCCCCTCCCTCTCCCTCTCCCTCTTTCTCTCTCTTTCCCTCTGCATCTCCCACTCCCCTCTTCTTCCCTCTCCCCCTCCCTCTCCCCTGTTCTCCCCTCTTCTTCCCTCTCCCTCCCCCTCTCCCCTGTTCTTCCCTCTCCCTCCCCCTGCTCTTCCATCTCCCTCTCCCTCTCCCTCTTCCTCCCTCTCCCTCTCCCCTGTTCTCCCGCTTCCTCTCCCTATCCCGCTCCCTCTGCCCAGTTCTTCCCTCTCCCTCTCCTTGTTTTTGCCTCTCCCCAGTTCTTCCCTCTCCCCTGTTCTTCCCTCTAACTCTCTCCTCTCCTTGTTCTTCCCTCTACTTTCTCCCTCCCTCTCCCTCTCCCCTGTTCTTCCCTCTCCCTCTCCCTCTCCCCTGTTCTTCCATCTCCCTCTCCCTCACCCTCTACCTCCCTCTCCCACTCCCTCTCCCTCTTCCTCCCTCTCCCTCACCCATGTTCCTCACTTTCCCCCTCCCCTGTTGCTCCCGCTCCCTCTCCCTCTCCCTCACTCTCTGCCCAGTTCTTCCCTCTCCCTCTCCCTCTCCCTTGTTCTTCCCTCTCCCCTGTTCTTCCCTCAACCTGTTCTTCCTCTCCCCTGTTCTTCCCTCTCCTTCTCCTTCTCCTTCTCCCTCTCCCCTGTTCTTCCCTCTCCCTCTCCCTCTCCCCTATTCTTGCCTCTCCCCTGTTCTTCCCTCTTCCCTGTTCTTCCCTCTCCCCTGTTCTTCCCTCTCCCCTGTTCTTCCCATCCCCTGTTCTTCCCTCTAACTCTCCATCTCCCTCTCCTCGCCATCTCCCTCTCCCTCTCCCCCTTGCTCTCCCTCTCCCCTGTTCCTCCTCTCCCCTGTTCTTCCCTCTTCCCTGTTCTTCCCTCTCCCCTCTCCCTCTTCCTCTCCCCTGATCTCCCCTCTCCCTTCCTCGCCCTCTCCTTCTCCCTCTCCCTCTCCCTTTCCCACTCCCACACCCTTTCCCTCTCCCTCTCCCATGTTCTTCCCTCTCCCTCTCTCTCTCCCTCTCCCATGTTCTTCCCTTTCCCGCTCCCTCTCCCCTGTTCTTCCATCTCCCTCTCCCTCTACCTCCCTCTCCCCCTCCCTCTTCCTCACTCTCCCTCTCCCCTGTTTCTCCCCTCTCCCCCTCCCTCTCCCTCTCCCTTTCCCTCTGCCCTGTTCTTCCCTCTCCCTCTCCCTCTCCCTCTCCCTCTTCCCTGTTCTCTCCTCTCCCTCTCCCCCTCCCACTCCCTCTCCCTCTCCTTCCCCTGTTCTTCCCTCTCACTCTCCCCTGTTCTTCCCTCTCCCTCCCCCTCTCCCCTGTTCTTCCCTCTCCCTCTCCCTCTCCATCCCCCTCTCCCCTGTTCTTCCCTGTCCCTCTCCCTCTCCTCTCTTCCTCCTTCTCCCTCTCCCCTTTTCCTCACTCTCCCTCTCCCCTGTTTCTCCCTCTCCCTCTCCCTCTCCCTCTCACTCTCCCCTGTTTTTCCTCTCCCTCTCTATCTCCCCTGTTCTTCCCTCTACCTCTCCCCTGTTCTTCCCTCCCCCTCTCCCTCTCCCTCTCCCTCTCACTCCCTCTCCCTCTCCCTCTCCCCTGTTCTTCCCTCGCTCTCTCCCTCGGCCTCACCCCTGTTCTTCCCTCTCCCTCTCATTCTCCCGTGTTCTTCCCTCTCCCTGTCCCTCTCCCCTGTTCTTCCCTCTCCCTCTTCCTCTCCCCTGATCTTCCCTCTCCCTCTCCCTCGCCCTCGCCTTCTCCCTCTCCCTTTCCCTCTCCCTCTCCTGTCCCTTTCCCTTTCCCTGTCCCTCTCCCCCGTTCTTCCCTTTCCCTCTCCCTCTCCCTCTCCCTCTCCCTGTTCTTCCCTCTCCCCCTCTCCCTCTCCCCTCTTAGAAACATAGAAACATAGAAAAATAGGTGCAGGAGTAGGCCATTCGCCCCTTCGAGCCTGCCGCCATTCAATGTGATCATGGCTGATCATCCAACTCAGTATCCTGTACCTGCCTTCTCTCCATACCCCCTGATCCCTTTATCCACAAGTGCCACATCTAACGCCCTCTAAATATAGCCAATGAACTGGCCTCAACTACCTTCTGTGGCAGAGAATTCCAGAGACTCACCACTCTCTGTGTAAAGAATGTTTTCCTCATCTCGGTTCCTAAAGGAATTCCCCGTTATCCTTAAACTGTGACCCCTTGTTCTGGACTCCCCCAACATCGGGAACAATCTTCCAGCATCTAGCTTGTCCAACCCCTTAAGAATTGTGTAAGTTTCTATAAGATTCCCCCCTCCATCTTCTAAATTCCAGCGAGTACAAGCCGAGTCTATCCAATCTTTCCTCATATGAAAGTCCTGACATCCCAGGAATCAGTCTGGTAAATCTTCTCTGTTGCCTCTCTATGGCAAGGATGTCTTTCCTCAGATTTGGAGACCAAAACTGTACGCAATACTCCAGGTGTGGCCTCACCAAAACCCTGTACAACTGCAGTAGAACCTCCCTGCTCCTATACTCAAATCCTTTCGCGATGAATGCTAACATACCATTTGCTTTCTTTCACTGCCTGCTGCACCTGCATGCCTACTTTCAATGACTGGTGTACCATGACACCCAGGTCTTGTTGCATCTCCCCTTTCCTAATCTGGCCACCATTCAGATAATAGTCTACCCTCATGTTTTTGCCACCAAAGTGGATAACCTCACCATTTATCCACATTATACTGCATCTGCCATGCATTTGCCCATTCACTCAGCCTATCCAAATCACCCTGCAGCCTCCAAGCATCCTCCTCACACCTAACTGTACCCCCCAGCTTGGTGTCATCTGCAAATTTGGAGACGTTGCATTGAATTCCCTCGTCCAAATCATTAATATATATTGTAAATAGCTGGGTCCCAGCACTGAGCCTTGCGGCACCCCACTAGTCACTGCCTGCCATTGTGAAAAGGACCCGTTTACTCCTACCCTTTGCCTCCTGTCTGCTAGCCAGTTCTCTATACACATCAATACTGAACCCCCAATACCGTGTGCTTTAAGTTTGTATGCTAATCTCTTA